>CM068968.1:3175444-3188974 GCA_035128595.1 Eptatretus atami
CACCCCGGTGGTACTTTGAGGGTTAACGTCACAGAAAGGTTGTCGTCGTCGCAGTAGCAGTTCTAGTAGTGGATTCCTTGACTCCGACTCTGAGAGGGCTCCGTCTCCTGGAGGGACAATTGGGAAATACCCGGTGATTGACGTAAAAATAAGAGGGCCCACAACTTCTCACTCCCTGGATACAAATAGCGAGATGAGTTCGATCAGTTTCGTGGAAAACACCTTGTGTGTGTTGGATACGATGAATATTAAGGAATCTCAGATGAACCGAGATGACGTAGCGAACCGAGAATGAGTGAGGAGGAGACTGCCATTATAAAAACGTAATTGAGCTGAAGACCAAATCTGTGTCTCACAACACAACATCCCACTGTGTCGGGCCGAGACAGACAGTCCAACATCAGCGTGGCTCAGATGCACCAGCAGCAAATTCGTCTGGAGATACCCGACCCTTTCCGTCCTTGTATTTGGTTTTGCGAGTCGAGGAATGACTCCCTTGGCTTAGATTCTGGTGATGAGACCCCAACGTTTGAGACAAATGTTCCCGGTGCCGTTTGTCATGAACATCATCAGAAAGTGTCGTCAGTTGCGTCCACCGAGTTTGAATCCCAGAACAATATGGAGTTGAGTAATGACTGGATGAAGTGTTTCAGCAGGCACAGAAAGTGTGGCTCACTGAGAAGAGTACCATGGCTGAGACACACAGGCAAGGATGCGAGCATGTACCTGTGGGTCTATTGTGTCTGTCATGGCAAGAGGACGGAGAACATGATAAGGACAGTTACCAGTCCGATGTTTTGGAGCCGGGGAAACAACCACTGCCAGGAGGTCTTTATGGTTTCCGAGTTTACGAGTACAGAGAATGCTAGCGACGGTATTCAGAATCTGTTTGGATTCCATCTCAAATAAATGACTCGGTTCCAGAGATTTTTGGAGAATTGCTAATAGCATTCTCAACCGTCATCAATAAATAATCAATTCCTGTCCTCCTCAATGGCCCTGAAGTGCTTACTTCTCCTATTCATAGAGTCAACCTTTACTGACAACTTTACTGCGAACTCCACCCTTGAACACCATGAACACCCGTTGCCTATTTTTCCTTACCGTCTTGATACAAGACTTTCTATAATCATCATCATTCCCAGGGAAGTTCTTTAGATTATGCAAGGGCTTGGCATCTCAACATCTACTGGACCAGATCGAATCCCTGTAATTGCTTTGAAGATATGTTCACCTGAACTTTCTTCTCTTCTCTAAAAATTGTTTCACTTGTGTCCGTCAAAGTCTGTGTTTCTACCTAGCTGGAAGCAAGCTTCTGTAGTCCCTGTCTTTAAGGCTCCGGTGAAAAATCTGATCCTTCTAACTATCGGCCTCTTTGCCTTCTACCCGTTATAAGCAAATTGTTTGAATTCTTGATCAAACGACACCTCATGATTCATCTGGAAGCCCACAACCTCTGAACTGATGTGCAGTATAGCTTTTGACATTCAAGGTCTACTGGTGATGTTCTCTCCCTCATCACTGAACATGTGAATAGGAATTTGGTTCATCGTGGAGAAGCCAGGGTTGTTGTTCTCGAAGGCATGTGACAAAGTGTAACACAAGGGCCTCATCCATAATCTAAAATCATGTGGCATCTCTGGAAAATTAAATTGTACAATTTCTGACTTCCTTGCAAATCCTCAAGTCTCTTTGGTACTTCAAGGACTGTCGTCCCCTGTCTATAATGTGAATGCTGGTGTTCTTCAGGAGTCTATGTTGGATCCAATATTGTTCTTGTTGTATATCAACGATCTGCCTGATTGTGTTCTTTCTCAATTAAGCATTTACGGTGACGACCAATCCTTATCTCCACTTTCCGTACTTATTCATTCCCATAACCTTCACGGTTCACAACACACAACAGAGCACGTTTTATTCCAGTGAAATCTACTGGACTCACACACGCTCCATTTCAACACTCACTTAGTACTACATGCAATCAATGCAAATCAGTGCCCAAACAAATCAGATATAAATACAAATATACAAGAGTTCCAGGTTGGAACACCCAACTTATGTCCTTAACACAAAACTCAACATTTCCAACCACGTAGGATTCACAAATCCGTCCAAAGAGGTAACTCCTTAATTCAAAACTATAGGATTTACGAATCCGTAACACCTCCACACAATAACAGTGCAACAGTTTCACAGCAAGCGAACTTCCAGTGAGTACAATGCAACCCTCTCCTGGGGAGGGAGGCTGACCCCCCCCCCCTTCGCACGCAGAGACTTCAACTCTCCATTAAGAGATCCTTAACCTCTATTTAAAACACTCGAATGCCGGGTAACGCCTGTCTCTTAAACGGTCTCCAACCGCTTAATTTTCTTAGGCCTGTCACTAAAAGTTCTCCTTTGTATACCTCTCCTATCAATGGAGTACCACGTTACCCGTTCGGATGAGAGATGCAGCATGCGATCTGAAGTAAGAGCAAACATCTTAGTTTGTGGCCACTTGCTTGCTGTTATGCCAGACGATGCTGTTCCCAGCCCTGCCGGGCTTTGTGGTCCCTGTTGGGGCACCAAATTTGTGGTGGGAAAGAACTCAATTTCCACAAGTTGGATCAGCATACCAAAGGAGAATCTTTAATTTCGTATATACGGAGGAAGAACATTGAATGATTCACTGAAACATTCAAATGGACCTCACTGAAACAGAAGCCCGAAGCAATCCCTCTTATACACAATTTGACATTCCAAAGAATGGGAGTGTGAGAAGCACGAGGAAAAATAACTCAGAACTGCAATAGGTGTCCACTTTGGGTGGGAGGGAGAGAATGACACAATCATGGCAAAAGTTGCAGTGTTATCAACCGGGTCACCCTGTTTCTATGCAGCGAGCAAGACCCTTTTTCATAGTAAGATATTCCTTTTATCAATATGTAGGTCAAAAGACTCTTGGCAAAAGGGAAACATTACTGACAGCCAATTCGACGAAAGTACAAAAATTAAACTTATAAAGTACCAGCAACAATTATATTTGAGAGTACATTAATATAATTATTTATCTTCCACACTACTCATGAAGATGTGATTGGGCTAATGACAACAGTATTGCCGGTTAAGATATGGCGCAAAACAAAAGAATTAGTCGTGTGACCGGATGCCGCACCGGTAGGAGAAACTGAGACAGCTTACAATGCCCAAGTGCGACAATTACTTATTCATTTAAGAACAGCAATAAGCCCGTCTGAAATAAATTTGATGTAAACAAAAAAAAGATGAGGAACCGGAAGAGTTGATGAATAGATTGTGACAAGTTATTGTTCAACATTCTGGGTTGGGCGTGGCTGCAATACCGGACGATTTGATGACTAACTTGTTTGTAGAGGGATTGCTGCCATTGCTGTCAAAACAAATAAAGCTTGTCAAAACCAGATGGGAAGGTGAACCGCCAGCTCAGATGCTCGCAGCAGCGAAACATTGCTTCAAAGCTGCGGCAAAAAAAAAATTTAAGTGGAGAATTTGCAAATGTTGATGATGGAGGATTATAAAAGGAAATTGCCGAAAGAAAAGCGAGAAGAGGAAGATCAGTGGGATTCAGATGACTGCCCGCAACACCAAAGGAAAGCGGAAGTACCAACAGCCCCACATGTGAGTCTGGCAGAAGGATCTGATATTGATGCGAGACCTTTCCCCCATTGAGCCAAATTGGAACACAAAGCCAAAATTGAGATGTGCGAAAAATAGTGAGAGAACGCCCCCTTGTGGGCCGTCTCCAAGCCCAAATGCTTGTTACATTTGCGGGAAAGGCGGACATTGGAAGAGAGACTGCCCGCATAACCGGGGGGGGGGGGGGGGGGGGCGAGCAGGGATTCCCAAGTACGGTAGAGAGAGCAGTCGGGAGAACATCGGCAGGCGAGACGGCAAGAAAAGCGGTATTGACAATACGAGAGCGGGTTCACCTCCACACTACCGCTAATAACAGCGACCCCTTCAGACGAGCCAACCTTAAATCTGAAGGTAAATGGGAAAAATGTTTAATTTTTGATAGATATGGGAGCTACCCACACCAGTGTGCCAACATGATTGGAATCACCCGGTGTAATTGAAAAGATTCCGAGAACACAAAACCTGACGATTGAATGTGGACCTTTAGAAGCGCATCATGCCTTCTTCCGAGTGGCAAATTCACCTGTAAATTTATTGCCACGTGATTTGCCTTGTCGCTTGGCATTCACGATAAAATGCTCGGAAAATGGAGTTTATATAAATATTCCAGAGAACAAAGAAACCGAAAGCTTAGAAATGCTATAATGATCAATTGGGCCTTCCTTGTATTGGTGGCGAGTACGTGAAGGAAATGTCTGAGAGATAACTGAGCAAAATTTGGCAGAGTTAAAAACAATCTCCGATATAAAACTTTGCTTGGAACCTCACGATGAAAATATGGGGGGAAAATATGGCAGGGTGGGTTGAACCCCTGCACTGCGCAGCATACTATGACGTTTCGGGAGGGGATGTGAATTATGCAAATTAAGTTCAAAATGCGCTCGGTATGGAATTCAATATCAAAACTGCTGATCTTTGGATGGGTAAAGAGGGGATTGGATTGGAGGTGAGATTTACACAACAACAATGCGACTTGATGTACCAACCCATGAATATAACGCCGCATATTACATGAACTGTCGCAAAAGGACACAGACCGAAGGGGATTGGGCCGATGATCACGCAATTGAAGGGTTTATCAAGACAATATTTATGTTAGGTACGGGGCCAACATTTGTATCGCATGAATGAAGGGTACGTATGGGAACAGCCTCTTGTGGATTTTGTGGCCGTTTTTAAGTGGATAAATAAGCTACCATGTAGAGAAATGTTATCGATGGTGGAGAAAGAGGACTTGTTGGCACAAGTACCCAAGGAATTGTGGACTACACACCCAAATGAAGTAGGGAGGATAAAAGACGTGGAGACAGTGCATATTATGGTGGATAAAACCAAGCCTCTATCCCATATCAAACAGTACCCTATACGTGAAGAGGCCAGAAAAGGAATTGCTCCAGTCATCACGGCACTACTCGAGCAGCGGGTAATTAGAAAGACTGTCAGAGAATGCAACACGTCGATCTCGCCTGTAAAAAAAAAAAACCAGGTAAACAGACGTGGCGATTTGAGCAGGACTTAAGGGAAATTAACAAATGCATCGTGTCAATTCACCCTGTGGTACCGAATCCAGTGACTCTATATTGTTATCAATTCCATGCAATACAGTGTGTTACACCACAATCGACCGAAGCAGTGTGTTCTTCTTGATACCAATCCATGAGGATTCACAGAACCTCTTTGTTTTTACATATGAAGGGGTACAGTACACTGGGACGGTACTGCCACAGAGCTTTGCGGATAGCCCAACATTGTTCTCGTGAGCACTCCACAAGGATTTGAATGACATATTCCTTACTGAAGGGTCTATTGTGGTACAGTAGGTGGATTATTTGCTGTTTCTTTCACCATGGCTTGCTCGTTTGGCCCATGGAAGTGGCCACACAAGAAAACGGGGGATGCAGAAGAAGGTGCTATGAACATGGCACACTCCAGGATTTACAACTGTGGCAGAATATTTTTGTAGAAGCTGTGTGTATTGTCAACAGCATTATATTGGTTCCCATCGTGTGCTGCCTTTTTGGCTGCTGGTTGCATCGTTGGTTGAGGCATGGCTGTGCCGCTGATGCGATTCCCCTATTGCCAGTGTACTGGCGTTCATTTCGTCAACCTCGGAGGAGTGACAGGCTGAGTCAGCCCCCTGGTGTTGGTTCGCTGGCCAACGGGGCTCGAGCTCAGGACTCCAGGATCCCAAGCTACCACCCTACCCACTAAAACAACACCAGGTTATAATGTTGGTAAAGTGTATATAAACTATGTGATGAAACAGGTTTGAAATGGCCGGAGACTATTCCTCTGGCACTGATGTCACTGAGGTCAACGGTAAACAGGCACAGCAGATTGTCTCCACATGAACTATTGATGGGGAGACCGATGTGAGTGCCGGTAACCGCCCCATTAACCCTGAAACAGATGGACATACACATGAAGGATGAGACAATGATGAACTTTTGTGTTGCCTTAACAAAGGTTGTCAAAAGAATTCCACTCGCAGGTCAAGCAAGCGCTACCAGAACCAGCTGCGGAGAAACACCATGGCATCCAGCCTGGTGACTGGGTGTACATCAAGGTGTTCAAGCGGAACGACGCCGTGAAGGCACGTTGGACCGGACCCCACCAAGTGTTATTGGTCACTAACACAGCCATCAAGTGCGAAGGTAAGCAATCATGGACTCACACCCCTCACTGCAAAAGAGCATACAAGAAGTCGAAAAGAGAATAAAGGAAATCCGCAAGTGGGAAGAACGTTACCGGGGGTTCATGACATATGTAGCAGTGCTTCTGATTAGCACGTGCATAATTATGATAATATGGACAATAACAGACAGTGACGGCATTATGGGAATGCCATGGAGAGCAGAATGTTTGGAAGATCGAGAGCAGTGGAAACAAGGAATGGGTCGTGACTGGGTACGCAGGGCAGAAGAAGGTAAACATCGGGACCAATTGCATGAGAAAGGCATGTATGGGATAAACACTTATTTGACCATTCCATATAATTAAGCACCCCGTGTGACACGGGATGGAGGGACGTAGGCACTGTACGCTTGAAACGAAGCATAGTGTTACATGAAGGAATAACTGGCCATCTTTTTAGCAATATCTTTACAACATGCTAAAAGTATGAACAGGAGCAAGTGTTGGGTTTGTTCACAGTTCCCCCACTAATACAAGCATGGACTGCCCCTCTCGGCAGTCCTATCTCAGGAGAAGATGTATGTGGGTACCTTGTTCATCGACAGGGTAACCCAGTCCTATCTGCAATAGAAGGGACTGGAGGGGAAGTAAGTGCGAGAGTACGAGAGATAACAAGTAACTTGAAAAAAAGGGGGGGGGGTACAAATGTACTGACTATTGGCACTGGCACCATCCTAAGTATCGGGTGAAACGTAACTTCCTATATACAGGGGAAAAAGATGACCACACTCCCCGATATAGGACAAATTTTGCCTCACTATCTAAGGCGGGAGGATTTGAGAAATACCCACCGCATTTTGAGGTGATGAATAGAGAAGTAGGAATAGTTTGCCGAGGAAGTAGAAAAGGAAATGGACCTTACTTTGGTAACTCAACATGCCAATACTATGCCAAAGATGAAAAAAGGTAACCATTGAGGGACGAATATAATGATACGAATGAATAATCTCGTGAAACACCAGGCACCATTAAACGGTACATATTTCGTACGTGGGCCGTGGGCATATTCGTGGTTACCAGCCAGGTGGACGGGATCTTGTTATTTAGGATATGTAATACCCCAAATTTGTATTCTTGACCAATCACCTTTCATGTCACAGAATAAACAAAAAAGAATGATTTCAGAAACTGAACAATTTTTCATGATAGCCTTTCCCTTTTATGGCGTTGGGAAAGCTGCGAGAGAAATCATTAACCTGGCAGCCTCTTTAGAGAAGTGTGCGAATGAAACTGCTGAGGTTTTTACCAAAGTAAATGCTGAAATGGTTGCCATACAGCCAGTAGCCGTGCAGAATCGTATCGCCCTTGATGTCCTATTGGCTGCACAGAGAAGCACATGTGCAGGAGTCGGGTCGGATTATTGCACCTATATCCTCAATAACTCAGGGGAGATTGACGATCTGGCTGGGAGTATTAAAGCAGAAGGTGCCAAATATCATGATTATAATAAGGGATGGAACTTCGGCTCATGGTTGGAAAAGATGTTTGGTGGATGGGGAGCATATGGATACTCCACATATTGTTCGTTGGACTTTTGATATTCATCACGATTGTTGTCATCATAGCGTGCATAATAGCAATAATCAGTGTGTGTGTGTGTGTGAGAAAATTTGCCACAGTGACGACGATGGTAGTGCATGGTTTCCCTGGACCGACCATCTCTGAGCAACTATGAAGATCCAGAAACCCCAGAAAATGAAGAACCTTGTATAAAATCGAGTCGAGACACCGTGTCGGTGGGATTTCATGGAAAATACAAAAGTGCAGACACTCATGCCTTTGGGTCTGATAAAAATCCTATTGAAAGAATTCAACAATTGTTGCTAAAGAACCAGAAACAGATGGATGATTGTGATGAAGAAATGTGGGACAATAGAAATATCTTTAAAAATGAAGGGGAAAAATCATTTGAGCGGCTTGCTCAAATAAAAACTGATTAATTAGTATAATTGTAAAAGGCTATTGCCAATTGTATGTATATGTTCGGTGTGCACAGGGTTCTTTTCTTCCAGATCGCCTGGGCACCCAAACTCTGTAGAACGAGACGGCATGGGGAGGTGGTGGCCCCCGAGGGTTGCATCCACTTGCTAGGGTGTTAACCCACCACAAGCACAAGTCTGGGTGACGCGGTGGAAACGAGCCTGCCGCTTGCCGATGACAAATTTAGATTTTCAGTAGGTTTGTCCTTACAGAACAAACCCTTCGGTTGTTCTGTAAGGACAATCCGGGGGCCTGTGGAAACTTAATTATTAATTTAATTTATAATAAGGTAATAATACCATTTGGCTTTAGTTTAGTGCTTTGAGAAATAATTAATAAATATTATGAAAGTAAAACTAGGAGAGGGCAGAATACACACATTCCTCTGTAGTCGTAAACAACTTTGCAAAACCTATCTGTCTGCGACCATCTGAGTCAGCACAAGAAATGACCATGTCGCCCCCCCCCCCCCCCCCCCCACAACCACACACACCCTCTGGGGCTATAAGCAAGCTCCATGAAAGACCAATTATCCTTCTATGTTGCAATTTTAAAATCCACAGAGTTCCATCGTTGTTAGACACACCCTGGTGAGACCACATATATACATGCTATATCCAATGTAGAGTTAAGGCTTCATCTTGTGCACAAGAGTGTCTTTTATTTGTTACTGAATAAACAGCTGTACTGAACGAAAGGTTTTTCTGTCTTGAGTGGCTAGAATTGCACCCACAGTACCATCTGTCATCCCTCAGACCGGCAAGCAGCAGCTTCTTCGCTCTCTGCAGATCTGGGTAAAATCACAAACTGGGCCAACACGTGGAACATGTCTTTCAATGCTCCACAAATCTCCCACTCCCACTATGTCTCTCCGAAAGGACAATTTGGAACCCCAACGCCCCCCCCCCCACCCCCATCGACTTTCTCAACAATCCTCTGGAAGAAGTCTTTTCATTCAAGCTTCTGGGTCTCACTATCTGCCTGATCTTTCCTGGGAAAAGCCACATCTCCAAGCTGGCCTCCAAAGCCAGTCACTGACTGGAATCCTCCGCAGTGCAAAGTCCTTCCTCGGCCCACCTGACTCCTGACCACATACAAAGCTTTCGTCCACAGCCTGATGGAGTACTGCTCTCCCCTCTGGGCTGGTGCTCTTGCCTCTCACCTTTCTTCATGCTGTGGAAACCAAGGCATTTAGGATCATTGGTATCTCCCACGGTGAGGCTAGGTCTTTGGGCCTCTCACCGTAGGCAGGTCGGTGGTCTTTCTGTCTTCTACCGTCTCCTCTCTGCCCCCCCCCCCCCCCACCGTCTGTCTGCGATATGTCCTCCCCATATTCCGCAGGGGCGCTCAAGGTCCGCCAGCAACGCCCTTCTGGTAAAAGTACTAAAATCACGAATCACTGCTCACCTCACTCCTACATCCTATTTTTCCCGCTTTTGGAATAAACTCCCACACTCTCTTCAATCCCATTCTTCCCTCCAGGCCTTCAAAACAGCCGTTCGCCACCACCTATCTTCCCCATCCAAAACCTTGATCTTTCTACCCCCGTAATCCACCCAAACCCACCTCCTTCAAATTCCCTGCTTTCCTTCCTGAAAGTCCCTGTAATGTCCATCTTGTATACCCCGTGTTCCCTGCCCCATCCCTCTCCCTTCCACAGATCTTCCTAATGTCTCTGTCCCCACTGTTTTGTCCTTCCCTCTCCGCCCCTCGTCTCATGCACCCCTTGCTGTGCGTTGTGTGTTAGCTCTCACACGAGCCTCGACAATGTATACAAAAAAAAGTCTTCTTGGGTACGTCTGTCAGCTTTGCACATCTGGATTTGGGGATTTTCTCCCATTCTTCCTTGCATATTTGCTCAAGCTCTGTCAATTTGGATGGGGAGCATCTGTGAACAGCGATCTTCAAGCCTTTCCATATATTCTCAATGGGATTCACATCTGGCCTTTGGGTTTGGCTGTATACTTGGGGTCATTGTCCTGTTAGAACGTAAGGATTTGCTTGTATTTGGCTTCATTCATTGTTCCCACTAACCTTCCAAGTCTCCCAGTCCCTGCTGCTGCAAAGCATCCCCCATAGCATGATGCTGCCACCACCATGCTTCACCGTAGGGATGGTGCTCGATGGGTGATGAGCTGTGCTTGGTTTCTGCCAGACATAGCGCTTTGCATTCAGGCCAAAGAGTTCAATTTTCGTCTCATCAGACCACAGAATCTTTTTCCTCATGCTCTCAGTCTTTCAAGTGCCTTTTTGCAAACTCCAGGCGAGTTGTCACGTGCCCTTTTCTCAGGAGTGGATTCCCTCTGGCAACTCTCCTATAAAGCCGAGATTTGTGAAGTGCTGCAGAAACAGTTGTCCTTCCGGCACATTGTTCTCCCATCTCAGCCAATGTACTCTGTAGTTCTGTCAAAGCGTTCATTGGGTTATTGGTCTCCATGACGAAGGCCCTTCTTGCCGAGTTGCTCAGTTTGGTCAAACGGCCAGTTCTAGGAAGAGTCTGGGAAGTTCCATATTCTTTCCGTCTCCTAACGATGGAGCTCACTGTGCTCTTGGGAACTTTAAACTCTCCAGAAATTGTTTTATACCCTTCCCCAGATGTATTCCTCCTCACAATTCTATCTCGGAGTTCTATAAACAGTTCCTTAGACTTCATGGTCGAGTTTCTGCTCTGATATTTATGGGACCTTCTCCAGAAAGGTGTTTCTTTCTATATCATGTTCAATCAACATGATTGGCCACAGGTGGATTCCACTCAAGTTGCAGAACATCTCAAAGATTATGAAAGAAATCGGATGCACCTGAACTCCATTTGGAGTGTCATAAAAAAACATTGACTACTTCTTGATGCAAATCATTTCAGCTTTTCATTAAAAAAAATTCTAAAAACATGTTTTCACTTTGTCATAAGGGGCATTTTGTGTGGATTGGTGACAAAATTTCAATTTAAACCATTTAAAATTAGAGCTGTAACACAACAAAATGTGAAAAAGTTAAATGGTGTGAATACTTCTGAAGGCACTGTATTTGGAAATTGTTTGGAAGTTATCCAGGGTGTTCGTAAAAACTCACTCACTCTTCACCAAAGACATCATGGGATACTTAACGTCCCCAACTAATGCTAACATACAGGACACCCAGCTTAACCTCCATCCAAGAGGGGATGGTACACATATTCATGAAATTCCCTGGATGTGAAAAACCAGGATGACAGTTTGTAGCTGGGCGAAGATTCAAACAAACGCAAGATTCAAACAGCTCAGAGGGCAGTGTGCACACCTCCAGGTTCTCCTACCGGCACGAAAGGATGGTGCTTGGAGGAAAATGCCAATTGCATGTGAAGAGAACATCAGTGAGCCAAGAAATAATGTAGTCTTGCGTCCAAAAACAGACCCTGGTTAGTCGACCGCAGTGCCAGCAAGTGTCGAGACAAACACCTTGAAGAAACTATTTCAATTGCATGCTTATCGAAATGTCAATTTCCTCACCAGTAATAGGATCATTGCCACCCCAAGTACGTAATGTTACCCTACCAGATGACCATAAAATTAAAGGCCAATTTTAAAGAAAGGAATCATGGGATATTCCACATCCTTAATCTAAATTTGAATGAGATAGCATGTTCCAAAATGCACCGCTCCTTCCTGGCAGCGCATCAGTGACAGCTGTTATCACATTTGTTCCTGCAGTCATCAAACCCAAATCCTGTGCTGAATTGTGAACATGCTACCAGCTGACATATCCTGCGACTCTTGTATACATTTTCATCTTATTTAAATAAATTGGTGTGGCCACGGCTCCAACATGTCACTTTATTCAAACAGGCATTTTCATAATAATTCAACATCTTGTTGAAAATATTTTTCAACTGGAGGGATCTGTGTCCCTTTTTCACTTCTTGGTAAGTCAGAGTTCAAAAGCGTGCCCTCCATTAAAGAGGATTCACCATTATTTAGAACTTTTTGGTTGTCGCCAATCATGTGGCTTTCCCCACAGGATGCTGGCTTCTTGATCGGAAGGAAATAGGATGCTGGCTGTGGTTGTCTTCCAAAGCATCATTGCTTTTTCAATCAGTATGACTATTTGGGGGTTAATTTTGTAAACTTGCATGCATTTTATCATCCATGAATGTGGGAATATCAAAGGTTTTTTGAAATCTTTCCAGGCTGTAGACAAGTTGATTTGTCAAATCTTACAATTTTCGAGTATAGTTTGGTGTAATAATATATAGTCTATTGTTTAATAGCATCCTCTCTGGCATCCTTTCTGCTCTGCCTCCAAAGCTCATTGCTGGGTGACAAGTTTATCCTAATTCTGACGTCACTGATAGTGATAGCGCTCCGAAGAGTTGTCAATCAACATCATTACCATATTATAATATGTATGTATGCATGCGTGTATACGAGTATATATGTGTGCCAATGGTTGTTATCTCCATAATTCGGGTTTCAGAAGGTAAAACGGAGTCCTCCCAGGACTCGAAGTATCCACCTTCGTTCCGTTGTTCATGTGCTAAGTTGTGTTGTTCTCAGAATTTTGTTCTACACACAAACCTCATTTTTCATCTTTTCAGCATTATCACTAGGTGCCGGACATCATCCAACTGGAGTTTGTGTGTGGTAATGTTCCCCAGGCTGGTTTGTCGGATCTTGCGAGGTTCTCCTTTTTCATTCCCAATACTCCAATTATCATTGGTACAATTTCGGCACTCTTCAGCTTTCAGGATCTTTTCTCTTCATTCTTGACATCTTGATATTTGGTCATTTTCTTGATTTCTGTGTTATTTAGACCAAAATCACTGGGTACTGAATCTTCAATTAGCAATGCCTTATTTTCCTTCTTCTATCTGAGTATGATGTCTGGTCGCAGTGCTTTGTTTTCTACGTTCACGCTGGATGGGATCATCAGGTCATATATGATGATTTGTTCTCCATCCCAATTGAGCTGACCTCGTCTTAGCCATTCCAATGAGCCTTCCTTGGCGATCCCTATTCTGTCAAGCTCTTCTTTTTCTTTTTAATCTTCCTGCTCTTTTGTCATTCTCCCATTTCTCATGGTATATCTGCTGATATTTATTTTTGTTGTTTTCCTTTTTTATCTTTGCAATCGTTGGGGCTGTATTTGTTTGTTTCATTTTTCTGGGTCATGTCCTACATTTGCACCTGTTTTTGGAAGTTTGTTGCTAAATGGGTTAAGGATATCTTT
>CM068968.1:3243658-3275111 GCA_035128595.1 Eptatretus atami
ACGCCGCATTGGTGAAGTCTTGGGCGCGCCAACACCCTGTCGCGCAGGTTTTGGGTTTGTCCCTCCTCGGCGCATTATCGTAGGTACTCACCACTGCTGACCGGGAGCACCCCATAGCCTTGCCGTTTCAGAGATTTCCCTGACCCCAGGTCGTCTGGCCATAACAATTTGGCCCTTGTCAAAGTCGCTCAGGTCTTTACTCCTGCTCATGTTCTCCCTGCATGCAACCCATCAACTTCAAAGAATAGAACTGTTCACTTGCTTCCCTAATATTGTTGCGGATTTTGGAAAACTATCGCACCACACATCCAGGTTCCTATAAGGCTTAGTTATATCGGTAAGTATGTGTTTTAGATAGGCTCCGTCTTCCTTTCTAATGGGTAAATAAATGTTCATCCGCCTGTTGAAGTATTAATTAGTCAGGTTTCTTTTCGTTCATTTCTACAGCCCCATCAACGCCAGCAACACCTTCACCTCACTCTGGACCGAGACCATTATCCCATGCCTCGATCAACGTACGAGGCGGAGTTCAAGGAGGAGCATCGCGGTGGCCTCTCCGACAATCGGATGCAATCGGGTGACGTGACCGTCCGCTCGGCCCAATCGGACTTCCCCTGACTGTATGAGGGGCGGTCCATGTGATGTCACCACGCCAACCTGGCAATCGAATAGGGCTTTTGCCGCCCGTTTTTGGCCATGAGAGCGACGCGCGAGCGATATGGGCGCCAAAAATGGCCATGACAGCGGCGACGAGGATTCCTGCGCACAAGGCCGTCCGGTGTGGAGAAGCGGGGAGGCGGAGACACCCCCCCGCCCCCTCCTCCGCGGGGGACGGAGGATAAGAGTGCAGACGGCTGCGTCCTGAGGAGAGAGATTTTCCACAGTCACGCTGCTCCGCCCTCTGTCAAGTCCTTTGCGGGGTGCGGTGGCAGGTAGTCCCCGTCGTGTCACTGGTCCGTTGGTGATCAGTCGTCTTGTGAGTGGTGGTAGTCGCCCTCCTCGTCTGAGCCTCCTCCTTCCGCCAATGATTCGCGAGCGTCTTGGCGATCCACCTCGTCTCACCTAGCTGGGTTCGGCCTGCGCTGGTCCGTCCGCTTCGGTGACCGCAGCGCTCCGAGGAGGAAGTGGATGAACCCAGCGCGTGTCGCAGCCAGGTCGCGAGCTACCCTGAATCCTCAGCCCGACTATCCTCCGGGCTGGAGGTCCAATTAAAGAAGCCATTTGGTCCGATTCTTTGTGTGTGCGTGTTGTTGTGTGTTCCTGTGGGCCCGTCTTTAAGTAGTAAATGTTTAAGTGGCTTGTGCTGTATAAAATTGCAAATTCTTATAGTCCGGTTTAGCTCTCCTCTGCGTGCTTCCCCGTTATTCCCCACCTATGTGCATTAGAAATAAACCCCCATTTGTCAATGTTTTCAGCTCGTTCACGTCTATTCTTCATGAACCGAGCGTGTTCGCGTGCTGGGGAATAGCAGGCCACTACCGTGCCATTGTAACGGGAAACAATGGGACCGACGGACTCGGCGATCAAACCGCTCTGGTCGCACACGGAACGAGCAACGCTTAAGGCCAGCTCGTTCCGTACGGGTGCCATCGAGGTGTGAAGAGACTCGGTAGATCGCACGTGGTCTCTAGGTATTCTGAAGATTTGGCGAATACCCTGCACCAGCTGGTAGCAAATATTGCCCTTCACGGTCAAAAAGGGACCCGGTACTTTCGAGTTTTACGAAGAGTACGATCTGAATTCTGGCGATCGGTTGAAGCCGAGCTTGCCAGCTCCACCTCGCGGTCGTGCTCGCGGCCGACGCCCGGCCCGCAGAACAATGTGTAGTCAGGAGTGGGGTGCGACCCATCCACCTCTGTAAATTTGTAGGTTCGGAATCCGCAACAATTGGTAGTCAGGAGTGCGATTCGGCCCCTCGGCCTCTCGTAGAGAAATTTACGGGTCGGATCAGGGGTGTACTGGAGCCAAACCCATACGGAAATCCAGGAAGAAACGGGGAATAATAAACGAGGTTGACGGAGACGAGAAATATCAATAGAGGGTAACAAATTAAAATGAAATTGACGACACACACAGTAGAACTAAGGGAGGGACATGGGGTTGACTGGGAATGTGTCGTGACGCTGGGCGAGCAGCAAGGATAGCCTCCTTCAGGAACGAATGGTGAGAAATAGCTCCTTGAGGCGGATCGCGATGAGGTGAGTCCGGTCGTGCCCGAACGAGGTAGAGGGATGGCTGATGTTAACGGGTGCATGCGGAGCTTGGGGGGGTGGCAAAGAAGATCCCGGGACCCCTTGAGTTTAACACGATTCGCCTGAAGTGAATTGTCCGGTGTGGTGTGGTAAAGGGTATGAGTGTGGTCGAAATGTGTGGTGAAACGTGCGTATAGCGTGAGTGAATCTGCGTGAGTGAAAGTAAGGCGTGTGTGAGTGCATGCAGAAATTGGTAAATGGATGGATCCAGAACGGGAGACGGGAAATGGCGAGCCTAAGAGGCCGCGCGTTAGAGTTATTGGGTAACCGCGCCGGTCCCGCGAGATGCCGCGTACGAGGCCGGTCTCAGCGCATTTGGCGAAACGCCCTCGCCATGCGCGTCTCGTGGATGGGATTTCGGCGCCGTGGGAACGTCCCCGCTTGTTGGAAAGAACCGTCGCGGGACGGTTAAAATGTAGGCGAGTGTTAGGTGAATCGGAACAAGGGGGTTTCCCATGTGCGCGCGTATACCGCGTGTTCTGTTCGCGGAACGCGGCGGAGCGGGTTTCGCGTGGATGGGTACCGCGCGTTGCTGGACCTGGCACGGAAACCGCGGCAGGCCTCGGTGTGCGAGTTGACGTCACCGGAATCTGCGTGGCATGAATGCCCGGAGAAACGGCGCACGTCGTCCAGGCGCGTGGGGAATCCCGCAGAAGAGCGAGCGGCTTGTTGAAGATGTGCAGGGTGACATCTACGCTGCACGGATCGGCCGTCGGAGGGGACGGTCCGGTATCGCCCATAGGGACGAACAGGACGTGCCGTAAACCGCCACATGGCGCTAGGGAAAAAAAAGCCTCGCTTCAGTACACAGGCCCCAATGATAGGCAAAGGAAGCATCTAGTTAGTGGGAAGGGTTAGTGATAAACCGGCTTCATGGGGACATGAGTTGTTCCTCCATTGGAGCCGTGGAATGGGTTAGTCAGAGGGAATTTTAGATGAGATTTAGAAAATGGATTTTTGTGATTTCTGGAAGGACACAGACAGACATGTAATGTGTAGTGGGATGTAGCTTAGCTACGCTTAAAGTAAATGAGAAACGTGCTATTCATGTAAGGACGACGACGGCAGCACGAGATAGTTAGGGGAATTAGTTAGCAAGATGGCAGTGTTGGAGTGTTGGTGCTGAGTGGAAAGTGAAAAGTGTACAATGAGTGAATGTGCGACAGTGGGCCCAAGTGTGAATGGAGCAATGTGGAATGCACTGTGCGATGAATGATTGGCGGGAGGAGTAAACGCCACAAGGGACCCTGGGTCAAGTTTAAATGTTAGTTAGTGGCGTTAGTCAAATTTACCAAAGGAGGTCGTTTTGTCCGTTGGTGTTTTGAGAGAAGGCCAAGAACCCTTGGAGGGTGCAGGAGTTCATGGACCGGCTGGAAAGCATGGCTGTCGAAAGGTGGAGTACCGATTTAGAGGGCACACGGGCACCGGACTCGTCGGCCAGAGTAGGCCAAGAGGTCCAAGGGACGCGGGATAGTGTAGTGGGCAATGGCGACCCTCGGAAGGGACCGTAGCGCGCAAAATGCCAGTGGCAATCGGAGGGGGGGCAATACCAGAGAGGGCAAAACCCTCGCGTCATAGGGAGCTGGTAGGCTCGGAGACAGCCTCAGGGCCGGGGGTGCATAGATAGATGTTCGCAGACGGGGAGTCCAGCTGCCAAATGAGCCACCGCTGCACCCAGCCGACGAAATTGTGCAAGTCACGGAGGAAAAATTCTGACGGGCTGACCACAACTAAAAAGGCACACCAAATTTATATGACGAACTAAACAGCGAACGGAACTGCATGGGTTAAGAACCGATAGTTAATGTAGACAGGCGTTTACTTGGATTAGTTAAGTCGAAGCTCGCCTCGAAGACAGACCTAACCTGCATGTCCCTTTCCCTGCCTTTCCGCTTCGGCCCTGGCTCGGCCTCTCCAGAGCACAGAAGGCAGAACCCGCGCGCGCGCCAGGTCCAAGTTTCTCTCACCGGCAAGAATCACACGACATCGCTTCCTTTTCTTGCTCGCCTCGAAGCCGCGACTGCTCAACTCGCGTCCTCTGCAGTTTCTTACCAACTTTTTTCTTTTCCGGGTCGCGCCCCTTGTAACGAAGCCGAACAAACTCCTCCCCTTAGTTTCACTCCTCTTTTGGCCCCACTCCCCTCTCATCCGACGAGCTCCGCGCGGTGGCGCTGGTGAACTATTGTCCGGATGAGTAGGAAGGCCAACAGAGCTAGAACAGCAAGAACGGCGCCGTACTGCGTCCCACCACCACTGCACAACAATATAAACAGCCTGTGACAACTCCCGACACCACATTGTAACGTCAAATGTACCGAACAACCTGGCTTAAACATCAGTCTTAATGAGGATCTGGGCTAGATTTCCGTTAGTGCACGTAATATTTAGTCACGTAAGTGTAAATGACTAGGGTAGTACGGAATGACCCTGCACATCGCTCGTCTCGGTAGGAACCTGATCAGTGGGAGTCGCCCTGAAACGGAGCCTCAGGTTCTGTGCCCACGACATAGGAGCGAGCTGCCAATCCCCCGATCCGGAACATGGTTGGGAGAGAGGGTTGTGGTAGCGAACTAAGCAAAGGTGGGTTAGGGAACGAGAAATGAGAAAATAGGAAAATACAATGAATAAAAATCCAAATCCAAGGCTAATTGGCTGTTTACAATTAAGCCGAAGGGGTAGGCACGCAGAGACGGCTACACAGGCCAAAGTTTGGGGGGAGACAACGAGTCAGTGAATGTGAGGCTCTGAGCGTTCTCCGATTTGTCGTGCAGGCGGCCGCCTATTCACCGCACTCCGGCCTCCACACCACGCGCGAGACCAGAGGACCAACATTCAGCCGCCTTGTGCAGACCTGTTCCAGCTTCTTGCCAGCCTATTGCTGATACCCCATGCACTTTGTTTGAGCCCTGTGTTTGAATCAGGATGCGCGGATGTAGCCGTTGTCAAAAGACTGCGCGTCCACGGGGACGCACTTGAGCAATGCCCAAGGATGACGTGGAGTCAGTTGCACAACAGTATCATGGCGAACTATAATGCATTCCATCCAGTATACATCATCTATTTAGGGAAGAGAGGGTAAATGCGTTGGACCCGTGTTACACATCAGACTAGTAGCTTGCCACAAAGCTGCGAGCAGAGACTGACATCTGCGACAGAACCTGAACCACCTATGTTGTCTAGAAAGTGCTTGGGTGTGTGACGGCCTCTTGGCATGCCGGCGTTCCTGGTTGCCCAAACGCATGCGGCGTCAGGAGAACACGAGACATGCCCACTCAATGACGGACCTCGCTACATCTCTCCTTCATCCAGCACCTGGACGTCTGACCCTGTCACGCCATGAGCCGCCAACTTCAAACCTCCACTCAGTTAAATGCACAATGTATCGCTGTTGCGTGCCTTGCCATGCTTGTTCCTTGCTTCTGCCATAACCCATCTGCTACCTTTTTTGCATTGCCCTGTGTTCGTCATCCATCACCATGTGCGCCAGGATCGTCCCGTGTTTGCAAGACTGCCCGCTGCCACGGGACTGCATTGAGCAAGCCCGTGCACCGTTCTTGCAATCCATCCAGTCATTTTGTTGTTTGCTTCCATCCAGTTCCATCAGTTCATTTCAGGAGGAGCCAGGACTGCGTTGGCAGCGCCCTACCCTGTCCTTGCACAAGGGAGCCAAGACTGCATTGGGCAACCTGACTACCCCTTCAAATGGCCTGTGGTACGCATTTGCATGCCGGGTTAGGGTGAGTTCTCAGCAGCTGGGGGTAGGAAGAAAGAAGGAAGCTCAGGGGGACCTTTTGATCAGGCCCGTGAGGCGACTGACCTTCAGCGCTGTGCATCACCTCACACAAACTGTTAACCTTGCCTGCCTTCTTCACAGATGCCAGGTCTGGGCCATGTTAGTGTAAAATATTAGGTAAAATTGTAAATAAGTTAACCCACCTGTTATGTCTGTCATAGCGCCGGCAATTTTATTTAAGTTGTCCGAATGAGTCTGTCTGTTAGTTACGCAGCGCATTAGGTTTTATTTTTGGGACATGCATAAAAAAAAATTGTCACACTCAGGGATCCGAAGGTAAAATGTACTAGGGGAAAACTTAACACATGCTGGTCACATGAAAATTTGACGACTTGGGACGAGTCTGTAAAAAGGGGAGGGGTTAGTGTTGTGGATTTGGAAAACGATCCACTCAACATCCAGGTTGCTCTAGCTTAGTTATAATCGGTAAGTCATGTTTTTAGATAGCTCCCGTCCTTGTCTAATGGGTAAATAAATGTTCATGCGCTGTTAAGTTATTTTAATAGTCAGGTTCCTTTTTGTTCATTTCTACACCCCCATCAAAAGCCAGCAACACTTCACCTCACTCTGACCGACGACATTATCCCCATGCGTTCGATCACGTACGAGAGCGGAGTTCAAGGAGGGCACGGGGGGCCGAGGGGGGGGGGGGGGATCGGCTCGGGGGGAGGGGCGGTGCATCGCGGTGCTCTTTGACCAATCGGGATGCATCGGTGACGCGACCCGTCGCTCGGCCAATCGGACTTCCCGACTGTGTGAGGGCGCCATGTGATGTCACCACGCCACCTGGCAAATCAAAGGGCTTGGAGCCGTTTGGCCAGTGAGAGACGGCGAGCGATATGGGCACCAAAACAGGCCAGTGACAGGGCGACGAGGATTCTGCGCACAAGGCCGTCTGGTGTGGAGAAGCGGGGAGGGCGGAGACACCCCCCCCCTCCACGGGGACGAGGGAATAAGAGCGCAGACGGCTGATCTGAGGAGAGATATTTTCCACAGTCCTCGTCGTTTAGTCCTGCTGGTCATCAGTAGTCCCCGTTGTTAGTGGTCGCTGATGCAGTCGTCGTGAGTGGTCGCCGCCCTGGTCGTCGCCTCCTCGTCCTCGTCCTCCGCTGAGCACGAGGCTGGCGCTCACCTCGTCTCACCTAGCTGGGTTCGGCTGCGCTGGTCCGTCTTCGGTGACCGGAGCTCGGGAAGGAGTGGACGCCCAGCCGCGCGCTCGCGGCCAGGGTCGCCAGCTCCTGATCTTCAGCCCCACTGTCCTCTGGGCTGGAGGTCCAATTAAACACCATTTGGTCCGATTCTTGGTGTGTGTGTCCTGTGGGCCCGTCTTTAAGTAGTAAATTGTTAAGTGCTTGTGCTGATAAAATTGCAATTCTAATAGTGGTTTAGCTCTGCCCTTACATGCTTCCCTCATTCCCCACCAATTGAATTATAAAATAACCCCCATTTGTTCAATGTTTCAGCTCGTTAGCGTCTATTCTTTCATTGACTGAGCGTGTTGCGTGCTGGGAATTAGCAGCGCCACTACCATGGCCGTTTGTAATGGGACAATTAGACCGACGGAACTCGGCGATCAAACCGCTCGGGTCGCACACGGAACAAGCACGCTAAGCAGCTCGTTCCGTACGGGTGCCGTCAAGGGTGTGAAGACTCGGTAGATCGTCACGTGGTCTCTAGGTATTTTGAAGATTTGGCGAATATCCCTGTACCACGTGGTAGAAATATTGACCGTTCACGTCCAAAAAGGGACCCGTACTTTTCCGGAGTTTTCCGAAGAAGTACGATCTGAATTCCGGGAGATCGGTCGAGCCGACGCTGGCTCCCATCTCGCGGTCGTGCTCGCGGCCGACGCCCGGCCCGCAACAATATATCCCACACCTTGACAGGTGCCATTGTAACAAGATATAATCAATGTTATTCACTTCACCTGTCAGTGGTCATAATGTTTGCTCATCAGTGTACATTATATTATATACAGTCAAACCCCCGCTTCATCGCGGTCACTGCTATCGCGCCCGGTTCATCGCGGGTTTTCCCTTGGAACGTAACTAATTTTTTCTGCGGATTCCCCCGGTACATCGCGGTAATAATGTATAAATATAAATTATTTAAGCAATAAATTATAACGCGTGGTGCTCGACCAGTCCCACAACGCACGAAACGAAGTTTCGCTTGTGAACTTAGAATATTTTCTACGTTTTTTTCTCCAAGCCCCACGATGCGCCCAAACGCCCTGCACCTTCGAAGGTTTCTGGCAGGAACCGAAGCGCAGAGGAAGGTCCTGGGACGCTCCAGGAGAAGGTTAAGGTAAAGGTGCTCGATATATGCTTCGGGAAGGAAAAAGGTTTGCCGCCGTTGGACGAGCATTGCTCATTACCCAGCACCTCCAAAACCGACCAGACCAGACTAGTCGATCTCCGGACCTCAAACCCAATCACTGCCAAACCGACCAGACCAGTCGAATCGATTTTTTGGGGAGGCGTCCATTCATCACGATTTTCAATTAGCGTGGGGAGGTTTGGAACGTAACCCCCGCGAGAAACGGGGGATTACTGTATATACATATTAATATGTGTGTGTATAATATATATATATATATATATATATATAAACACACACATATATATACATATATATATATGTATGTATGTATGTACAGTCATCCCTCGCTTAGATCGCGGTTCACCTATCGCGCCCCCGGTTCATCGCGGGTTTTCCCTTGGAACCTAACTAATTTTTTCTGCGGATTCCCCGCTATATCGCGTAATAATATATAAAATATAATTTATTTAAGCAATAATTATAAACGCGTGGCGCTCGACCAGTCACAACAACGCACGGGACCAAAGTTTCGCTTGTGAACTTCGAATATTTTCTACGTTTTTTCTCCAAGTCCTATGATGCCGCCCAAACGCCCTGCACCTTCTAAGGCTTCTTGACAAGAACCGAAGCGCCAGAGAAAGGTCCTGACGCTCCAGAGAAGGTTAAGGTGCTAGATATGCTTCAGGAAGGAAAAAGGTTTGCCGCGTTGACGAGCACTGCCAAACCGACCAGACCAGACAAGTCGATCTCCGGCACCTCAAACCCGATCCACTGCCAAGCCGACCAGACCAGACGAGTCGATCTCGGCACCTTCGAACCCGATCACTGCCAAGCCGACCAGACCAGACGAATCGATCTCTGGCACCTCGAACCCGATCATTGCAAGCCGACCAGACCAGACGAGTCGATTTTTTGGGAGGCATCCATTCATCGCGGATTTCACTTATCGTGGGGCGGCTTTGGAACGTAAACCCGCGATAAACGGGGATGACTGTATTATTATGTATATATTGGATATATATTGTTACGGCTGTGGAAATTCGCAAACATCATAAAGGTCCCATAGTGAGGTATTTCTGAAGTACATGTGTAGTAGCCCAAACCCCATTGTCTAGAGGGAATTAATGTGATTCATTCGCGGCTGCGATACTTTGAGTTAGCGTTTTCTGTTCTGCTTATTTTCGAACCAACCACTCTTTCACGTCAACAACGCCAACAACAACAAAACGCCAACCCCACTTCAACGCCAAACAACAACAACGCTAACCACGCCACCACTCTAACAACGCAGCACACCACCCTCACAACCACGCCACCATCTCAACCACGCTACTACACCAACGAACGCCATCCTCAGCGTCTACGTACGACGGTTTGCGCGGAAGGCCGTCGAACCGGCTTCGCCTCGCCCCCCACAAGACGCAGGTGGAGGAACGAGAGGAACGCCCCCTTCTCGAAGCGCCTCGAAGAAGGTGGAGCCGAGAACGGGGCGTGGCGCCGGGCGTATAAGAGGCGAGGCGGCTGAGGCTTCTCTCTCTCTTCGTCGTCGATGCTTCTGCCTCTCTCTTCTTCGTCGATTCTCTGCTGCTTCTTTCGTCGATTCTCCTCTGCTTCGTCGTTGATTCCTTTCGGCTCTGCTCGCTTTCCTTGGTCGTTGATGCGATTGTCGGCAGAAGGCGTCGAGAGGCCAGCACGAGGCAGGCGCGAGGCGCCCGGAGAGGCTCACCGACCACGCTCGAGCGGGGGAGTCACGGCAGAGGACGGTCGCCGAGGACTCAACACCGCAGAGGAAGTCGACTTCCATTTCTTTTGGGTTTTGTGTGAAACGTGTGTGTGTCGGCGCCAAGTCCGTGAAGTAAGAATTGTGTAAGTGGTCCGTGTGTCGCGTTAGTCGGTAGTAGCTCTGCTTCTTTTGTTTTCTGTTTGATATATGTGCAATTGCTTATTGTGACTGTAAATACATACTGTTTGCTTTATGTGTGCTATCGTGTCGCGTTGTTAAAATAAATGCTTGTCTGTTGAATTCTTCCCCGTGTCGCTGCGTCCTTCCTTCGTTGGGGTCCCATCTTGTTTCACGTAAAGGTTTTGAGTTGGCGCGGGACGCCCGATAATTAATCTGAAACCGTCAGGCCGACGATAACACCGCTCGGTTATCCCTTAGCCCGGAACGAGCCGCTTAAGCGGATCGTGTCCAAGTCGGCCTGTGGCGAGGTACAAACCCTCGGTAGGTTACCCGTGCGGGTACTTAGGTATATCGACTTCCGGCGATTCACCCTATTCCGCGCGGGTAGAATGCGGACTGGGTTGTGGTGAGGCCGAAAGTCCACCGTGACTGGATCCCGGCGTTAGCGCGGAGGGTCACGACTGAATTGTCCGTCCGGTGGCGAAGCGGCCGCGATTCGAGTCACGTGGCCGATCGCACGCCGACGGGCGCGAATTCGCAACAATTATATATATATATATAGTCGCGGATCCGGGTGGCGGGATTCGCACCCGACTCTTGGGCCAAATGTTACAGATTCGGCGCACCCTCACCACCGCCATCTCCGGGGTTTATAACGCCGGCTGGCTCAGCACAGGCCTCGGGTCACGCGTCTTCAATCGCGATACTAACGTACCCCTGGACCTTACCAGTTGGGGAAATAGACCCCGGTTACAGACTGGTTTTGTCAGATGCTGAGCGTTTTCTGCCAGTCTGTAACCATTTTGGTTTTATGTACCAATCGAGCGAATTGTTTCTCAGCACGGCACGAATTGACTCAAGCTGCAACTTCATCGAATCAACCAGATTTATTGGGGAACATCGGGGAACACAACACAACAAAATATTCACGACAATGTTTATTTAATCTAGAACCCGTTCTTAATGAGGGAACTACGGATTACGGGTTTCGAGGGGGTCCCGACCGAGATAAGCCTTAAACGACATGCAGACAAGACATAGACAGCATGCAGACAAGACAGAGTACTTGGTGATGTTTCATGGACGAGAGGAAAGTGTCAAAGCACAAATGTCGCTCATAACGAGTCGATGTCCACGGATTCGAGCCCCCAAGCTCGAGCACGCCGCGTGGCAAGATGGTGGCGCGTACTCTTTCTTCTCAAGGCACCGCTTGCGCACGCCCTCCTCAGCGCGTTATGACCTCGACGGTCATAACGTCATGTCATGTCATAATATGATTATGACAATGTCGACGGCACAAGACCGTCAGGTCGATGATGGGTTTCGGCTGGTTTCTACAAGGTCCAGCATACAAGTCCAGGCCTGGCTGTTCACCAGGCCTCCTTCACGAAGCAGATCGCAGACAGACACAGCCGTCCCTACACAGCAGATCACGACTCCCACAGTCGTCTCTCATCCAGCCGAGGGCAGACAGACCTCCTGCAGTCCTTCCCTGCCTTTCCTTCGGCCTGGCTCGCCTCTCCAGGCCACAGAAGGCAGACCCGGCGCGCCAGGTCCAGTTTCTCTCCGGCAGAATCACCACTCGCTTTCCTTTTTCTGCTCAACTCCTTCCTCTCAGTTTCTTACCACTTTTTCTTTTCGGGTCGCGCCCCTTTACGAAGCCGACAAACTCCTCCCCTTAGGTTCACTTCCTCTTTTTGGCCACTCCCCCTCTCAGCTGGGCGGGACTATTGTTCCGGAGAGAGGAAGGAAGAAGAAGAAAGCTCTCGATCCACCACCACTGCACAAACAAATAACAGCCTGTGACACCTCCCGACACACATGTAACGTCAAATTACCGAACAACCTGGCTAAACATGCATTTAATGGGGGATCTGGGCTAATCCTATATTTAGTAGCATACTAAGGGCCATTTCCACAACATATATATATATATATATGTATGTATATAAATATATATGTATATATATATGTATATAAATATAGGTATATAAACATGTTTGGTACTACAGAACTTTAATATGGATACAAACAAACACGACATAATAGTGACTGAAGCTTTTCGTGCTGCACTCTTCAGAGTAAAACCAATGGGCGTTGGATTAACCGTGACGTCATTACGGTTGAACCAATCAGCGTCTACCTTATTGAGACCTCGTATAAAGCACGCGCCTTCACTTGCTGTGATTTTTACCCTGAAGAGTGCAGCACGAAAACCTTCGGTCACTATTATGTCGTGTTTGTTTGCATCATATATGTATACATATATATATATATATATATATATTACATATATATGTGTGTGTGTATATATTGTTGCGGCCGGGTATCGGCTGTGAGCACGACTACTAGATGGAGCAGTAGAGTCGGCTCGACCTATCGCCCGGAATTTAGATCGTATCTTTTCAGAAAACTCGAAAAGTACGGGTCCCTTATCGACCGTGAAGCGTCAATATTTCTGCCACGTGTACAGGGTTATTTGCCAATTTTCAAAATACATACCGAGATTTCCACGTGGCGATTTATCGAGTCTCCACACCCTCGACGGCACCCATACGGAACGAGCCGCTTAGCGTACTCGAACCGTGTGCGACCCAAGCGGTTGATCGTCGAGATCCGTCGTCCAAATGTCCCGTTACAGCGGCAACAGCCTGGCTAATTTTCCAACACGCAGCACGCTAAGCCAATGGAGGAAATGACACGAACGAGCTGATACATTTCACAAATGGGGCTGTTTATTTAACAATAGGCAGGGAGGGGAACACAGAAGAGCAGAGTTATCCGAATATTAATAAGCACATATGTACAGCAAGGCACTTAACAATTCATTACTTAGCAGACTGGCGCACCAAACACACACACACCCAAAATAATCGGACCAAAATGGTCTTTATTGAGGCCTCCAGCCAGATGGAAAGGACGAGCTGAAGACCAGATTCTGCCTCGGACTTGTCCACCTCGTGTGGTCTTCGCGTTGAGTCGACCCGGGTACCAGCGAGAGGCGAGCCGAACCCAGACACCGGCGAGCCACGATCAGCCTCCTCAGCTCCGCTCGGGGCTCGTCCTGGCAGTCAAAGCCTCGCCTCCGTATCCCTCCGAGAGACGGCGCGCAAACTTGCGGCTCCGGTGGTGGTCGTGTCTCTGAAGTCCAAGCTCTTGATCATCGGGAGGAGGAGGAGGAGGAGGAGGAGGAGGGAGGAGGAGAGGGAGGAGGAGGAGGGAGAGGAGAGAAGACATTCCCTGCGAGAGATTCTGTTCCTTTTTATCCTCTCTGGCGCGCTCGCTCAGGCGTGATTCGTTCTCAGGCGTGGCTCACTCAGGCGTGATTCGTTCTCAGGCGTGGCTCACTCAGGCGTGATTCTCAGGCGTGGCTCACTCAGGCATGGATCATTCTCGGGCGGGCTCCTCGGGCGTGATTCATTCTCGGGCGCGGCTTGACCTTTTCCCTACTTGGCGCCCGCCAAGTGAATCGGTGGGTGGGGCATGACCTTTCCCCTAGTGAGCGCGTGGAGAATGCCGGGAGCAGAGGTTTCTCGGCGCGGCTCGACCTTTCTCTACCTCGCGCCCCGCCAAGCGAATGGTGGGTGGGGGCATGACCCTTCCCCGAGTGAGCGCCGAGAATGCCGGGAGCAGAGGGTTTTCTTTGTTGTTTTATTCGGAGCTGGAGTGGTCCGCAGCGTGTTGTAGTTCATGTTGGTGGAAAAATGTAAAAGAAAAACCCTAACTGTTCAAAAATAACTCCTCAGCGCATTGCCATTCTCACCAAGTATATTCATGATTTTGTCAATTTCAGCTGGAAGATTACAAGGTGAACAAATCCTCTGTGCTCTGTTAACCAGGATATTGATCAAGCTATTGAAACATGACAAAGAATCGGAAGATTGGTCCGGACAAATGTCCAGTTTATATCAGGATATCCTGGAAAGGGCAATCATCACGAAGGTTTGAAGTACAAATCAAACATAATGTGTCCAACACGTTTCTGGCTGTGCAACCCGGAGTAATCTTTACCTCTCGCCGTTTGCTGATGTCAGTCAACAAGGATGTGCTACCCACCTCACAAACCAGCAATGTTATTTATGAGTTTAAGTGCCGATGTAAAGCTCGGTACGTGGCCGCACAACGCTAAGATGGCTGATCAGATCAAACAACACATCCCTTGGCGATTCGAAGAAAGATTGTGACGGTTAGAACACACACAGTGCGAGCATGCAGAAATATCCAGCAACCACCGGCCACTGTACCTGCTTCATCTGCTATTGCACAGCACCTGGTTGCCAACCCTATCTGTGCAGACCAGTACAATGCAGAGATGTTCAGGATATTGAGCCGAGGTCAGAGCTCGTTCATTTATGTATGTTGGAAGCAACCTTCATCCTGACCACCGATCAATACTATGTCGTCAAAAGGAATTTGTACGATCTCCGTGTCTCTTTCAGCATGGAAATAAAAGGGAAGTACAGTAACAAATGGTGAATGGACCTTAGGGAGGCCCCTCCCCCTCTCTCCAGGATGTGTTGCAAACGTGAATCATCGGCGAACGCTGCTCCAGCCAGTGGGAGCTCGAGGTGAAGAGTGATGAGCCGACCAATGGCGTTCGGATTAACCCCGACGTCATTACGGCCGAACCAATCAGCGTCTACCTTATTGAGACCTGCGTATAAAGCACACGCCTTCACTTCCTTCTTCACTTGCTGCGATTTTTACCCTGAAGAGTGCACACGAAAAGCTTCTCGTCACTATGTCGTGTTTATTTGTATCCATATTAAAGTTCTGTAGTACCAAACATGTTTATATATATATAATATGTGTATATATATGTGTGTATATATAATGTGTATATATATAATATATGTATATGTATATATATATATATATAAATATGTATGTATATATATATATATATGTATAATATATATGTATGTATAATATATGTGTTTGTATATTAATATATATTATATATTGTTACGGTTGTGGAAATTCACACAACACCATACAGGTTCCCCAGAGGTCAGTTATGTCGATAAGTGAGTGTCCAGATTAGATTTCCCATCGATGTCGAAAGGGAATTATTCGTGAGCCGGGCTGTGCATCTTTGAGTAGCGTTATTCTGTTCTATCTTTTATTTCAAACAACTCAACTCAACTCCGCCCCGAAATGACGGTTGGAACTCAACTCCCGCCCCGAAATGACGGTTGGGGCGTGTCCCACAGAGAAAAGTCGCCCCCCCCCCCCCTGCTGCCGGGAAGGGCGGGGCATGACGGGCGGGGATAAAAACCGCACGTTCGCTCAGTGAGAAGAAAAAGGGGACGTCAGTTCAGGTCGAGTTGCAGTTTGGAAAGCTGCAGGCTGACAGAGAACGGAGGCTGACTGAGAACGGAGCTGGTGGAGTCCGGTCAGGTGCGGGCGGACACACCGAGGGTCGCCGTACGAGAACCCATCGAGTCGTCCCCAGGGTGACAAGGTAGCCTGCACGGTCTCTCAGAGCCTCGCACCATCCCGGCTCCGAGGAACATTAAAGGCCTACGGGCCCTGTTCTCTACCCTTTCCTTTCCTGGGGTTTTCTTTGCATGGAAGTTGTGGTGCCTTGTCTTAAGTAGAATTGATATAGTGTACGTAATAAATAGACAACGGCTGTAGGGTCTTTTTGCTCGTGTTTTGTCCCTTACCCCCATTGCTTCATTGATTGCATACGTGTGTGAATAAATGTCATGGTTTGAATTGTCACCTGCTCGTTGCGTCTCTTCTCCATTGAACTGCCATACTTGCATTCGGAATAATAGCTGGCTTTTAATAGCCGATAAGGTAATCAAGTCCGATGGGGCTCGGCGATAATAAACCGCTCAGCAATCGCAAAACGGCGCGAGCTGCGTAAAGCGGCTCGTATCCGTACAGTCCCGTTGAGGTACAATCTCTCGGTAGTCTGCCCGCGCGAATAATTAGGTAAATCGACCATTCGGCGATCGGACCCTGTAGCGCAGGTAGAGTATTGACAAGGTTGTGGTGTGCTTAAAAGCACACCCGTAGCTGGATTTCGGCTTGATCCGGAAAGCTACGACTGGATTGCCCGTCCGTGGGCGCGCGCCGCAATTAGCTAAAAGCGGTCGCCCGCACGCCGAACGGTGGAAACCAGACAATAATATATATATATATATATATATATATATTATATATATATATACATATACATATATCTGTTCAGAGAGTTGAGGCATAAAAACTGGACACGTGTTGAGGGTGGACAAGCAGGCCGATGTGCAAGGAATCTGAGGTGGTGGAGCATCACCTGTGGTCAAGTGATTCTCATCCTGCTTACAGGGTAATTCACGCATTGCGTTCCTCCAAGCCCATACCTTGGTGGACTGCAGTTCGAGTGGAGGGTGTTGGGCTCTTGACGGAGGCATCCGAAGTGAAGGCCCGCTGGGTCGTTTGTTTGAGAGTCTGTACCAGGCTGAGCCACCAGCTGTTGAGTTGGATGTCAGAGGTGTTCCCTATCACAATTGCTGATCCCTATCCCTCCAATCAACTGTGATCCACCTTCGTTTGTGGAAACACATGCTGCAGTGAACCGGTTGAAATGGGGTAAAGCTCCTGGGATCTGTGACATCCATGCTGAACTTCTCAAGGCTGGTGGAAATGCTGTACTCATGTCGATGCATGCAGTTCTGTGCTCTGCCTGCGAAAGCATCATCCCAACTGACGGGAAGAGGGGCCTTGTTGTCCCTCTCTGGAAAGGGAAGGTGCAACATCTACCGAGGGGTGACGCTGCTCTCAGTGCCGGGCAAGGTCTTTGCTTGGATAATTCTTCATAGGGTTCACCACCATCTGCTTGAGCACAAGCACCCAGAGCCGTCAGGATTTACACCAAAGTGGTCAACGATTGACCATATCCTTGCCCCTCGGGTCCTCACCAAACGCAGACGAGAGTTTTAGCAGGGGCTGCTTGCAGCCCGTGTTTATCTCTATAAAGAGTTTGATTCAGTGAATCGGGATGCCCTCTGAAGGATTCTCGGTCTTCGTTGGGTGCCACCGAAACAGATCAATCTGATGTCTGAACTATACTCTGGTACTGAGAGTGCTGTGAGATGTGGTGATCCCATCTCCGACTTATTTCCAGTCATTACTGGAGTTCGTCAGGGGTTTGTACAGGCCCCCACACTTTTCAGCGCTTGTACGGACTGGATTATTGGAAGGATGTCGGAGAGATCAAGCTGCGGTGCATTATTTGGGAATGTCAAGATCGCTGACCTTGATTTCACAGATGATGCAGTCATCTTTGTGGAGACTCTGGATATCCTTTTGGGGGCACTCGAGATGCTGATTAAAGATTCGGAGCCACTGGGATTACAGGTTTCCTGGGACAAACGAAGATCCAGGCTTTCAATGACATCTTGGATGCTGCTATCTTGTCTGTACCTGTTTGTGGTGAGGATGTTGAGGTCATGGAGAGATTCACTTACCTTGGTAGTGATATTCACGTCTCTGCTGGCTGTGAGCCAGAGATCGATAGACATATGGTTTGGGCCTGGGGAGTCATGGATTCACTGGATCATAGGGTGTGGTGCTGCCGGTACCTGTGCGGGAGGATTGAAACCCGAGTCTTCAGGTCCTTGGTGCTTCCAGTCTTTCCCTATGGATGTGAGACTTGGACTCTGACCAAGGATCTGAGACAGAGACTTAATTCCTTTGGTACCAGGTCTCTTCAGAGAATCCTTGGCTATCGCTGGTCGAACTTTGTGTCCAACGAGCAGTTGCTGAGAGAGACTCAAATGAGATTTGTTACCTGCATAATCCGTGAGCATCAGCTGCGGCTGTATGGAAATGTGGCTCGTTTTCCTGACGCTGATCCTGCTCACCAGATTCTCTTCGCGAGGGAGTCTCGAGTGGAGGAGGCCAATGGGCCGACCACGTGCCTCGTGGTTGCAGCAGGTTGATCGGCATCTCAAAGGAGATGGGGATGGGCAGGCATTTGCCTGGGGGATGGCCAGACGGAGGCCCCTGGAGTACCAGCGGAAAGTGGACGCAGCGACGCGCTGCTCTGGCGCATGCTCCATACCTGACCTGACCTGACCTGACCTGGGGAGGCATGGATTCACTGGATTATGGGGTGGCGCTGTTGGTACCTGTGCAGGAGGACAAACGTACAAGTCTTCAGGTCCTTGGTGCTTCCAGTCTTGCTCTGGGGATGTGAGACTTGGACTCTGATCAGGTATCTGAGGCTTAATTCCTTTGGTATGAGGTCTCTTCGGTGTATCCTTGGTTATCGCTGGTCAGACTTTGTGTCCAACAAGCGGTTACTGAGAGAGACTCAAATGAGATCTGTTACCTGCATAATCTGTGAGCGTCAGCTGCAGCTGTATGGGCATGTGGTTCATTTTCCTGATGCTTATCCTGCTCACCAGATTCTATCAGTGAGGGAGCCTCATGAGTGGAGGAGGCCAATGGGCCGACCACGTGCCTTGTGGTTGCAGCAAGTTGATCGGCATCTCAAGGAGATGGGGATGGGCCAGACATCTGCCTGGGGGATGGCCAGATGGAGGCCCCTGGAGTCCGGCAGAGAGTGGACGCAGCAACGCGCTGCTCCGGCGCATGCTCCCATACCTGATCTGACCTCGCCCAGCCCTTTACGGTCCCTAAAGCCTAAATGAGAGCACCCAGCCCCTTCCTTCGCACAGAAAACGCCCAGTCGCACTTTACCACATCCGCAAGAAGCGCCGCGCCTCGCAGGCCATGTTGAGCACCATGCGCCACGAGCATGCAGGCGAAACACAACATGAGCATGCATGCGAGAACACCCAATGGGCTATCAAGCAATGCCCGGGTTGGAGGAAAAACGGAAAGGAACCCCGCACGACCGAGGGATGAACGAACGGCCGCGGGATTGAAGTTAAAACCGATGAGGTGATACTGCAGGCAAAATGTCGGATGACCTCCCACAAATTGCAACAAAAGCAAACTCAACAGATTTTGATTCCTGGATATGTCCTCAGTGACAGAAAAAAAGTCCTAAGGGATCCTCCAGGGGGAAAGTCCTGAAATCATGGAAATCCAATATGGCGACCACCCGGCTTCGGGGAAAATGAGAAAATTGTAAAGATTGATATTTTAATATGTAAATATATGTTTTTCTGCATTCTAATTGTTTCTAGTTATGGTCAGTATATTGATATACAAGAATAATTATAAAAAAGTGAAATGTTATTGAGGGTAAAATAAAAAATTATAGCTTTTTGTCAAAAAATGTCAATTTTTTGTCCCGAAAAAAAAATATTTACCTGATCCTGATTTTGGCTCCTGCGACAAAAAAAAAAAGAAACGTTGAAGACACAAGATGAAATCAAGTCTATGGCAATACATATAATTATGTAAATCATTGAAACATGACAAAATTCACAATTCCACTCGGGGCAATCACATCGCCTGACGAAGGTTTCGAAATGAAAATGAAAATTCGCATTAAACTCAGAAACTACATCCATTATAAACTTACTATACATGTTGAGAAAAACAAGCGTATTAAAGTTAGAACTCGACAATGTCGTCATCATCCTCATCATTGTCAAATGGAGTGTTTGTGCAGCCAGAGCCCCTGCAGTTTCAACAAGCTGGAGTGCACTCAATGTTGTGCTTCTTGCATGTGCATCTCATGGTGCTACATTCAGCCTGGCAGTTGCACCTAATGACACGTAACATCTTTTCAGGAGCTGGAGCTATTGATGTCTGAAGTGCACAAAACCCTCGTCGCACTTCTGCCAACCCCAGTCTGTCGGAAGAAGTTCATCTGCACATCCCTTCCATTCTTGGACTTGCAGATACACGCGCAGGCTGTGATACTTTGCTGCTTCTGATGTTGGTGGTAACGTCTGTGGTTGCACGTGAGAGGAGCTCGAAGCCACCTTGTCCCAGTACCGCTGATACCGGAGGGTGTCCAGGGTGTCAGTTGACTTTCCGTTGTAGATAACACCAATGTTTTTTCTCCTGCATCTGCCACATCACATACGGAAGCTGGATATGTATCAAAAACCTTGGCCTGCTCACGGAATGTGTTGTTTGCTTTGAACTTTTTGAGGGAAGCTCCCTTTCCAATCCCATGAAGACGAGATGTCGTGTCACACCCAAGAACTGCATGTAGAAACAGTATGTGCTTGCATATGTCTGTACAATAATTTTCTTTGTAGCCTTGATGTTCCAGATGCGAGGCTTCTTCGTGTTCTTCTTTGGCTAGGGACAAAAGAAAACGTCATGGGATTCTAAGCTTGCATGGTAGCATAGGAGGACGAGGAGGTCTGTGTCATCACCAACTAACACAGTGTTGGTGACAGTAGCAGACTGCACGGCCTTTAGTACAATCAGGAGATCAGCATCCCCTGAGGCATGGTGTGTCTCACAGTTCTTCTTCGAAGCTCTTCACTCAACATAAAAATGAATCGCTGTTTATTCTGCCTATTGGCAAGAAACTGTTCCTTCTTCATTGTGAGACGCATGTCAGCTGTAAATGTCACAGTAGTGCAGCATTCCCTTTAGACCGTCTCTAGTGTGTCATGTCCTTCGTGTTGGTACTCTCATAACCATCAAACACGACTATGGCATCTCCGTACTTCTTCGTTACATAATCAGTGTACTGGTGGCATATGTCTCTGTATGTAGATCCACGAGACCATGGAATGCGTTGAACAAGTGCCCCGCCATCCAAAACATACTGTTGCCCATCATTGGGGATATCGGCTGGACATCGGATCCAAGAAGATCCCAGATGGCATCAGCAAAGATCTGGCTTGTGTGCTTCTCGGAGCTGAAGAGAGGAATCAAAGAGGGCTGGTGGATAGCTGCACAGTTCATATTTGAAGGCGACTCCAGTTCTTCTGCTGTCTGTGCAACAGTGATCAGTCTCTGGAAGAGGAGTTGTGGGTCAACCTGGACTTGCTCTCCATCAATCTTGACAGATGACTTCATGCCGAGGGTGACAACTTGGTCTTTCTTCTTAAATGTGTACTCGGCAGGTGTTTTCCGATCCATAGATTTCAATATTTTGGCTCCTACAGCATGTGCTGTATCGACGTTGACGGTGGGGTGTGCATGAACTCCAGTGGCAATGTTCCTCAGACGTGGATCACTACTGAACGATTCCTTCCTGTAAATACTGAAGAGCTGATAGTGTGTCCTTCCAGTCACGAGATTGTCTTGCCTTGGTCATGTCCTTCTTCTGCTCTCCAGTGTTGTAGTTCACACTGTGAGCTCCTGCATTGCCTGGTTTATTTCTGCATAGGCAGGCATTGATAGTAGCCATACCAGCCGTTGTTGCTCTGTCATTCCTCGCCCTTGTGTGAGCCCCCCGCTGGTCTTCAAACTTCTCATCAGAACTTGTTCGATGATCAGGTCAGATGAAAGCCTGCCCACAGGCGATCACTTCGTCGAACCACATGGAACCCCTCATCAAAACGTTGTTGGACATTGGGATGTTGAGTTTTGAGGTTGGACATCTGCTGCGATACACCCTCGCAGATTTGGCATACAGGTTGTGGCCCGAGGCTGCCAGGTAAGGCAGCATTTCCTGGATGGCCTGTAGATGTAGTGCCAGTTCCCAGTGCGCTCTGCCCGGATGTATTTGCGTAGAATGTCTAGCATGTCCATATACTGAACCCAGAGCGCTGAAGTTCTAGAAGATATCTTTGCAGACTCGGCATGCTTCTGAAGGTGGTCTTTGATTCGTTTCAAGACGTCAGACTTGCATACTTCTTCCACAGACAGTGTCCCAGCCATCAGCTTCTCATAGAGGGTACAAGCTTCGTTGAAGTCTGGATTATTGCTTAGATCTGTATGCTGGTCATGTACGGCCTTGCAGCTGCTTCGGCTAAGTCCGGATCTTCATTCCCATTGCCGTCTGATGTTTCAGGTAGGCATGGTAGAGGCGCATTGAGCACATTTGTCAACAGCAAGGCATTGAGGGCTGCATCAACAATTAGGTGTGCGCGAACTGCGTGGGCAATGGCCTTGCCACTAAACATATGAATCACTGCATTGGGGATATATCAACTCCATCAGTTCTTGAAGCCCGGATGACACCATGAGGTGTCCAATACATCCGAGGAAACTCATCTCTGCGTGGAAGCTGCCCAAGCGTAGGACAATCCCTTTCAGATCACTTCCCATAGGCTCCGAGTTGATGATTATGAGGGCCTTCCACCAGAGGGGCTGATCAAAGGTGATTCAAGGAGTGACACCGTGGCGTCGTGCATGTTCACTGACAAACATCAGGGTCGAGTATATGCATGTGCTGTCAATATTGCATGTGCTAACAAATTAATATTGTGTGTTATTCTTTCACCAGAGGATAGTACTAATGTCCCTGTATCTGGAAATATATAGTATGTATGCCTGGGATACATATGTTCTTATATGAACAAACTTTCTCAAGTCAAAATATTTTTCGGGCAAAAAATTGACATTTTTGGACAAAAAGCTATAATTTTGTATTTTATCCCTCAATACATTTCACTTTTTTATAATTATTCTTGTATATCCATATACTGACCATAACTAGAAACAATTAGAATGCAGAAAAACATATATTTACATATTAAATATCAATCTTTACAATTTTCTCATTTTCCCCGAAGCCGGGTGGCGGCCATATTGGATTTCCATGATTTCAGGACTTCCCCCCGGAGGATCCCTTAGGACTTTTTTTGTCACTGAGGACATATCCAGGAATCAAAATCTGTTGAGTTTGCTTTGTTGCAATTTGTGGAGGTTGACCAAATATTTTCTGCTAAAATGCTTGTACTATGAAGGAGGGACTGTTGAGAGGATGTTTTATGGAGGGGAGATTATTGGTGGACTGTTGAAACAGGCCAATGGGGTAATGGAGGGAGGATTGAAAGTAACAGATGGATTGAACAGAATGATGGTGTGAAGGAAGAAAGATTGAAGTAAGAGAGGGGTAGACATTACATGAGACAAACACAGCCGAGCCAACGCATGCCCCCCCCCCCCCAAATAGCCCTTTCACAAGGCACCAAGGACCATCTGTACAAAGACAAATGAAATAACTGATCCTCGGGTCACCTACGTGTTGATTTATGTTCTCTCCCCCTGTGGTAAGTTTTCCAAAACCATAACAATATATAAATACAGTATTGTGATGCGGTTTTGGAAAGCCCCTGGGAGTTGCACTCACACACAGAAGGGATCCCTTGTTTAGATATTTCCATCGTGATTTTGTTAAGTCAGGTTACACTTCCCCTCTTATCAGGGATGGGGAAAATGCGTTCTGCGTGCATAGCAAGTTCAAATTGCCTTTGTGATTCTCACTTTCCTGAAATCTCTCTCTTCACCAAACCATTCTAGTCCCTCTCTCCATGCCTCTCAACCCTCTCCTTCCTCGCACTTTCCTAAAATCCTACAATTCCCCAATCCATTCTAACCACATTCCCCATCCTTCAAAACCCTATCCAACCCCGGCACTTTCCCACAACGCAACCATGCACACATGACACCATCCACACATCATATTACATGACAAAAACACACATTCCAAGCCATGGCAAGACAATTCCAATGTTGTTTGTGACCTCCACAACGCGCCGGTTCAGCGCTGCCATCAGCTCTGCAAGGCAAATTCTGCGTTCGGTGCATAATCCACACTGCTGGGAACTGCAAGATCAACCCTTTGAGAAGCAAAGGACAGCACGAGCACAAATGATAACACAATACGTGAGGGACAGAGGGTGTTTCCATGACCCTTGCTCCCAGCGGTGACACCACGCCCCGAACCCTAGAAAAGACGGTATGTTCCACAGAATGGGGCGTGCTTGTGTCTGAGGAACAAGGACGGTTTGCTTGCATCTGAGGAACCATGAAAGTTTGCTTGCGCCGAGCGAACGGAAACAGGACTGCTGTGCTTTGAGAAACGGAACATGACAGTATTTACTGGGGTGAGTCTTCGCGGGTGAACGCAGCACAAGATCTTTGTGTGCAGTGGCTTTACATATTGACTTACATGATCTTTCCTTGCTATCCCCACTTTTGAGTTTGTCTACATGAGATGCAAAAAAGAGCGGTAAAAAGAGTGATCAAGGATTAACCCTTTGACCCTTCTGGGCAAGGAGGCACCGACACGCATATCACACCATTCATCTGGTGCTTCCATCGCATACGCCGCACCTCTCCCAACAAACTGCACCTCATTACCCCCCTCTCCCTTTCCTCCTCCAACTCCTACCTTTCCTTCCCCACCCTCACTTTGGGACCAACATAAGACCACACATTCACATCAGGCGAGCAAGAGGCCGACCCTAAGCCTCAAATTATCATTCTCTTTCTCCCTCATTTCCCCAGAGTGACTGAGGCAATGTGTCTAGAGAAAGATAAGAACATGTAAGGGGTTCTTCTGTGCTGGAGATAAGGTTGTTTCTTTGCGACAATGCACTTTGTAAATACTTGTGTTTGTTCCCACCATTGGTTAGACATAGCATGGAATAAATAGACAAGAGATTGTCCTCCATTGATTCGCTGTACGAGATTAGTTGATGTCCCACCTCCAGTTTTGCTCAGCCGTACATAATGAATAGTTAAAGGTGGGAAGTTGAGAGCACAGCCTCCATCTAGGAGGGGCTAAATCACCAGGAAGGTGATGCAACATTTGGCATGGAGACCCTCGCAGATTTGGTCACCTCGGACAATGTCCGTGGTTGCTTAGCAACCCATCAGGATGCGGAGTTATCTGTGGCTCGTCGGCTTCAGCGTCAGAGGTTGAGAAGTGGGTCCAAGTCATCCCCTCATGATCCCCACGCTTCTCTGAACCCGTAACATTATATATGCGTGTGTGTATTGTTATCTCCATATGCGGGTTTCAGAAGGTGGAAAGGGCCTCTCCTACGTCTCGAAGTATCCCAATCCGTGTGTGTGTGTAAAGGTGGTCTCATAAGGCTGAACATCGTTGAATTGTACTCTCCCACCAGGGCTTCACAGTTCACCACTATCTTATGCCATGCACTTCCCCACCCATACTGTATAACTGACACACGAGCCACAACTTGCTCAACCCCGTTATCATTAGATTGCTGTTTCCTCCATTCTCTCTCTCCTCTTCCTGTTTCTGTTCCTCTTTCCTTGTGTCCAACTGTGCCTCACTGCCCAATTGTCAATTTGTTGCCTTTTTCTCTGTCACCCCACTATTCCACGAGCCAAGACACACATAAGCATGTAAAATAAATCAACAAAAAGTGTGCAATTAAAGCTCAATTAGAATTGACGACAGTACAAATTTAGGACAACAGGATATAACATACATTATTGTTGGTTTAAATACTTCACCGAATGATGAAAGGGATAATGGATGATTGAGAATTTGATCTACCATCGTGGTCATTTCTTAAAGCAATGAAATCAAAATGTAGGGTTTACATTTTTTTTCCTTAACAACAGAGTTATTATCAAAATATCTTAAACAAAATGGATCAGAATTGACAGAAACCTTCATGGTGATGGCTCTTGAAGAAAGAAGCTTCAGAGTAATTTGGTTCTGGTCGATCCAGGTGGACATCAATGTCGTGTTCAGTTTTCACTTCCACTTTCACAAATAAATCTGGAAAAACAACTTTTATTAATTTCAGGCAGTCTTGCATCGCATACATCGGCAGTCCTGCATCGCATACATCGGCAGTCTTGCGTGGCATACATCGGCAGTCTTGCGTCGCATACATAGGCAGTCTTGCGTGGCATACATAGGCAGTCTTGTGTCGCATACAAAGGCAGTCTTGCGTCGCATACATAGGCAGTCTTGCGTCGCATACATAGGCAGTCTTGCGTCGCATACATAGGCAGTCTTGTGCCGCATTCTAGACTCTTAAAATAGCGAAATAAATATTGCATCAAAATAACCAATTTGAGTTCTTCCTTGAAGAGACAAAATAAAACATTTCCCCACAGGAACAGCATTGTGTCAAAGCATTACGATATCAAAGCACTACGTTCAGAGCAAGCTGTCTCGATGTTATGAGATGCTTCTTTCCTGACCACAACTTCAGTGGGAATTTCACCACCACCCTAAATCACAACCAACAAAATTGAGAAGGCAAGAAAAATGTCGAGAACCCAAAATAGAAAAGGTTTTCTCCCCAACCTGCATTGATTGGCAAATTACCTCCAATTGTGATCCAACATGTGACTAGTTGTTTTTTATTGTCTCAAAAGTCAATCCTCTTGGAAAACGAAATGGCAAAGTGTGGCACGTGAACAAACAAAAGCCAAAACGTGTGACCACATGATAAGGGGAGTGGAAAGGAACAAAAGAGTCAGCAAGTGGAGAAAAGCTCAGGAGTGCGTTCGGAAAAATGTATCGATGAGGAATTGAAATGAAGGACTGGACTGGCAATCTACCTGAGAAGGATGCACACACGTCTTTGAGATACCAAGCCTGAGTTCAAATCTCGACCCATTTTTAACTGTCACTGCCATCATGGTTTTTCACATGCAGTGAATTCATCCGTGCACCTTTTGCCATCCCTTGGATAAATATTCGCCGTGTCCTATCTGCTAGCAGGGTCATGCTTAATTATATTTTTGTGGTCTGCTGGGCCACCTAATGAGATTTTTTGTGGTGGCACGCATATTATTTGATGGTAAATCAGTTAATAAAAATCAGTATTCGTGTATAACTTACTATTTCTCATGAAACATAGATCACATTTCAGCACTTTTCATATCAGTAAACTCATAATCACAGAATACTACCATCAGCTATTCAATCATCTACCCACTAACACAGCAAAATCATTTGGACGGCAGATTCTTGCTATTACGTGAAGGATTGGGAATATCTGCTTCAGTTTATGCACAGTTTGTTCGTTCATTCATTTTTATCATCATTTTTCCTGCTTTCAATGTTCCAGGTTCTGCCTCTCTCGTCTTCTTCTTTGCCATTGCATGTTGGTGATTTTTATTTTCCTGGTGCTTTTGTACACTACACTGCTTGACGTTGGGAAACACAATTTTCTGCCTTCCTGTCTCCGATCCTCTCATATCCTCCCTACACACATTGCAGAACATCACGTCCCAATCTTCTGCATAACCAAGCCACAGAAACTCTCTCTCTCCCATTCTGGTCGATACTTCCTCATCCTTTTCTGAAGTTCATATTCCGTTCGACCTGCTTCCTTTTTTCTGCTCATTTATTTTTCGGATTCGATACATTTTGTGAATAATGCCACATGATGGAAACCCAAGTGCACCTCTTCTCTGAGATGAAGTCTCAGCACCATGTTATCAAATGGGTCATTCCAGTCACTCCTAAAATTAGACAACCAAGAAGAAGTAGTGCACAATACACTTATTTCTGACATTCCATCGGTTCACAGAACTGGTACACAGGTACTCAGACACGGTGAAAAAAAAAAAAGGAAAATAAAACATAAATTCGTCCATCAAAAATGCTAAGATAGCTCAAAAGCGTCCTACCACAACAAAGGCTTTCTCAGCGAGTGTACGTGAGATTCTTCCGTGATATATTATGCAAATGGGTACACTGTGATTTCAAAATTTAAATGTACAAAATTAAGTTTATAAATTATAACATTAAAAATTATATCATAACTGAAAAGATTTAACAAAAATAGGTCAAAGGAAAACACATGAATGAAAAGGAAGAGGAGGTGATTTTCTCAGTGAGTGTTTTTCGTTGGTACCAAACTATTTCTGCAGGTACTCATCAGGGAATCAAATAAAATTTTAAAATTGTGGGAATCCCTGCCTTTAATCGGTGTACATTTGGGCATTGCAGAATCACGCCACATGCATACTTTTGGTAGATGTACTCTACCGGTCAAAAGTTGTAGAACACCCCCATTTTTCCAGTTTTTACTGAAATTTAAGCAGTTTAATGTTTCAATGTACTCCGAAATTAAAGCATAGAACAAATAAACAATTGCAGATGAAAAAGAAATCATGGAATCGTTTCGTTGAACAAAATTTAATCTAAAATTGACTCATCAAAGTAGCCACCTTTTGCAGATAGAACAGCCGAACATACTCGTGGCATTCTTTCTACAATGGAAATCAAATCTTGTTCGGAAAGTTCTTCCCAACACTGTTGCGGAAGTTCCCACAAATGTGTTGCACTTGAAGGTTGCTTTGCTTTCACCTTTCTGTCCAGGTCACCAAACCAGCTCGATGGGTTTAAGTCTGGAGACTGTGCTGGCCATTCCATGATTTGAAGCCTACCATCTTGTTCTTTTCTTCTAAGGTAGTTCTGACATAGCCTGGAGGTATTTTTGGGTCGTTATCTTTGCTTTGAGATGAATCCCTGACCAACTAGGCATAGACCAGAGGGATTGCATGGCACTGCAAAATTCTGTGTAGCCCTTTTGGTTCAGGGTGCCAGTCACTCTGTGCAAGTCGCCGACTCTGGATCTGGCAAAAGACCCCAGATCATCACGCTTCTCCTCCATGTTTGACAGTTAGTGGGGCGGATATGTGAAATCAGTGTGCACTTCTCGGAAAGAAGCATGAAACTTTGCCCTAGGGGGTTTTTGGGTGTGCCGATTTCAAAAATGCGGGAACCACGATGCACTCCAGCGGTTCCCGCCAAAAATTAAGAAATTCAAAATGGCCGCCACAAAACACATTTTTGCCCATTAAACGGCTATAAAGTAGCCTGATTGCCTTGATCTTGATGTTATACCTATGTTTTGAGGTCAAGGAATCCAATAAAACACATTTGAAGACTCTTAACATATTATCTTTATTGTAAAAAAAATTTTTTTAACGCCCATAGCACAATTTCCTACAACAGTCAACATCAAAAGTGAGTGCACCGATTGCCATCTTGGCACCAATACAATTTTTATGAGTTTAAGGATCCAATTTGTGTGTCATTCGTTCTGTTAAAGGGACACCTATGCTACACACAAAATGACATGAACAAGTTCCAAGAATTACCACCAGGGGTTTACTATTGCTCCAGTAGCCAGGCTTAACTCTGTACTATCAGCCATGGAATGATCAGGTACAACACATGTAGTTCCTTTAAGATATGTATTTTCTCAATACTGCAGGAACTATATGATGGAAAAACTAGGAAACCATTGCTAAGGGGCAGCATATGTGTCCATTTAAAATGTTGTCGAATTACTCTAACATATCAGTCACTATGTCACTGTAGTGTTGTGTTAAACATGGCCAGGATTACTTCTTACTCTCTGTTACACTGTCCCGAGCAGAAGCACAACTATGTACCATAGCAGATTTGCTTTGACACAAGTGCATTCCTTTTTGCATCCGCATTTCAACAGTTCTTGACAACCTTTGGCTGCTCTGGCAGAGTAGACCAGCATGGAGTCCATGGGATCATCTTTCACTCTCTCCGCAGCCCCATATATCTGGTGATGGAACATTGGGCTTTCCTACAAGTGACTGTCCCCAGTTATGCCCTGCCTGATAAACAGCCCCTTTCACATGCTGTTCTAGGACATGTAATGTTGGAGAATGTTTTCCATCTTACGGTTGTTAGTGAACAACTGCTTCCTGGCTTCATTCACGTGGCAAAGTGCAGATGTTCGCTGATACAAGAGAACAACATATCTTTCTATTTGGTCCATATCGTCTTGGGATATTCTGAGCTGAGCACGAGATAAACTAACGAAAGTAGGTGTAAGCTGAGCATACTTTGCCATACTGCCCAAGCTGTTTTTTTCCAATTCCAAAGAAGGCAGAAACAGTATCACATCCTGATATTGAATGCATAAACAGAAGACCCCAAGATGCATCATCACTAATTCAGCTGAAATCAGGTCAGGGATATACCGTACTTTAGACCCATGACCAAATGCCACCATATTTCACACTCCTTTAAGGCAATTGCAATAACCACCACATCGGTATCCGTAGCATGTATCATCAGCTTGGTGAATCCGTGATTGATGAATTGAAAGCATGAAACAGGAGCCGTGTGTCCGCTTCCTCATGAGTGAGGACAAGTCCGAGAGATTGGATATGGGGTGAAACAACTTTCTCACCATGTGTAGAGATGACTAGCTTCCATTCGGGGGGTTGAAACTCCTGTATTGCACTGGCTAGGAGTTTGAACAGACTCTCTTTGTTCGAATCGCAATGCAGGAAATTCTTCCAGTTGATAGGCATGTTTGTGTGTTGGCAACTCTGAGATTGTTTCCAGATCCACGGTTCTGTCGTGTCTGCCTTGAGCTGTCCTCCTTGTATACATCCCAGACTACATCCAAACGAACAACATCCTGGAGCATGCGTTCCAAATATGGCAGGAACACCAGTTGTGAGTAGTCCTTGAAAGTTTTTGACAGAAGCCTTTGACTTCTTCGGATCGAGTATGTGTACAAGGGCAGCGCCATCAACAATTTTTACATCCACTTTTGGAACAGATTCTGCTTGAGGTACCAATGATTCCAAACATTCCATCAAGTCTGATTTGCTTGATTGGTGCATGATGCGATTCACTGCCAATGATGGAGGCAAGGCATGATTTTCATGCCTGAAGAAAGCATCCATATCACTGTCTCTAGCCTGGCATGATATATACATCTTGAGAAGAGATGTACATCATTGTGTGGAGATGTACATTTACACAATTTGCTATGCTATGCATTTATATGACAATGGTGCATGAATAACATCAAGAATGTGCTAAATTCAAGCCTTACCAGGTTTCTGCTCTAGTGGCATGAACACAATTATTTAAGGAATTAAGGTTAGGTGCAAATCACTATGATATGTTTCTATGAAAATTAGTGTTACAACAGCAATATTTTAAAATTTTCAGCATGAAATGTCGGTTATGAGTCTTCTCATGTGTTTTATTGGATTCATTGACCTCAAAAACATAGGTATAGACATCAAGATCAAGGCAATCGGCTACTTCGAGCCGTTTTATGAGAAAAATGTGTTTTTGCGGCGGCCATTGTGACATTTTTAATTTTTGGCGAGAACCGCTGGAGTGACATCGTGGTTCCCGCAATTTTTGAAATCAGCATATCCAAAACCCCCCAGGGCAAAGTTTCATGCTTCCTTCCAGAAGTGCACAACTCCACCAAAAAATGTTACATATCCGCCCCACTAAGTTGGTGTCACACACTGAGGAACCATCCTTTCGCCTACTCGATGGTGTACAAAAACCCTGCGTCTTGAACCGAAGATTTCAAATTTTGATTCATCGGT
>CM068968.1:3329086-3341274 GCA_035128595.1 Eptatretus atami
CGATTCGTCCTCCTGGCGAGTTTGGTTAAGATTTGATAATTAACTACTGAACCAATCGACCACAGACACGCAGAGACACACAAACACTAAATTGAGTATTTTAATATGACGACAGGACCTCCACTGATCCACCATTGTGATCCATGAGGTCCACAGTCAAATGACTAAAGCCCCCACTGGTCACTTCACGTGGTTACCCTTGGTGATCGCGTATATCTAGTTAAGAAACATGTTGTAATCTGCACCACGAGTTTCATGTTTCTCAAGATGTTTAAAAACCAGAAATGTTCACAACACTTCGTCCACTCACAACGCGCTTTGGAAAATGTTTCTCTCCCTGTTCGCGTCCCAGAAACACGGATCCACGCTTGATACATATACACAACTTCTTCTTCTTCTTCTTCTTCTCTTCTTCTTCTTCTCCTTCCGATGATGTGTTACATCTCTGAAATCCCTCCCGATCGTTACCTCGTCCCAACTAACGTGTATCACGAGATCATTTCCACCCAGACGAGAATCTTAATAAAAAATAATTCCACACTAAAATATCCAACGAGGAAAAAGAAGGTTTCACAAGCCGAGCTAGAGATACACCCCCGGTGGTACTTTGGGTTAACGTCACAGAAAGTGGTGTTGTTGTTGTTGTTGTTTTGTTGTTGTTGTTGTTGTTTGTTGTTGTTGTTGTTGTTTGTTGTATGTTGTTGTTTGTTGTTGTCGTTGTCGTTGTCGTTGTCGTTGTCGTTGTCGCTGTTGTCGCGGCAGTAGCAGTTCTAGTAGTGGATTCCTTGACTCCGATTCTGAGAGGGCTCCGTCTCCTGATGGAAAATGGGAAATGCCCGGTGATTGACATAAAATAAGAGGCCACAACTTCTCACTCCCTGGATACAAATAGCGAGATGAGTTCGATCAGTTTCGTTAAAGAACACCTTGTTGTGGTGTTGGGAGTTACATGAATATTAAGGAATCCATGATGAACCGGAACTAATGAGGCGGAACCGAGAGTGAGTGGAGGAGGAGACGCCATTAAAAACGGTTGAGCTGAAGGACCAAATCTTTGGTCTACTTCACCACACAACACCCACTGTGTCGGGCGAAGACATACAGTCCACATCATCTCTGGAGCCTCTCTTAATCCGCCGCTCTGTTGCATCTTTAAGCCTTTTCTACAATATTTTGACAAATGTGCTTTGAGGGTCTCTCACAGGTTGTTCCACCCCGAGCATACTTTCAGTTGCTCTACACATTTGGCAGTTTCTTCCCATCCATACTCTCTATCTGTCTCAAGGAGTAGGATGATGAGGTATTGATGTCGTCGTCCCCCCCCCCGCACTGCATAACTTTCAAACAGTTTACCTGCTCCTGCTTCTGAATCCCAACCACCTCAATTCAAGAGGAATGTCAATTGATTTCTCCTTTCTGTTTAATATCTACACTTTCCTTTGTGTAGTCCCCACCTTGAGTGGCCTTTGGCTTTGTGGTGGGTGAAAACTCATTTAAAACTGAGGGGGAGCACTCGGGAGAGTGCAAAACCTCTGCGCCAATACTGCTGGGTCACTCAAGTGAACCTTATATCTTATTCATTAAATATGATGTCAACAGTGCTGACAGAGTTATAGTTCTGTTCTCCAACATTTTTTTTTGGGGGGGGGGGGGGTTGGAAATAACTTAAAACATGTAGAAATGCAAAAAAAAGAAATCGAAATTTTGTTGAAAAAAAGTTGCAAAATTTTTTATTTTTCTCTAAACAATTTTTTTTGTGGGGGGGGGTTGGAAATCACTTAAAACATGTAGAAATGCAAAAAAAAATTTTCTCCAACAATTTTTTTTGGGGGGGGGAGGTGGAAATCACTTAAAACATGTAGAAATGCAAAAAAAAAAATTTCTCTAACAATTTTTTTTGGGGGGGGGGGGACCAAGTCAAAATCTAATGGCATGATCCTTGGACCATAACTAACCCCCCCCCCCCCACCAAGTTTCGTCGAAATCCGTCGAGGAGTTTTTCTGTAATACTGTTCACAAACAAAAAACAAACAAACAAACAAACAGAAAGGGGTGAAAACAGTAACCTCCGATCTTCGATGGCGGAGGTTAAAAATAGACTGAGTCAACACCACCTGGTGTTAATTCAATGGTTGACAGGGACTCAGGAACATAAGATACCAAGCGAACACCAGAATTAAGAGGGTCCCAGCATATGCCAGTAGGTGGTTGAGATATGCCGAGAAAAATGACAAAAATTCGAGCAGTGTGAAACTCAAACTTCTTGCTCTTAAGTGGGCCGTATCAGAGAACTTTTGAGGGTAACTGTTAGGCTCCAAGTTTACAGTGGTCACAGATAATAACCCCCTTTGTCACCTTCAAACTGCGAAGTTGGGAGCGACAGAGCAGAGATGGGTTGTGCATTTAGTGATTTTTTATTTTTTTATTTTTACTTCGTATCGATGTATCGCCCTGGGTATCGTAGTGCGATGTATCGCCCTGGGTATCGTAGTGCTGCAGCGGATGCCATCTCGAGGCAGCTGTTGGCAGGGGAGGACAAACCAGAGGTTGAGGATGAGGATGATGACTTTGTGGCCATTTGCCATGTCATCTGCAGAGGTACAGACCTGAGACGTGATGTAGTGCAGCAGGGGATGAAGTGCTTCAGCGTATCTCATATCTGGGTACGAGACATAGCAAGGGATGGTGGTTCTGGGGAACCCGTCAATCGTTCCAGGTTACACCAGAGAGGAACTGCAGAGGTTCCAAGATGCTGACCCCACAATCGGGGTGTTTCGAAGTTTTGGGATGCGAAGAGAAAACTTACAGGCAAGGAAAGATGGGGTATGTCACTGTTGAAGCAATGGAATCGTGTACAAGAGAATGGGTTGCTGTATCGGGTTATCAATGATGTCCACTTTGGTGCATGTTGACAGCTGTTGCTACGCGAGTGTCTGAAGGATTGAGTGCTTGAAAGTGTGCATGATCGCATGGGGCACCAAGGCATAGAGCGCATGTTGAATCTGCTGAGAGAGGTGTTTCTGGGTGGGAATGTGCAACGATGCAGATTAAGAACTGTCAATGTTGCATTTTGACCAAGAGGCCACATCCGAACGTACACACATCCATGGGCACAATGTCCACTTGGCGGTCATTGGAGGTGAGAGCTGTAGATGTCACTGTTCTGGAACCTGTGCTGATGGCTGTGAGAATGTGTTCGTGTTTCCTAATGTGTTCACGAAATTCATTCAAGCATTCCCTAAGAGAGACCAAAAGGCCAATACCACAGCTAAGGTCCTGTTCAGGGAGTGTTTCATGAAGTACGGTGAACTTGACAGATTGCACTCTGACGAGGAAAGGAATTTAGAGAGTGATGTTGTTGGTGAGCTGGGAAAGCTCAACGGTGTCATCCAAATGTGCACTACCTTGTCAGGTCAGGTCAGATTATATCTGTGACTTGCTGCAGGTACCATGTAAACCTGTATTAACCTGTTTCATGGACAGAAAGGTGTATGGATATGGACACCCAGCAGGATTAAAAACAAAACCTGCCAAAGGCTCCTTGTGAGCCAAACAGCCATCCATATCTAGTGCCGCACTGTGTCTGCGGTACGTCTCCTTGCAGTTGGATACTTTTTATTAGGAGGTTGGTGGCAGGATTTGCAATCCGGCCACCGTAAAATCCTTCATTCCACAAAACGTACTAAAAACACAAAGAAGTCTGAAAACCCACTCCGTGGGAGTACCTCCTGTGCAGCTGCCCTCCACAGGGCAGCTCACTGGATGACGGGATTGGGGCAAAGCCTTCGGGGCCCCCACTCTTTGATGATAGGAGGAAAACCATGGGGTCACCTTCCCAGGGCAGATTAAATGTGTTCGTGTGGTGAATGTGTTCGTGGTTCATGAAGTATGGTGTATTTGAAAGATTGTACTCTGATGAGGAAAGGAATTTGGAGAGTGATGTCTTTGCTGAGCTGGGAAAGCTGTATCGTGTCAACAAAATGCGCACTACTCCCCATCATCCCGAGGGGAACGCTCAGTGTGAGCATCTCAACTGAAAGGACCATTTAAGAAACGCCCCCCCCCCCCCATCTACTTTCTCAACAATCCTCTGGAAGAAGTCCTTTCATTCAAGCTTCTGGGTCTCACGATCTGCCATGATCTTTCCTGGGAAAGCCACATTTCCAACCTGGCCTCCAAAGCCATTGTCGCCGACTGGGAATCCTCCATCGTGCAAAGTCCTTCCTCAGCCCACCTGAGCTCCTGACAATATACAAAGCTTTCATCCACAGCCTGATGGATTACTGCTCTCCCCTCTGGGCTGGTGCTCCTGCCTCTCACCTTTCTCGGCTTCCGCTGTGGAAACCAAGGCATTTAGGATCATTGGTATCTCCCGCGGTGAGGCTGAGTCTTTGGGCCTCTCACTCTCTCACCGTAGGCAGGTCGATGGTTTTTCTGTCTTCCACTGTCTCCTCTCCAGTCTCGCCCCCTCCCCCCCTGCTCTGCCTGCAATATGTCCTGCCCATATTTCTGCTGGGAGCTTAAGGTCCACCAGCAACCCCCTTCTGGTAAAACTACCAAAATTACAAATCATGCTCACCTTCACTCTTTCATGCCTCTGTTTTCCCGCCTTTGGAATAAACTCCCACAATCTCTTCAATCCCATTCTTTCCTCCAGGCCTTCAAAACAGCTGTTCACTACCACCTCTTATCTTTCCCCATCCAAAACCTCGATCTTTTCTACCCCCCGTTAATCCACCCAAACCCACCTCCTTCAATTCCCTGCTTCCTTCCTGAAAGTCCCTGTAATGTCCATTTTGTACACCCCGTGTTCCCACCCCATTCCGCTCCCTTCCACAGATCTCCTAATGTCTCAGTTCCCCATTGTTTTGTCTTCCCACTCCTGCCCCTCTTGTCTCATGCCCCCCTTGCTGTGCATTGTGTGTTAGCTCTCATATGAGCGTTGACAATGTACACAAAAAAAAAAATGTTCTATGACCTCCCAAGTACACTTTCCCCGGGGAGAAAAAATATGTGCTGGCCCGATCATTTGCCTGAGTTGCGACATGCATGCAATGTGATACCCCATGCCACTACTGGTTCCTCACCATACGTTCTGTTGTTTGGTGTTGGTGTAAATCCCCATTTTCCTATTCATGCTTTTGTAGGCCAGGAAGAAGTGAAGGATAAGAGACATGACTGGCTAGTTGTGCACCAGGAGCATTTGAGGGAAGCACATGCCAAAGCGATAGAGTACCTTGTAAGAAAAGTAGTTGAAAGGATCTCTGCTCAGAAAGACAAGGTCTACTGTTCGTCTCTACTATGTGTGTTAGTTTGCCTATCTAAGAAATAGACCAATAATGGGGACGAACAAAATCCAAGATGCTTGGGGACCCACAGTGTACCAGGTGTTGAAATATGGGTACAACTCATATAGTTGAACCTGCGGGTGGGGGGGGGCAGTCCGGAGAGTGTATCGGGTGCATTTAAGGGCCTCTGTGGGATCTGTCCCAGAGGAAAGAAAGGGTACGGTTCATCAGAAGAATCGAGGGAGTAACCCTCCTGCTATTTATCCGGAGAATATGCCCGAGTCAGAATCTTCGGATTCTGATTTTGGTGTTGTGGAAGAGGAAGTGTTTCCAGGATTGAGTCAACCCACCGATCTTGGGATTCCACAGGAACACAGGGTGTGGAGGAGGAGCAGGGGAAGCCAATTGACACACAAAAGGTTTGTGCAGATACAGGAAGGTCTGTCCAGAAAGTGCCAGTGCTTGCCCCTCGCAAAAGCCAAAGGTCAACAGCCGGTATTCATTTAAATCCCAATCATTATCCTGGAACGGCCTACGTGTCCCGATTCTTTGAATAAAGAATGCTCCAGGCAGCTTCTCAACATTTTGAAGTTTAAATCACTTTTACTTTATTTTAAAACACCCCAGGTGTGATGGTAAAAACCGTGCCTTCTCCACACACGACCACCATTCCGCCAGACATGGAAGAGTCACTCTCGCCTGTTCCGAGTGGGCATGAATATACATGGGCAGAGCATAAATATACATGAGGCAAAATATGTATATGTATGAGGCAAGACATGGGCAGAGCAAAAATATGCATGAGGTAAGACATGGGCAGAGCAAAAATATGTATGAGGCAAGACATGGGCAGAGCAAAAATATGTATGAGGAAAATATATACATGCTTGAGGAAAGACATGGGCGGAGCATAATTATGTATGAGGCAAAATATGTATCTGCATGAGGAAAGACATGGGTGGAGCATAAATTTACATGAGGAAAGACATGGGTGGAGCATAAATATGCATGAGGCAAGAAATGGGGAGAGCATAAATTTACATGAGGAAAGACGTGGGCGGAGCATTAATATGCATGAGGCAAGACATGGGCGGAGCATAAATATGCATGAGGCAAGACATGGGCAGAGCACAAATATGTATGAGGCAAGACATGGGCGGAGTATAAATATGTATGAGGAAAGACATGGGCGGAGCATAAATATGTATGAGGAAAGACATGGGGGGAGCATAAATGTATGAGGAGAATGGGGGACATAATTATGTATGAGGCAAAATATGTATCTGCATGAGGAAAGACATGGGCGGAGCATAAATTTACATGAGGAAGACTATGGGCGGAGCATAAATATGTATGAGGCAAGACATGGGCAGAGCATAAATAGTATGAGAGAAGACATGGGCGGAGCATAAATATGCATAAGGAGCAATGGGCGGAGCATAAATATATATGAGGAAAAATATATCATGCTTGAGGAAGACATGGGCGGAGCATAATATGCATGAGGAAAGACATGGCGGAGCATAAATATGTATGAGGAAAAAAATATACATGCTTGAGGAGAAGCATGGGCGGAGCATAATATACACGAGAGAAAGATGGGTGGAGCATAAATATGCATGAGGCAAGACATGGGCGGAGCATAAATATGCATGAGGAAAGACATGGGCGGAGCATAAATATACACGAGGAAAGACATGGGTGGAGCATAAATATGCATGAGGCAAGACATGGGCGGAGCATAAATATGCATGATGAAAGACATGGCGGAGCATAAATATGCTATGAGGACATGGGGGAGCATAAATATGCATGAGGAAAGACATGGGCGGAGCATAAATATGTATGAGGAAAAATATATACATGCTTGAGGAAAGACATGGGCGGAGCAGAAATTAAAACGAGGAAAGACATGGTGGAGCATAAATATGCATGAGGAAGACATGGGGGAGCATAATATGCATGATGAAAGACATGGGCGGAGCATAAATATGCATGAGGCAAGACATGGGGGAGCATAAATTGCATGAGGAAAGACATGGGGGAGCATAAATATGCATGAGGAAGACATGGGCGGAGATAAATATGATGAGGAGACTGGCGGAGCATAATATGCATGAGGCAAGACATGGCGGAGCATAAATATGCATGATGAAAGACATGGGGCGCATAAAAATGCATGAGGCAAGACATAGGGAGCATAAATATGCATGAGGAAGACATGGGCGGAGCATAAATATGCATGAGGCAAGACATGGGCGGAGCATAAATATGCATGAGGAAAGACATGGGGGAGCATTAGCATGAGGCAAGACATGGGCGGAGCATAAATATGCATGAGTGGGATGGAAGGCGGAGTGGGTGTGTGGGGGAGCATAAATATCATGAGGCAAGAATGGGCGGATAAATATGCATGAGGAAAGACATGGCGGAGCATAATATATGAGGAAAGATGGGGGTAAATATGCATGAGGAAAGACATGGGCGGAGCATAAAATATGCATGAGAAAGACATGGGCGAGCATAAATCTGAAGAGGAAGAATGGGGGAGATAAATATGCATGAGGCAAGACATGGGCGGAGCATAAATATGCATGAGGAAAGAAATGGGCGCGAGCATAATATGCATGATGAAAGACATGGCGGCGAGCATAAATTGCATGAGGAAAGACATGGGCGGAGCATAAATATGCAGGAGGAAAGACATGGGGAGCATAAATATGCATGAGGCAAGACATGGGCGGAGCATAAATATGCATGAGAAGATGCGCGAGGCATAAATATGTATGAGGCAAGATATGGGTGAGCAATAAATGATGTATGGCAAGACATGGCGGAGTATAAATATGTATGAGGCAAGATTGGGCAGAGCATAAATATGCATGAGGCAAAACATGGGCGAGCTAAATATGCATGATGAAAAGACATGGGAGAGCATAAATATGCATGAGGAAGACATGGGCGGAGCATAAATATGCATGAGGCAAGACATGGGGGCATAAATATGCTAGGAAGACATGGGGGGAGCATAAATATGTATGAGGCAAGACCTGGGCGGAGTATAAATATGCATGAGACAAGACATGAAGGAGCATAAATATGCATGAGGAAAGACATGGGCGGAGCATAAATATGCATGAGGAAAGACATGGGGGAGCATAAATATGCATGGGAAGACATGGCGGAGCATAAATATGCATGGGGCAAGACATGGGGAGCAATAAATATGCATGAGGAAAGACATGGTGGAGCATAAATATGCATAGAAAAGACATGGGCGGAGCATAAATATGCATGAGGAAGACATGGGCGGAGCATAAATATGCAGGAGGAAAGACATGGGCGGAGCATAAATATGTATGAGGAAAGACATGGGTGGAGCATAAATATGCATGGGGGCAAGACTGGCCGAGCATAATGCAGAAGGAAGAATGGGTGGAGCATAAATATGCATGGGGCAAGACATGGGCGGAGCAATACATATGCATGAGGAAGACATGCGGTGGAGCATAAATATCATGGGAAAGACATGGGCGGAGCATAATATGCATGAGGCAAGATGGGCAGAGCATAATATGCATGAGGAACACATGGGCGGAGCATAAATATGCATGAGGAAGATGGGGAGCATAAATATGCATGAGGAAAAATATGAATATACATGATTATTGATTATTATCCGTACATTTTTACATTCAAACTTGGTTCCATCACAATCATGAAACATGCTCAAGTTGTAACACCGTCGCTTGAAGCCAGAGGTTGTGTCTCAGTGACTGACGAGTCTGGGAACTGGATTTTTCAGAGAGGCTGTGAAAGTCACAAACATGTGTTAATGACCGTGGAGGGCGATTCTCAGCATGTGAAAATGTAACCAGGTGGTAACATGTTAACTAGCACCGAAATGTAACAGAGTCACGTTGGAGTTTGAGAGTTGGCCACGCTCAGTTTGTGAACGGAACTGGTGGAGCTGAGACTGAGGAGGATTGACAGGGCAAAGACTTGATGGAAAACCTGTACGAGGCTGGGTGATGGGGGTGAGGGTGGTGGTGGGGTGAGGGTGGTGGTGGGGGTGAAGGTGGTGGTGGGGGTGGGGTGAGGGTGGTGGGGTGAGGGTGGTGTGGGGGTGAGGGTAGTGGTGGTGAGGGTGATGGTGGTGGTGGGGGTGAGGGTGGTGGTGGGGGTGAGGGTGGTGGTGGGGGTGAGGGTGGTGGTGAGGGTGAGGGTGGTGGTGGGGTGAGGGTGGTGGTGGTGAGGGTGATGGTGGTGGGTGGGGGTGATGGTGGTGGTGGGGGTGAGGGTGGTGGTGAGGGTGAGGGTGTGTGGGGGTGAGGGTGGTGTGGTGAGGGTGTGGTGGTCGGGGTGAAGGTGGTGGTGGGGGTGAGGGTGGTGGGGGTGAGGGTGGTGGTGGGGGTGAGGGTGGTGGTGGGGGTGAGGGTGGTGGGGTGGGTGGTGGTGGGGGTGAGGGTGGTGGTGGTGAGGGTGATGGGGGTGAGGGTGGTGGTGGTGGGGTGAGGGTGATGGGGGTGAGGTGGTGGTGAGGATGGTGTGGTGGTGGGGGTAGGGGTTGGTGGTGGGTGGTGGGCCATCTGAAGGAAACAATCCAGAGAGAATCTGAGACTCGAAGTGTTCGTTGGGGAGAGAAATGAAAACACGTGTTGGCCCACTCCCGCTTTTGTTGTGGTTTTTTTTTGACCAAAACCGTTTTTGTGAAGTCCTGATTAAGTTGCACCAAAACTTTCTTTTGTTTAATAACACTCCACAGTATAATTATTCTCGATGAAGTAACCCAAATTAATTTGTGTGTCGAGGTCCACTTGGCAACATATATTATGCCAATGAATCATCACCATCACCACCATTTCTTGAAGTTCAACTCTGAAGTACCACCGGGGTGTATCTTCAAGCTTGGCTTGTCGAATCTTCTTTTTTCTCGTTGGATATTTTGTGTGGAATAATTTTTATTAAGATTCTCGTTGGGAGGAAATGATCTCGTGATGCACGTTAGTTGGGACGAAGATAACGATCGGAGGGATTCCAGAGATGTAAGTTAAAAGAAGAGACGAAGAAGAAGAGTCGAGGGTGTGCGAAACGTGGATCCGTGTTCCCGGGATAACCAACAGGGAACGAAACTTTCCCGAAGCGAGTTGTGTGAGTAGAGGAAGTTTTGTGTTGTGGAGATTTCTGGTTTTAAAACTCTTCGTGAGTAACATTTAAACTAGTGGTTACAAGAATATATACATGTTTCTTCCACGAGAATCATCAGCGGATCACCAAGGGTAACCACGTGACGTGACCCGCGATGTTCATGTTTTTCGCGGACCGTTAAGTAGACTCAGTGTAGCCCCTGTCATTTTAAAATACACAATTTGGTGTTTGTGTGTCTCGTGCGTGTCTGTGTCGATGTGTTCGGAAGTTAATTATCAAATTTAACCAACTCGTCAGGAGGAACGAATCGTGTGAGAAGGTAAAAGGGTGGATCTACTTTATATTACTCACATCCTTACCCCACCTCCCCATACCCCACCACACCCATCCTCAACCCCACTACACTCACCCACCTCTCACCATCCACCACCCCGCCCTCTCACCCTCAACCCCCACCACCCCTCTCACCTCACCCACCACACTCTCACCTCAACCCCCACCCCACCTCACCCCATCACCCCACCTACCCCACCTCACCTCACCCTCACCCCACCACCCCCTCACCCCACCCCTACCCACTCACCCTCAACCCCCTTCACCCCGCTCACCTCCCCCCACCTCCCAACCACCACCCCCACCACCCCACCTCACCCTCACCAACCACCTCCCACCTCACCCTCACCCCACCCATCCACCACCCTCACCCACCACCACCCTCACCCCACCACCCACTCACTCATCTCACCACACCCTAACCCTCACCCCCCTCCCCATCCCACCACACCCTCATCTCACCCCACCACCTACCACCACTCCCCTCTCACCCTCACCCGCACCCACCACGCCACCCTCAACCCCACACCACACCTCACTCACCACCCTCACCCTCACACACCTACTCCATCACCCCACCCTCACCCCACCCCCACACCACCCTCACCCCCACCACCTACCCTCACACCATCCCCACCCCCCCACCACCCTCTCACCTCACCCCATCACACCCTCCCACCCTCACCACCCCTCTCACCCTCACCCCCACCCCCCTCTCACCCTAACACGCCACCACCCTCTCACCCTCACCCTCACCCACCACCACCTCTCACCCTCACCCTCACCCCACCACCCTCTCACCTCACCCTCACGCCCACCACTCATCTCACCCTGCCACCTCACCCCATCCCCACATTCTCCCCTCCCACTCCACCCCTCCAAAACCCCACCCACTCACCCTCCCCCACCTCACCCTCACCCCACCACCCCACTCACCCTCACACACCCCACCTCACCCTCACCACCCACCTCACCCTCACCCCACCTCACCCTCACCCCCTCACCCCCACCTCACCCTCACCCCCACCTCACCTCACCCCCACCACCCCACACCCCACTCACCTCACCCCCACCACCCCACCTCCCCTCACCCCCACCTCACCCCACCTCACCCACCTCACCCTCACCCACCTCACCCTCACCCCCCACCTCCACCACCACCCCCACCTCACCCTCAACACACCACCACCCCCACCTCACCCTCACCACCACACCCCACTCACCCTCACCACCACCCTCATCCTCACCACCACCCTAACCCTCACCCCACCACCTCAACCTCACCCCCACCTCAACTCACCCATCCCAACCTCACCCCATCCCCACACACACACCCACCCTTACCGCCAGCCTCACCCACCTCACTTACTTACCCTCATCTTCACCACCACCCTAAGCGCTCAACATCCCACCGCCCAG
>CM068968.1:3366252-3387097 GCA_035128595.1 Eptatretus atami
GGTGGATAAGCAAGTTTGTGGGTAGTATCCAATGTGCAGTTCTCCATTGGAGATCACCAACACGTTTTTCGACAAGTTTTTTTTTTGTAATAGCATCACCAATTTGGGGAGAAAGGAGGAGTGTGTGTGGCAGGACTTTGGACCACTTACAAGGTGCTGGGGAAGACAAGGAAGGAAAAGAGCTTTTAAACATTGTTGATGCAAAGTTTTATGGTTTTTACTGGAAAAGGAAAAAGTGCGACCAAAATTTGTTGGTTCTAAGCTTTTAGAGACAGATAAAGGAAGGTTGGGGAAGGGGAAAAGACTTGGCTTGGAGGGAGGTACAGGATGATGCGACCAAGGTTGGAAGGCGCAGTAAGCATGGAGCACTGACCTTAAACACTTGTCTATTTTGCGACAAGACCGAATGCCAGTCTCTGATGCAATTGCAGCAACACTTAGCCACTTATCATTAGCGTTGTTTCTAAGGTGGCACTCTTTCGTTATTGATGCATTGACAAATTTCCGGATAACGGTCCTATTGTTAAAACCATCAAACAGTGTGTTGTGAAACAGTGGCTCATTCAAAAACGTGGATCGCTCATACGTAGTGAGATCGCCATGGCCTGTGAAATTTAACAGACTTTGGTGGAAGGAAGGGAGTGAAGAGAAACCAACCTTGGTCAAGTCCATTTGGAAAAGCTCCTTAGCATGACCAAAATTCTCAACTTGGCCCAAAGTGTGGTTTGTAAGGTATCTCCAAGGTAAAAGCTAAATGTCCACTAGCTCATGCCAGCAGACGGGACACAGGCCATCCGAGGGATGGCGATTGATGCATGATTGAATTCACTGCATGTGAAAAACCAGGATGGCAGTTAAAAGTGGGTTGATATTTGAACTCAGGCTTGGTATCTTAAAGACGTGTGTGCATACTTCTCAGGTATCATGCCAGCCCAGTCCTTACAATACAATTGCTCATCAACACATGATTTTTCCAATCCCACTCCTGAGCTTTTCTCCACTTGCTGACTCTTTTGATCCTTTCCACTCCCTTAATCATAAAGTCACACATATTGGCTTTGGTTTTATTAATTCCATTCTCTGCATTTGTCAACTTGTTTATGTGCCACACTTTGTCATTTCGTTTACCATGAGGGTTGACTTTCGAGACAAAAAACGAGTCACTTGTTAGATCACAATTGTGGGCAATTAGCAAATTAATGCAGGTAGGGGAGAAAACCTTCTCTATTTTTGGTTCTCTACATTTTTTTTTGTTTTGCCTTCTCTATAATAGTTGGTTGTGATTTTTGGGTGGTGGTGAAATTGCCACTGAAGTTGTGGTCGGGTAAGAAGCATCTCGTAACATCGAGGCAGTTTGTGCAGAACGTAATGCTTTGACACTGCGCTATTCCCGTGGAGAAATGTTTTATTTTCTCTCTTCAAGGAAAACCTCAAATCAGTGATTTTAATGCAATATTTATTTCGCTGTTTTAATAGTATGGAATGTGATAGACTGCATATGCACCGTATTTTCCAGTGTATTAACCGCACCCCTGTTTTTCACCCTAAAAAAAAATAAAATTCCAGTGCATTTAACTGCACCCATGTTTTTAACCCTCAAAATAAATGAATATATTGATTGTTTTTTTTTTCTGATCTAGATCTAAATACTTTGATACATTAACTTTTTACGGAACGAGTGACGGAGTATCAACATATTACTCCCACGTCCACTTAATTTCGTCTAACAGTCTTATTCTCATTTTCAAGAAGTTGAAGAGAGAGGAGAGTATACCAAGAAGTTTTTGTTTTTCTTTGTTATTTTTTAATATTATAAAGATAAATTTTTTTTTGTTCCTTGAAAAATGAAGAAAAGGGATTCATACTAGTATCATACATATTTATTGTGGACTTGTGGCCCTGAAAAGGGCCGTTTGGATTTGACGAAGCTTTTCAGCTAAACCCGAGGAAATCCTCTTCGATGCTTTCCTCGTCGAAGATGGCACGTAACTCCTTGCCCGTATCAGGGCGGAGCAATTCACTGTCACCGTCATTTTCAGCCTCCTCTTCCCAAATGTCGTCGTCCTCTGTGCCGTCCATTTTGTTGAAGATGCAGCATTGCAAAAATGCTCGCTTGATGACGGTATCCCCTCCCACACCTTGACGATCCAACCGCAGATCATCGGAAGGTCGACCTTTCTCATCCTCCCTCTCTTGGTGTAGGTCTTCTCCCCACTCATTATCCAGTCGGACCAGCAGTGACGTAGCCCGTCCTTGAACGGCTTGTTGATGGACACCGAGTGGCTGCAGGAGTGTTGTCATCTCACCTGGGATGATGACCAGATCGGCATTGGTCCGATGGAGCAGCGCTTTGGTGTCACCGGTCTTGTGACATCTGAACGCATCCAGGACTAGCATGCTCCGTCGTCGGGAGAGACCGCCATCTGGCCTACGTCTCCAGACCGTGCGCACCCAGTCCTGGACCAGTCCCTCGTCTATCCACCCCTTCTGATGCCCATGAACAATGACGCCGGCTGGGAACTTGTCTTTGGGCAGTATCTTCCTCTTCAACATGACATACGGGGGAAGCTTTCAAACCGTCTGCGGTGCAGGCGAGCATGATGGTGAATTGGCCCTTCTCGTGACCAGCAGTGTTTATCGTCACATTGTGCTCCCCTTTCACTGTGGTGGAGGTCCCTCTCGGAATGTTGAAGGTAAGGGGGGTCTGGTCGGCATTCCCGATCCTGCTGAGGGGATATTCATGCTCTTGGCGAAGCTTGATGACTTAGGACTGGGAGCGTGTCATATTATCAGCTATAACATCGGGTATATGTTGGTAGTTGTGTGTGCGGTGTCGAACCGACAGTTGATGGCATGCGAGATCAGGTGTTCTTCTTCATTTGTGTTCAATGGCGTTTTTTTCAGGGCCACGAGGCTCGATATACACCATGCACCTAAACTCTGGATGTTTCCAAGTGTGACTTTCTTTAATTTCCGCATACGGTTAATAATACGCTGTACAAACTTAACCTGAACCGATTTTCAAAATTTATACGGCGGAATTAAGCTTAACAGCAGTTTCGACTGCTAAAAAAAATTTGTTCATTTGGAATATAATTTAAAATCAGCAGTGATAGTTTTTAAGACCGTTTCCACCCCCCCCCCTTCTTATACCTGTGTATTAACCGCACCCCCAACTTTTTCCTTTTTTGCTGATAAAAATGTATGGTTTACACACTGGAAAATACGGCACGTGACTCAAAAGTGCCTGCATTTCATAAACGTTACTTTTTCCAGATTTATTTGTGAAAATGGAAGTGAAAACCGAGCACGACATCGATGTCCACCTGGATCGACCAGAACCAAATTACTCTGAAGCTTCTTTCTTCACGAGACATCCCCATGAAGGTTTCTGTCAATGCTGATACATTTTGATGACGAATTCTGATGTTGAGAAACAAAACCCTACCTTTTGATTTCATTGCTTTAAGAAATAACCACGATGGTAGATCAATTTCTCAAACATCCATTATCCCTTTCATCATGAGGTGAAATATTTTGGCCAACAGTAATGTACCTTGTTGTTTCCTGTTATCCTAAATATGTTCTGTCGTCAATTCTAATTGCGCTTTAATTTCACACTTTTTATTGATTTATTTTACATGTTTATATATGATCTTGACTCGTGGAATAGTGGGGTGACGGAGAGAAAAAGGCAACAAATTGACAATTGGGCAGTGAGGCCACAGTTTGATTTAAGCAAGGAAGGAGGAAAAGGAAGAGGCGAGAGAAAGCAGGAAACAGTAATCTGATACAAACAGGGTTGAGTGGGTTGTGGCTCATATTCATAGATAATATTGTTGGCAAGGTATCGGTGCGAGCACGACCGCTAGAGGGAGCAGTAGAGTCGGCTCCACCGAACACCCGGAATTTATAGGTCGTCACCCCGGATAACTCCGGAGCCGACGGGTCACTCAAAGGACTGTGGTCGCCAATACTTCGACGGCATGGGTAGGGTTAATTGCCTAATTTCAATATACCTAAATACCCACGCAGTCTAACTATCAGGGAACCACACCCTCGGCCGACTCTGTCCGATCCGATCGCATGGGTAACGACTCGGATCCGGCGTAACCGAGCGGAGTTACCAGAGCCGCGCCGGACCAAATGAACAATTTGCCCTCGCTATCTCTCAATACACAGCGTGCTAAGCCAATGAAAGAACCACAGAAACGAGCTGGAACATTTAACAGGGGATTTATTTATAATGGGCAATAATCGGGAAGGGAGACACAGAGCAGAGTTACAACCGAATAAAAGCAATGCAACCAATGTACAATGAAAAACACTTAATCAATCCTACTTAAAGACGGGGCCCACGGACACACACACACACACACACGAAAATGGACCTCAGTGGGTCTTCAGTCAGTAGAGCTGGGCCGGGGTACCTGTCCCGCCTCGTGCGGCGAACCACCGACCCGAACCACCACGGTGGGACTCGAACCCACGACCTTGGCGTTGCCAGCACCAAGACTGCAGACTGCTCAACAACGACCACAGACCACGCCGCAATCGCCACCAGGACTGCAGACCGCTATCGCCACGATTCACGATCCTCCAGAACGCACTCTTGTCGACAACCACTCACTGGCTTTGGATGCCAGGTTGGAAATGTCTGAATTGAAATGTCCCTTCCCACAAGAAATGTCTCACACACGATGACAGGCTGCTCGGCAAACGCCACGATCTCCGTCTGCCGAACGATGATCCCGACAACCATACTCCTCCTCTTTAGGAGGGACGGGCTTCTCCCTGCCACTCGCCTCCTGATTGGACGGTGGGTTGTCAGGCGACTCGTGGCGGCCTCCCGATGCTGGGGTGCGCGTGTGGTGCTCGCCCTCCGCTCATTGGCTGGAGGAAACGCTCTCTGCCCCTCCTCGGAGCGGAGCTTCGCCCCAAGTGGACGAAGGCTCCGCCCACATCCTCAGCCAAAACACGTGCGTAATGCGACCAGTCGAGTGCGGGAAGGTGGCGTTGTGTAGTAGCTGTAGTTGTTGTTGGTGGTGAAGAAATCCTAACTATAAAATAATTCACAGCGCACGTACAATTAATCACCCATTCAACATAGGACGGGACCCGACCTAGAAACACATACTTACTGATATAACTGATCTATAAGGACTCTGGCTGTTGTGTGCGATGGGTTCCGATTCGTAACAATATTATGGGTAAGAGAGTGCATGGCAGAGAAAAGTTCTCCTGATAAGTGGCGAGATACTACCGCTGACACTCCAGGGGGCGGGGAGAGGGGGGGGTCCCAAAACCTTGGGGGTACTCCTCCCTTCTCTCCCCTCCCTTCACCAAGTGCACAAGCAAGTTGATCACATTGACAGAGATCGATGCCGCACCTACATCTACATCAGTTTAATTGATGGGCATATGTCGTCGATTCTCATGGCCCTCACAGCTGCACATGGTTGGCGGGTTACCATCGATATGTGTCGCCGTGGGGGCAGCATGGTCCGTTTCGCTATTGACCGTTGGGCCTGGTGGCTCGTCTGCAGTGCTTTTCTCACCGGTCTTACGCCCATCGCTAAACAGCTCAAGGTGGCTGCTTCCCACGCCAGGGAATGGGTCTTTACCCACTTGAGGAAAACTTGTAGGAAGGTGCCACTTCGCTTGTTTTGTGGGGACCTTGATTACCTTCATAGGTTGCCAGATGCTTCAATGCATTTTCCTACTTTGGTAGGTCTTTGCCAAAAGGGCAGCCGGCGGAGAATGAGGCACTTCGGAAACACAAAGCAGCCCTACTCAAGGGTCGCATGGCTGCCCCAGCCTGTTGTCAGATGCACGGAAGCCTGTTTAACACCTGTGCGCACTGATGGGCATCTCACAATAAGTTGCCCATTCAGTCCCATCTGTTTGGTCCAACCATGGGCTCCTGCCTGGAGAAATCCAGGGGGAAAGGCAGCCTCGCAACCTTCTTCAATGAGGTCGCGATGTGTATTGATCCGAGTGCCTCTGCGGAGTGGGATGGCGACCCACCAGAGGGTGTGTATTTGGCCGATTGGCTTGCCTATATTCTGGCTGCCATGATGCATGACCAGCTCCTTTCGGAGCTGGACTTTGACCCATCGCCATGGGCTGAGGTAATCACGATTCCCAAACGGGGCTAGTCACGATTCCCAAAAGAGTGACCGCTTCAGTGTAGACAAGCTCCACTGATGGAGAACAGACTGTGACCAGGTCATCCCCACAGATTCAGAACGGCTGTGGGGCTCTTGAACCATGGTCATCTTGGTGCCCTACTGCTCATCTCTCAGATGTTGTTGCGGACTGCGCCCACAAGAGGTGAATGATGTTGAGGATTGGCCAGGAAAGTGGGAGGCCCATTAGGACCCCCCGCTGACTGACCACTTCTTCACCATCGGGCCACTTTACCATCTGTGGCCCGTGTCCGAGAACCCCGACCCAAGTAAACCCCTCCGGAAGACCCAGCCCTCCGCCACCCCCAACTAAACGGCTTTACAAAGGTCACGAGGAAGGTCAGTCGCAGAGGTCAGGTCCACCTGAAAAAACGATGACTCAGGGACAGGGAATGGATGTGGAAACATCGACTACATTGTGCCGTCATGATTGTCCTTTAACACATGTGCCAGGGCCCGGTCCTTCCTTAGTGAGGCTAGTATGTAGGAGTCGTTACTCCAACCTCAAGCAGTATCTATCCATCCATGGGGACCATACTCTGTGCAGAGCGTTGGTGCTGCCTAAGCAGTCTCCTTGGCTATTGGGCACAATCCTGGACGAGTCACTACTCCAACACAGGATACCAGCATGCTGGCACTCATTTTGCCGACCTCGGAAGGATGACTGGCCGAGTCAACCACACCTGGTATTAATTCAACAGCAGAGGGGGATTTGAACTCGGGAGCCAAAGATCCCAAGCCCACCACCGTAACCATTAAACCAACACCAGGCATACTCAAGCAGTATGCAGGAGGGCTATAAGCACTCCCGGGGATCATGTCATGACGCGGGCTTTCCAGCCCCATTTGGGAATCGCAATTACCTCGGCCCTTGGTGGCACGTTGAAATTTAGCTCCGGAAGGAGCTGCTCACGCATCCCGGCAGCAAGAACATAGGCTTGTCATTCGGTTGGCAACCATCATACAGGCTTCATGGGCCGAATGATCTATTTCTGTGTTGAAGTTCCTTGGAAGGGAAGTCATCTATTCTTCTTCTTCTTCGGGGTGGTGGTGTGTGTCGGGGTGGTGCTAAGGTGTCATCAACCAGATGGCGGTCTCCTCGGGTTAGCCTGAGGCGGTCCCTTCGGGTGGGTGTCTGGAATGTCGTATCTTAAAGAGATCTTCTCCTTCTTGCGTATGGTAGCACGACTATGTCGGGGCACGACTATGTCGCTAATGTGCCCCTTTACCAGTACACTGGTGAGGTCAGCAGTCAATCCCAGCTGCTGTTAATTCAGTGGCCAACAGGGCTCAAACTCAGGACCCTAGGATCCCAAGCCAACACCAGGCTTAATTCATCTATTATATATTGTGAACCATAGTGTCTGTCCGTGCATTCGTCTGTCTCCCGTATATAGCGGCCGCTTCTTGCACTGCATTAAAAAGCTCAACATTCACTTTTGAAATGACAGGAGACAGGCATGAGTAATGTTGATGCCAAATTTTATTTCGCTACCAGGATATTTTGCACTCTTGCACTCTTGCACTCTTTTTGGACAAATCCAACCTCCGCCGCCCTCTATTGCACCACCATTTATGGTGGCCCGTAAAAGTAGCTCATATCTTTGGCTCTGCAGGAAACCAAGAGCGCAGCACAATTTACTTTTTTAAAGTCCATGAAATAATATTTAAATTGAAAGATTAACTTAAACCTTTCCCGTCAATGGGGACGGATACTCTTCCTCGTCACTTCGAAATTGGATGAATTTACCCGAAAATGTGAATTATCATGGGAAAAACCCAAACTTTTCATCAGTACTGTATATTTGCCTCAAGTGTAAGTTTTTTTTTCTTTCTTTTCTGCAATATAGCAAATACATATGTACGTACAGTCATAAATGCTTGGATACGTTTGTCAAAATGATATCAGTATTGTACAGAATCCGATTTTTTTTATTTTGATTTTTTTGCTTTGTTTTTGTATTTACAGGTGGATCCATTAAATCTCCAAAGGAGACTTGTATGAACGGATCAGACACACGCCTGCAGGACCTGCCAACTGAAACAAACAAGAGAACCTTTTACAAACAAGACAAACCGAATAATGAAATGTTTGCAGAGAATAATTTTCACAAGTTTCACAAAGGAAAGAAAGCTGAACATCCATGCAAATGCAAAACTTGTGGAAAATCATTCAATCGGACATCCAACCTGAAAATACACCTGAGAGTTCACAGTGGAGAACGCCCTTACAAATGCACAGGTTGTGGAAAATCTTTCAGTCAGTCATCCACCCTTAAATCACACATGACCATTCACAATGGTGAACGCCAACACAAGTGTCCAAGTTGTGGAAAATCCTTTGTTCATTCATCCAGCTTTAAAATACACCTGCGAATTCACAATGGAGAATGCCCGTACAAATGCACAAGTTGTGGAAAAACATTCAATCGGTCATCCACCCTGAAATCACACATGACAATTCACAATGGTGAACGCCCATATAAATGTATAAATTGTGGAAAATGTTTTGATCGGTCATCCACCCTTAAAACACACATGATAATTCACAATGAAGAACGCCCATACAAATGTACAAGTTGTGGAAAATCGTTTAATCGGTCTCCCACCCTGAAAAGGCACATGACAATACACAATGGAGAACGCCTGTACAAATGTACAATTTGTGAAAAATCTTTTAATCAGTCATCAAACCTGAAAAAACACATGAGAATTCACAATGGCGAGTGCCCGTACACATGCTCAATTTGTGGGAAATCTTTTAATCAGTCAGGTCACCTCAAATCACACTTGAGAATTCACAATGGTGAGCGCCCATACAATTGCATCGTTTGTGGAAAATCCTTTAATCAGTCTTCCATTCTTAAAACGCACATGAGAATTCACAATGGAGAACGCCCATACAAATGCACAGTTTGTGGAAAATCTTTTAATCGCTCATCCACACTTAAATCACACTTGAGAATTCACAATGGAGAGCGCCCACACAAATGCACAGTTTGTGGAAAATCTTTTAATCGGCCATCCACCCTGAAAACGCACATAACAATTCACAATGGAGAACTGTTGGGGTTAGGAGAACATGTCCTTTTTTCTCAAGACTGAGCAGAGTAATGCATTCTACAGACTCTCTAGTTTTTAATTTTTTTAGGAACCGCAGCACAAATTCATTTTTATCTTTGCTGTCAACAACTACATTGTTCGAATTGGGTCATTAACCTCCGTTCTCACCAACAACAGACAACCTTTTAACAAGTGTAATCACCGATGGAATTTACGAACACCTCACTCAACAAGGAGCTTCAGAGGCAGAGCAGAAAGGATGCAAGTGAAGATGCTATGGAACAATAGACCATTTATTGTTGAACAAAACCATACTCGAAAATTACAAACTTCGACAAACCAACTTTTCTGCAGCCTGGATAGATTACAAAAAGCCTTTGATATTCCCACATTCATGGATTATAAAATGCGTGCAAGCATACAAAATTAACCCCCGAAAGAAAGGTGACACATCTACTATGCATGGATGATCTCAAATTCTTCGCACCAAATGATGAGAAATTGGGAGATGAACTGAAACTACGAAAGCCGTACTCTGAGGACATTCCAATGGAGTTTATTCTTGTGAAATGTGCCAAATGCACATTTGTACAAGGAAAAACAAAAAGAACAGACAGAATCTCAATTGATCAAAGTACAACAATTGAGGAACTAGAAAACGAAGCATCCTACAAATAACTCGGACACAACACAAAAAAATGCGTAAAATTATCAGTGATGAGTACTTGTGCAGAATTAGACTATTTCTGAAGTCATCCCTCTCTCCAAGAAACAAAACCAAAGTATGTGAAAAGCTCAACAGACTATCAGATGAGATTTGTACACGAGCAAGAAAACAGCAAACCAGAAAAGGGATCCTTAATCCATCCAGCAACAAACTTCCAAAAACAGGTGCAAATGAAGGATACTACACAGGAAAACAAAACAAAAACAACTCCACTGATTGCAAAGAAAACAAGAGCTCAAGTGAGCACAATATACGCCCGAACAAGAAGGTATATACAGAATTGTGCTACTACATGGAAAACAGCATCCCGGTTGCCATGGCAACCACTTTAGATGACGAACGTATGTCGCGACACACCGTCTCCACAGTCTGTACCTATGTACCAAATATGAAACGTGAAAGTTGAAAACTTTGGGAGTTAGAGTGCGGACAGGAACGGACGGATGGACAGACAGACGGACGGACGACCGGTATCACATAATACGCCCCGATATATATATCGGGCGTATAATAAAAATGGGAAACCACAAAAAATATATCAGCAGATATACTCTGACGACAAATAAAATGATTAAAGAGCAGGAAAATAAAAAAAAATAAAAAAATGAGCTTAACAGAATAGGGATTGACAAAGAAGACTCTGGAATGGCGAAGAAAAGGTCAAATTAATTGGGATGGAGAACGAATCATCATAAATGCCCAAGACCAAGGACACAGCACTAATGCCTTTACGAAAATGGTGGGAATGAGCCAACCAGACAAATGCAGGTTTTGTGGGATAGAAACAGAAAATACCAGTCACCTCCTTTCAGAATGTAACAAACTTATGTCAGAACAGTTGTACACAGAAAGACATGACGGTGTCTGCAGAGTCATCTATTGGCACATCTGTAAACATTTCAACATCCCGGTCCCAGAACAATCATGGAAACACAAAGGAAATCCGATCCTTGAAAATGAACTTGTAATGTTCACGCATGACAAGATGATCCCATCAAGTGTGGACATTGCAAACAAAGCATTGCACCCAAAAGTAGTGCTCAAACACATCAAGGAAAAATCGGCATTGTTGATTGAGGTTTCACTTCCCAACGACATTGGATCAAATGCCACGTAAATCAGGAAAATGACCAAATACCAGGATCTGAAAAATGAGGTCAAGAGGACTTGGAAATTTGAAGACAGCTGGACTTATACCAGTGATAGTTGGAGCTACAGGAATGATAAAGAAAACCCTGAGTATTTAAAAATCATTTCGGGGAATATCACTACAAACAAGCTACAAGTGGAGGCTGTCAGAGGTTCAGTGAAGATTTTGAAAAGGGCGCTTGGAAGGAGGTTATGAGAACGAAGCTTCACAGTTTGTTTCATGAATCATGATCTTTTACGGAAAAAGGAGGTGGAGATTTTGAGTTCTGGGAGAACTTCCTCCCACCTTCTGAAACCCGCAAGTGGAGATAACAACCAATGGAAGAGCACCCATGCAAATGCACAAGTTGTGGAAAATATTATAATCGATCATCCAATCTCAAAACGCACACTGGAATACCCAATAGAGAATGACCATACAAATGCAGCATTTGTAGAGAATCTTTTAATCGGTCATCCCACCTGAAAAAGCATGTGGAAATTCACAATGGAGATCAAGGAGATTGCCAACAAAGAGAATGTCCATACAAATGGAAAATTTGTGGAAAATCTTTCATTAAATCATGAAAGCTCATGAAACACTTTATTTTACTTATTTACTTTGTCGTCGAGGCTTGAGGAAGAGCTAGTATTCATGCACTGATAGGATCAGGACACAACACGACAAAAGGACCAGTTGAGAAAGGGGGGAAACACCAACAGCAGAGTTGAAGTCCAAGATAGAGGCAGACTCGGACAAACGGTGGGTGTGGGGAGGAATCAGAGGCAGGGGGGTGCACAGGGTGGAAAAGGTGGACACAGAAGGAAAATCTCAGGAAGGAAAACTGGAAATTTGGATGGAGTAGGAATTGAATAAAGTGGATTTTTCAGTCAGAGAGAGCCAGTCATTTAGGAAGATCAGGAATCGGACTGGGTCCACAACACAATTGGTCATCCCACATGAAAAAACACCTGAGAATTCGCTTGAGAAATCACACGAGACAATGTCCACACCAATGCACAATTTGTGAAAAAAATCTTTCACTCAATCATTCCACCTTAAAACACTTAATCATTCCGCCCGGAGGATCATTACGTCACCACACACACACACACACACACACACACACCTGTGGCCAATGTCATTTTTTTTTACTGAGTAAACTTACACATGCAATTTTCTGACAATTCCTCAACTGATGTTAACCCAGCCTGGTAATTCTTCCAGAGAATCAATCTATCTCTCTCTCTCTCTCTCTCTCTTCTCTCTCTTTCTCTCTCTCTCTCTCTCTCTCTCTCTCTCTCTTTCCCCCCCCCCCACCACAGCCAGCTTGGCTCCAGACGTGTCCATGTGGTGTTTGTCTCTGGACGCGTCTGGGCGTAATTAACGCTCCACCGCAGTTTGCCTTCCCTTCCTCTCACCTTGCACTGTCTTCCCTTCCCTCACCCCCCCCTTCCTCTCTCCTCTCAACAATGCAGATTAACACATATACACACATGCACAGATTAATCCCATCTTGTCTTCAATTACTCTCCCCTTCTCCTTGCCCATGGTACACTGAATCCTGTGGTGAGGCAGTTGCTTTGAAACAACTTGCCTTCTCTTCCTGGAAGGCAAGTCCAACCGAAGGTAATCTCAGTGCATTTCATGAAGTCCACAACAAGTGTGTGTGTCTACTCTCAGGAGAGCCAGAAACAACATCTGTCCAACCCCAAGAATGAACTTTCAAACTTCTCTTCCTCCTCTAAAATCTGGTGGTGCCTTGTTAAGTTTGTCTGTGATGTATGCTCCCCTTCCATCCCTTCCTTCTCTTCAAATGGCACCACAACCGACTCCGCTCATGAGAAGGCTGAATGCCTCAATTCTGTGTTTGCTTCCAAATCCTATGTCCCCAATCCCTCACTCTCGTTACCCATCCTTCCATGTCATATCCAAATGCTCTTGGACTCTGTGTCCTTTGCACCTGAGAAGGTAGAGAAGGTTTTTCCCACCCTCGACTCTGACTACGTCCGCTACTGAACCGGACAACATCAACTCGCGTGTCCTAAAAACCTACTCTGCTGCTCTTGCACGTCCTCTCTCTGTCCTTTTCACCCTGTCATTTGTGCTGGGTCACATTCCGTCTGCTTGTAAATCCACCAACCTCACTGCACTACAAAGAAAGGAGCAAAAAGTGATCTCCTAAACTACAGACTTATCAGCTTACTTCCAATCAGCAAAGTCATGGAATCCATCATCGCAGTTGATATGAAATCCTTCTTTTTCTCCAACAACCTCATCTCATATCATCAATTCAGATTCAGACCTGGTCACTCCACCTTGGACATGCTGCTTCGATTCTCCCAACAATGGTGGAGGCCCTAAATGTCAGATGAGAGATCAGAGCCGTCTCTTTGGACATATGTTGTGCTTTTGATATAGTCTGGCATCCTGCCTTGCTCTCAAAACTGTCTGTCTATGGCATGCAATGCCAAGTCAACACATGGCTTACTGACTTCCTCTACTCTCACAGCCAGCATGTGGCACTCAATGGAATCCTTTCATCTCCTCTTCCTGTCTAGGCTGGTGTACCCCAAGGCAGTGTTGCAGGCCCAGTCCTTTTCCTGATCTTCATCAATGGTGTCTCTGACCCTCAGGAAAGTCCTCTATTTATTTGCTGATGACCACCCTCTGCCATGACATCCCTCATCCTTCAGACAGGTAGGCTATAGCCTCTTCCCCCTCTTCAACCCTTAAAAATAAAGGACAAGCTGGCCAAACACTTGGAATATGCCTTTTAATCCTGACATCTCACACATTCACAATCTCTCTTTGAAAGGACCATCTGGCAAACCCTCCTCTCTTGAAACGAACCAGTTGAAGCGAACAATTTGGTTCATGAATCAAAAAAAAAACATTACCAAAAAAGGAGTTGGAGATTTTGAGTTCTGGGAGAACTCCCACCTTCTAAAACCTAAAAAATGGAGATGACAACCAACGTGAATCCCCATACAAATGCACAGTTTGTGAAAAATATTTTTGTCCTTCAGGCAATCTTAAAATATGTACGAGAAATCAGAATGGCTTTTGAATACACTGAACAGAGAGCCATCATTAATGGTATGCAGCCCTTTGGGCATTCACCTTACTAGCTGAAGGGCCCATCAACAACGAGCAGGAAAACCACTTAAATGCTGTTGTTCTCAATCAGCTCATGTAACCATGTTCTGTGATGTGAACTACGGTCAGGAATATAATTTGGGTGAGATTTTGAGCGATTGAGAAATTATCGGTATCGATACCAGGAGTGTCAGTATTATGAGAGTGTACCAGCCATTCCTTGTGGAGAACATTAAAGTCACAAAATACCATGATGTGTGCAGAAGGGTGGAGTAGCATTGGTGTACGTACGGATGGCGCTGTGGCAATGACTGGCAGGCAAAAAGGAGTCATGCACAGAATAAAAGAAGTTGCACCCTGTGCTGTTTCAACTCATTGTTTTTTTTCACAGAGAAACGCTTGCAGAAAAAGGCATTGAACCAGGGCTTCATGAGATTATGAACACTGCCATAACCATCGTGACTTTGTTAAAGCAAGAGCCACAAACTCCAGATTGTTCACTGCACTTTGTGAGGAAGTAGGCGCTGAACACCATTCCCTGCTCATGCGTACATCGGTGAGATGGTTATCCCGTGGGCGGATGCTCACATGCTTATTCAAGATGAGAGAGGAGCTGCGTACATTCCTCTTGGAGAAGAAGCCTCATCTAGCAGAGTTCTTGAGTGATGAGAAATGGCTTGCTCAACTCGGCTATCTTACAGACATGTACAACAAGAAAAAGAAGTCAATGCAGAGCATGATACTTGCAAAATCAACCCCTATCTCCAAAGGTTGCCATGGATACATCAAATTGTCCATTTCATTAAGATTAAAATTGACAATCTTAATCAAAGCTCAGGTCAGTCGGATGAAAATTGATTATTTTTCAGATTGAAATTGATGATTTTAGAAGTTTGACCTCAAAATTAGTTGGTTTCCAAATTCAGTGGTGGACTATACAATTGCTGTTTAATTCTCAGGTTAGTTAGATGAGAATTGATGATTTTTCAGATGAAATTTGATGATTTTAGAAGTTTGACCTTTGACATTTTGACCTCAAAAATAGTTGCTTTCCCAATTCAGTAATGCACTACGCAAATCATGTTCAACCATCAAGCTAATCGGATGAAAATTGACGATTTTTCAGTTGAAAATTGATGATTTTTAAAGTTTGACCTTGAGTTGACCTTTGACCTCAAAAATAGTTGGTTTTCCAATTCAGTGATGCAATACGCAATTGCTGTTTTATTTTCAAGTCAATCGGATGAAAATTGATTTTTCAGGTTATAATTGATGATTTAAGAGTTTTGACCTTGAACTGACCTTTTGATCTCAAAAAAATAGTTGGTTTCCCAATCCAGTGACACAACATGCAAATCCTGCTCAAATTTCAAGTCAGTCGGATGAAAAATGACGATTTTAGAAATTCGACCTCAAGATGACCTTTGACCTCAAAATCAATAGGCTTCTCAGTCGAGACTACTTCGACAACTTGGTGAAATTTTGTGAAGATCAGTTTTAAATTATTGTGACCTGTGTGCGATTGACAAACGGAATAACAAAATCGATTGACCAATACACTTGGGAAAAATCTTCGATTTTGCAAGTAACGAAGTAAACAAGCTCAACAACAACAACAAAAAATCCAGGGTGGAAACACGAGCAGCATTGTCCAGCACGAACGGGTCAAAAGAAAACGGAAATTGTGGAGAACTCGTGCCTCATCAGGACCCACTGATCTGTTCGAACGGATGCATGGATTCATTGAGGAGAGAAACACGAATTTCAGGTAACGGTGCACTCGTCAGGAATGTTGGGAAAATTGAACCGTTATCTTCTGGGCTCAGTGTGGTGGTGACGAGTTCTAGGTATGTGATGATGCAGCGATTAAGGTTGCTAATACCATTCGGCAGCACCTACCAGCGTGAGGCTGGCTTTTCAGCCATGAAGGCACTGAAAAGTAAATATAGGTCAAGATTAAACATTGAAGATGACATGCGTGTCTGATTATATATCAAAGATCTCCCCACGCATCGACAAGTTTATTGCTGGTCACCAGCAGCAGGCCTCGCATTAACGAGAGCTTCCATTTTGGCGACAATTAGAAAAGTCCACAGTGATTAGGAGGAAAGTTTTTATTACCTCCACCACCGAAGGTGAATGAGGTCATGTTTTCACCTCTCTCTCTCTCTCTCTCTCTGTCTGTCTGTCTGTCTGTCTGTCTATCTATCGCCTACAGGTCACAATCCTTAACCGATTGTCATGAAACTTCACCGAGTTGAAGAGGTAGTCTCAACTGAGAAGCTCATCAATTTTGAGGGCTGAGGTCAAATGTCATCTTGAGGTCAAATTTCTAAAATCGTCATTTTTCCATCCGATTCACTTGAAGTTTGAACAAGATTTGCATATTGCGTCACTGGATTGGGAAACCGACTACTTTTCAGGTCGAAAGGTCAACGCAAGGTCAAACTTTTAAAATCATCAATTTTCAACTGAAAAAATCGTCAATTTTCATCCGATTAACTTGAAAGTTGAACGGCATTTGCATCGTCCATCACTGAATTGGGAAAGCAACTATTTTTGAGGTCAAAAGTTTCAAAGGTCAACTCAGTTTGAAACTTCTAAATTCATCAAATTTCAATCTGAAAAAATCAATTTTTTTCATCTGATTGACCTGAGCTTTGATTAAGGTTGTCAATTTTAATCTTAATTAAATAAACAATTCATGTATCCATGGCAACCTTTGGAGAGGGGGGGGGGGGTGGATTTTGCAAGTATCTTTTTCAAGATTTTGCAACATTATAATTGGTAACCACAGCGCAGGTTGTGATTGGCCAGATGTCCTCCTTCTGCGTTCCTCGTATTTAACCCTTTGAGGGGTATCGAACCAAATTTGGCGTTTTATCCGCCTTGTAACGGTAATGTTGAAAATGAAAAAAAAAAATAACGTAAAGTCACCTGATTATTAGCAGGTGTACCACCTGTGTCAGCCACAACCCGTCCACTTCATCCCTCATGGAACGACTTTGCGATGTGACGTCACCGGATTGGACGCATTGCGTCGTGCCGTGCCGGTGCTGTATCCGAGCTGGCGCGGCCCTGCGAGCAGCAGGTGCACACCGTGCAGGTGAGGTGTTCGCTCGATCAGCCGTGGCTGTAACATGGCGCCGGTCAATGCGGCTGTGTGGGTGTTGCGATTGGAGTGCGGATGTCGGTGTATTGTGTGCGTCGAGCGCAGTACTTGCAACGTTAACGTATTAAGGGAAGCGACATGAATGGACAACCACCGACACATGGTCTCTCTCTCTCCTCTCTCTCTCTCTTCTTCTCTCTCTCTTCCCCACCTCTCCGATGCTCTCACTGGACGCAGCGAGTTCTGCGCCACAAACTCCAGCGTTTCCAGGAAGACATGGCAGTGTTGGGCACTCTGCAGGTACCCTGCCGGAATATTGAGCAAGAGAAAATAGTTTGATGTGAATATTTATTATATATATATATATATATATATATATATATATCATGACACACACACATATAGGTGTGTTATAATCATATATTAGAGTAGGCGAGTTATCGCCGGCACCCTGGCCAAATTACAAGTTCTTACTCTCGCCTACAGGGGGCACTGCATCAACGGCACGGCCGCGCCCCCCTCTCCCCCCACAGTAGATGGATGATGCTACCTGCAGCCATATGCTATGCACAAATGAAGAACGAGAAGAAAGGTGACCTTCTCACTTAGTACATTGGGATGTTTATCATGGATAACGGAGTGTAGAGAGACAATGGAAAGGTGTGCCCTGATCGTCGTGGCCATCCAACCGACAAGAGGTCACACCTTTCCCTACTAGACCACCTGTAAGTGCTATCCGTGTTGGGCACGGTTATCTGACGCATTCTACACAACATATAATTACATGTAGCACTGAAGGTACACGCAGCTTGTTTGTGCACTCGTCTGTCTGTCTGTCTGTCTGTGAGCATAATATTTCAAAAAGTTGTGGACTGATTCGGACGAGTCTTGGTGAACAGGTTGGGTGTGTGACAAGGACGAATTGATTCCATTTTTGTGAAGATCCGGATCTGGTATTTTTTCAGTGATTCTTCACCATTGAGAGATGGGGCCAAAAAGTTGTGGACGAGTTATGGCAAAACTCGGTGGATGAGTTGGTTCGGTGACAAGACCAAGGTGATTCGATTTTGGTGAAGGTCCGGATTCAATCCGACCTATCAGTGGCAAACAAAATGTAAACTGTTCAGCCTGGTGAGGGTATGCTCCTTCGGAGCGCTGTTCCGTTTCGCCAAGTGTCACACTCTATGAGTGATTATATATATATATATATTGTTGCGAATTCGCGCCCGCCGGCGTGCGAACGGCCACGTGACTCGAATCGCGGCCACGTCGCCCACCGGACGGACAATTCCGTCGTGACCCTCCGGACTAATGCGGGATCTAGTCAGGGTGGGCCTTTCGGCTCACACACGATCGTGCCAATCGGCCACTCCCGCGTGGATGGGTTGTTCGCCAAACTCGACCTACTAAGTACCCACGCGGATGGTAACGGCGCGCCGCCGAGGTCGACTTCGGACACGGCCCGCTTAAGCGATCCGTTCCGTGCTATCGGGATAACCGAGCGGTGTTACGTCGCCTCGACGGTTCCTGATTAATTATCGGCGTCCGCGCCCACTCAAACCCTTTACGTAAAGCAAGATGGAGACCCACAAAGGAAAGGACGCAGCGAAACGGGGCAACAATTCAACAAGCAGCATTTTATTTACACCAAACACAAAAAGACACATAAAGCATGTATTTATAGCAAGTTAAAACAACACAACAATGCAGAGCTACGACCGAATACGCGTACACTTCGCAACACTTAACAGTTCTACTTGACGGGACTCGGCGCCACACACACACGTTCACACCAAAACCCAAAAGAAAATGGAAGTCGCGACTTCTGCCCTCGAGTCCTTGGCGACCGTCCTTGACGTGGTCCGTCTGGCCGTGACCGTGCTCGAGCGTGGTCGGCGAGGTCTCTCGGCGTGCCTCGTGCCTGCCCGTGCTGGCCCCTCGACGCACGGACCGAGCACGACTGCGTAAGAGCCGAACCCGAACACACGGACTGAGAGCACCGAGCGAGAATACGAACCAAGAGAGACGAATGCCGAACCAAGAGAGACCCAATGCCTCCTGCGCCTCCGACTCTTATATCCCGCGCCCCGCCCCGTTCTTGGCTCCACCCTTCTTCGAGGCGCTTCTAGAAAAGGGGCGTTCCCTCTCGTTCCCCCCTCCCGCGCCATGCGGGGGCGAGGAAAATCGTCCTGGCGCCGGCCAGGGAAGAAACAGGCGGGAAAACCCGCGCGCCATCGTGTGGTGATTTCTTCTTTCCTTCTCGCGTTCGACGGTTTCCAACGCGGAACCGTCGTACGTGGACCGCGGAGGATGGCGTTCGTTGGTGTGGGTAGTGGCGAAGATGGTGGTGTTGTTGTGAGATGGCGGTGCTGGCGTTGTTTGGAGTGGTGGCGTGGTTGAGGTTGAAGTGTGGTTGGTTCGAAAAAATGAAAGAACAGAAAAAAACGACTAACTCAAAGTGTCGCAGCCCGAATGAATCACATTAATTCCTCTAAACAATGGGTTTGGGCTAACTATACATGTACTTCAGAAATACCTCACCTACGGGACCTGAATGGTGTTTGCGAATGTCCACATCCGTAACACTACCCCTCCCCTTTTTAACAGACTCGTCCCGAGTCATCAAATTATCGTGTGCCATCATTGTGTAGTTCCCCCCTAGTACGTTTTACCTTCGATCCTGAGTGCGACATTCATGGTATTCGTGTCCCAAAATAAATAACCTGAGGGCTGAGTACTAACTAAACAAACCCACTCACACGGACGACTTAAAATAAAATTGCCGGCGTAGACAGACTTGCGGGGGCGCACTCATATTTACATATACACAACTTAACACCTTAACTTAACAATTTACACTACTCCATGGCCCAGGATCAATGGACTCTGCAGGGAGCAAAACGAGTCAAAAGAAAAACCGGTGCACGGGCCCGCCACAGCAGGCCCGTGTTGTAGCTGCCAACAGGACAGTTCCTGCAGCTTGCAAACTGTTGCTTGATCCTGGCGCACATGGACATGAACAAGGGGGGCAAATCGACAAACTGAACGGGGCTGGTGAACCGGGGCAGTGGGCATTGGCAATGGCAAAGGTGAGCAGCAAACATAGCCTGCAGACGAACTGGCCGGCACAGGCTTGAAGTAAAACACAGCAGACGATCCGGCCGGCACAGGCCTTGCAGTAAAACAACAGCAACGATCCGGCCGGCCTCTTGCGCGTGCAGTGCAGGTTGGTGGAGGGAGTGCGGTGGTGCTGGCCATTTCGCAGAAGGCGGGCTCGGACCTACCCACCTGTCTCACTGCCCCACTATCGCCTTTGCCTGTCACTGTCAATACCCACTCCCTTAATTTGTCAAAAACCAATTTAGCCCCAATTAATTTGTTGTTGTTTTTATTTTTACTTACTTCCCCACCACTATAAATCGTCCCCTAACCCCCTTTACTGTCTCTGTTCGGCTCCCCTATCGTCTTCTAGCCTACTCCCAACCCCTACGTTCCCTTCCCGGAGGGGAATAAGGGAGAGCTAGCGT
>CM068968.1:3392708-3405702 GCA_035128595.1 Eptatretus atami
TGAGGTCAAATTTCTAAAATCGTTATTTTTCATTTAATTGACTTAGAATTTGAACAGGATTTGCGTCGTCCATCACTGAATTGGGAAAGCAACTAATTTTGAGGTGAAAAGGTCAAAGGTCAGCTCAAGGTCAAACTCCTAAAATCATCAAATTTCATTGGAAAAATCATCCATTTTCATCCGATTTAACCTGAAAATTAAGCGGCAATTTCATCGTGCATCACTGAATTTGTAAATTTTTTAGGTCAAAGGTCAACTCAAGGTCAAACTTCTAAAATCATCAATTTCAATATGAAAAATAATCGATTTTCGCCTTTGGAGAGGGGGGGGGGGGATAGGGGTGTACATATTTTGCAAGTATCGTGCTCTGCACGTCATTGTTTTCTTGTTTGTTTGTTTGTCCGCCCAGAACTTTCGTGTTTTTCTCTGCAACCGCTTGTCGGATTGAGATGAAATCTCCACCTTTGCTGCGACTACTCATGTAGAATGTTTTAATGATAATTATGACGTCATAGGTCAGTGGTATGGCAGCCATGTTGGAAAAAAACCACCTCTGTATCTGAAACCCCACCATGGAAAAAATTGAAACTTGGCATACAGCAAGTACTCCTCATGGGGAATGTGATTTTTATGACGTTATAGGTACCTTTCTTATGACGTCATAATTGCATATGTGGAATGCTACATCTGATGAGTATGAAAAAAATTGAGGGTAATCTGCCCTCCACAGAAATAATTTTTTTTTGAGGGTCCACAGGAAAAATTGATCACGTCATCGGTCACGAGATTCAGCAGCCACAGCTTTTTTTAAAACCTTCAAAAATCTTCTTCTCTGAAGTGGCTGAACAGATCGAGGTGAAAATTTACACGTACAACTGCCGATGAGGAAAAGGTTCACACATATGACATTATAGGTCACATGGTTTGGAAGCCATATTGGATTTACCCTAAAACCTTCAAAAAATCTTCTTCTCCAGAACAGTTGGACAGATTGAGGGGAATCTTCACACAAATGTTCCCCAAGCCTTGTGTGTACAAGTTTGTTGAGGAATAATTGATAGGTCACTTGGTTTGGCAGCCATATTGGATTGAAGAAAAATATTAAATCATGTTTTCTCTGGAACCACTTAATTAATCGACAAACTTTTTCAATTATGATCTCGTAATGTTGGGGAATGCATGTTTTAAATTTCAACTTGATCGGACATATGGTCTGACAGCCAAAAAAATTCTGCCTGTCGCACACCCAACATGTCCACCAACAGCCTCTTTTGGCTGTGCTTGGATGGGTTTGAGGGTAGAGGAGCAGCAGCTGAAATGTGAATCCTATCCAGGTTCCTCCTGATGACTTCATCATTGCTTGTTCGGGTTCCTTCTGATTACTCCAATGCAGGACTGGTACCCATTTGATCTTCCATTGCATTTGAATTGAATTTATTTTAATCCCATTCTGAATTCAATTGAATGATAATAATAAAGGTCATGGGTCAGGATCAGGTGTCCGATCAAAGTGGGACGTCTTGGTACCCGGTCATCACTGCCAGCAGTTATAAAGTGGCAGTTCTAATTATGTCTCATTAATTAAGTAACACACCAGTACACAAACGCCACACAAAACTACACAACACACGACACAAACCAAGTCCTGGTGAGGGTCTGCAATCTCTGATTGCTCTTTTTCTTGTTATTATTGAAATCTTTTTCATGTCGAAGAAAAACTTTTTTATTGATGTGGAGGATAAAACGGTACAATAATGGAGACGTACAAGGAACTGTTTTTTTTTTCTTTTCATTTTCCCTTATCTGTTTACACATCACTGGTTCCATGGTCAAATCTCTTTTCTTCTGTCTCTCTCTCTCTCTCCCCCCCCCCCCCCCCCCCCTTTCTCTCTCCCTCACTCTCTCCCTGTTCCCCCTTCTATCTCCCCCACCCCCTGTCATCCATTCAGGGATTCCAACATTTCTCCTTGCGTTTACGTGGAAGGGAGGAATTGCTAGTCACTGTGGTGAACCGAGAGACCGTTGGTGTAAGTTCCACTCCTGCTGCGTGTCTTGGCACACATGAACACACAACCAATGTTCATAATCAAAGTGGGAATTCATTTCCTGTAATTATCCCTCTATATGTTCCACATGTGCTCTGGGTTTCAAAAAGATGTCTTCTTGCACCCTTCATCACCAGCATGTCATATTGATTGCTTTCATTGTGTGTACCTCCTCTTCCGATGTCCCATACATGCAGAGTCGTTTGCAGTCAGATCGTGGAAGTCCGAGATCTTCAGACACTGCACCAGTACGTGCAAGGTTTGTTCACTGATAACATGGACTGGTTTTAACCTGTACACAAAATTTCGTCAGACTCCATCCAATAACTTTTTGAGGTATCCTGTTCATAGACAGACAGACAGACAGGGGTGAAAACATAACTCCGCCCACCTCTGGGAGGCGGAGCTAATGGACGTTTCACAGATGGATATTACGTCGAGTTGTTAACCTGCCACACAAACCCAATTCTGCTGCTTCTTTTGAGTTGCATGGCTCAGAGAGTCAAGAGGCAAGTGTGGATATCTCTAGGGCCTCGGCCATCCTGCCAGCCTTCAACGTTGCTCTATAATACACATCGACCTGTGAAAAAGCTAATTAACAGAGGCTGAGAAAATAATGGACAGACAACGGAGCAGTGGGGAACAGGCCAAAACCGGAGGGTTCAGCAGACAGGATTAGCAAGAGAAGAATAAAGGGACGAGCAGGCTCAGGTACACACCTGGGTTGTGTTCGGCTACCATGAAGTTTCTTGTAGAGCGCTCGCCAAGCGGCTTAAGCACTCAATTCCAAACCATTCATAAGGAACGACTGGCTTGGGAAGCGCTAGCTAGCTGCGTGGTAACTGAACACACCCCAGCTGAAGATGATTTCAAAATTGAGGACGAAGTAGCGAAGATGATCGCAAAGCTTGGATGTGCACAGGTGGACGTGGAACGGGTTTCGGTCACTAATACCCGAACTAAACTAAAGGAGACCGTTGAGTCACCAACGAACGTATCAAATCATGGGATGGAAAAGTGGTCGTTGGATGAGACTGTATGGGTGCAAAACCAGTTGAAAAGTGATAAAGACCGACTGAGAGTCCGCCGACCGATCAAGTTTGCTGATTGTCACGTGTTTCATGCTCATATTAAGACGCAGGTACCTTGGCCCACAAAAGAGACTAATACTTCATTTAAAAGCCATGTTTAGCACGAATAGCTATAATCCTTCATCAAACTGATCGCATGGATGTGTAATAAGAAAACATTGTACTGTGACAGTGACTGCAGCCTCGACGAGCAGCAAAATGAAGAACTCCTTCCGGCCTCTCCAGGTGACCAGGAAGCTGCCATTCCGGTAAGTCAAGGCAGCGGGAGTAAGGTGGAGTTGTATGGTGAACACATTTGGATGCTTTGAGAACGTCTCTGCTCTGTGCCTTCCTCAGCCTCCTGGAAGCTCCCTATTCCTGCTCGCAGCGTATGCTCGCTATGGCCGTCCTTACGTGTGGCTTCGTTCATCTCCCCCCAATGTGATCCCGCCGGGTGCATGCTGTGATAGGCCTCTGCCTCTGCCCAGTACCCAGCACTGGTTGGATCACGGTAAGGTAACTGAACCACGATATATTACATTACAATGAATGGTACAGGCTCCAAACTTCAATTGTTTTACAGCTCAACATGGTGTGTGTGCTCATCGTTTCTCAACCCTCATCCGCTATCCTGACAAAAGGCTCAAAAAATTCAAGCGTCAGTTTTGTTCACTTACAAATCCAGTGAAAAAAGGAAGTGCATAGATAATTAATTTCAGAATTATTTTGTAGTTATTACAATCGATAACGAGACCAGCACGCGGTAGAGAGCCGTCCTCTGCCAGGCTGATTAGTTTACGTTTTCTATCCCACTGATAGGCCGGATCTGCATTCGGACCTTAACCAAAATCGAATCGGCTTGTTCTCGTCACCTAACCAACTCGTCCAAGTTTCGTCATAATCCGTCAACAACTCTTTGAGATATCGTGCTATATATTGTTTTTGGCGCCATCTCTCAATTTATGAAGAATCTAGAATCCGGATCTTCACCCAAATCTAATCGTTACATCCTCGTCAGAGACACAACCTGTCCACCAAATTTTGTCCGAATCCGTCCGCAACTTTTTGAGATGTCCTGCTCACGGACACACAAACAGGGGTGTAAACGTAACCTCCGTCCACCTTCGGTGGCAGAGGTTACTACCACCACAACACAGGCAATATCCACATACTTAATAGACACAAATACACTCACTATGCCCATTACAGCGTACGCACGATCGCCAAACCCAGAAACTGTAGGCCTACTTGGTGATAGCAGGATGCAGTGGCCATTTCCACGAACATTGAGCATGTGGTAACGTGAGGGTTTGTCACGCTTGGTGAATAAACTGACGTATCTATAATACCGGGACTAAATAATATTTTTTTTAAATATTGAGCGATCCTTTGTGCCTTCTTGCTTAGGGCATGGCAGAGCTTGGGCTGTGCACATGCTTTTGCCCAAAATTTGAACCACCCCATCTTGCTTTGGAGGGGAGGACCTTGGACTGCATAAATGTGCTTTTGCCTGAAATTTGCTCTTGCTCTGCCCCAATGTGGTAAGGACGGGGACGGAGCTCGCTTCAAGCAAGCAAATTAGGTTTTATATCCAGGGATTCCTAACTTACTTTGCAACCTGCCTCCGTCTCACATCTGCTTTGTCTTCGACCTGCAGATGTTTCGGTTTGGGACGTCATTGCCGACCTGGTTTCCTTCTGCAGCGACTCTCGTTCTTCACCACCAAATCCTTTTGCTATCGACCATGCCTGGCTGCTCATCCTACCACACACTGCTCGCCTGTTTGCAACTGGAGCAGCCATACACTTTCTGCAAAGCCTATTCCTCAAAGGAGACTCGAGATATCACTCTGCCTGTGGGTACACGGTTCCCTCGAGTGTCATTCAACATTGCACTTTCGTGATGCTTTCTCTCTTACTGCACTGTCTTGTTTTTTTTTTCTGTCAGTGCTGGGAGAATTACTTTCCTTGACGAGACTTCACCTTGACTCACTTCAACAGGAGGCACTACGTCGCACAGATTCATCACCAGATTCCTCGCTCACTTCTCACTTATCGCAATTGCCCACTGCGACAGATGAGCACGAGACATTTTTACTCGGCCGACCACCAATGTGAGATCAGTGCCAATGGTTGACAGGAGGCACGGGGACTTGTCGGGCTGGAAACTTCACCAAAAGTCGTTTACAAACTGAGACCACACCAATTGTGGTGAATTTGCATCCAGTTCAAACTCTTCTGGTTAAGTTGGTAATAATTCACAATTCCTTAACCAACTGCAAACAGTCACGGCTTTGCTGAAAACACTTCAACTTTCAGGTTATACTCAGAATATTTTAAAATTATTCTGTCTGAAAGGGAGTGGGGCAGTGTTTGGTGGAAATGGTTGCAGGATGGAAATGAACAGTAAATTGTGCAGCTTGTACATAACTTGCATGCCAAGAGAAAGACATTGCTTAACATCAATGTACTTTCACAAGGACATAAGTGAGACAATGGGCAAATCAACACAGTATGGGATGTGAACCTGGGATCTCAGCACCCGAAGCCGTGGGTTCTTGAAGCTCCCTCGTGTAACTCAAAATCCCTTCATTCAGAACCACTGTATTGTGATGGTTCTGAGAACCAAGACCCCCAAAGTAATGGCACACAAATATAGCAGTTCCTGAGATAGTTATTTTGTTATTATTTGTTTCAGATAGTCCTTCCCTTATGTCTAATGGGTTTTGTAGGTCAGTACACGGAGGGGGGGGGGGGGGGGGTGAAATCACAGAATCTTCAGACCATATCCAAAAATGAAAAATAAATAAATGAAAAAAAAATGCAGGTGAGTGACCCGAGACAATAGGAAGCACGGTAATTGTGTGTGCCGGTAGACATCGAAGCCAATACACCAGGAAAAAAAAATCACAGAACCGTCAGAAAGCATCGTAAATGAATATAAAAATAAATGAAAAAAAAAATAGAAATCAAATGCAGGTAGGCGACCTGAGACAATGGGGAAACACAGTTGGTGTGCTTACACAATGTATAAGCATACCCACTAGTGTATGTATATTGTGGCGAATTCGCGCCCGCCGGCGTGCGAACGGCCACGTGACTCGAATGGGGCCGCCTCCCCACCGGACGGACAATTCTGTCGTGACCCTCCGGGAACTATCGCCCGGAGCCAGTCACGGGTGGGCCTTTCAACCTCACCACGATCTGCCAATCGGCCACCGCGTGGGATAGGGTTGTTCGCCAAACTCGACCTACCTAAGTACCCACGCGGATGGTAAACCGGGCGATCGCAGGTCGACTCCGGACACGGGCCGCTTAAGCGGTCCGTTCCGTGCTATCGGATAACCGAGCGGTGTTATCGTCGGCCTCGACGGTTCCGATTAATTATCGGGCGTATTAAGCCCACACGACCCTTTACGTGGAGCAAGATGGAGATCAAAGAAGGAAAGGACGCAGCGAAACGGGGAACAATTCAACATAATGCACATTTATTTCACACACAGACACAGACACAAAGCACACATATACAGCCAAACAGAATCAGAATGCACCTATATCAAGTACAACAAAAGAAACAATGACGCAGAGATACACCGAAAACGCGAACACACGGCAACACTTATACAGTTCAACTTTACGGACGGCGCCGACAACATTTACTCAAAAGCAAAAGAAAAGGCCACCTCAAAGACAAGGGGCAGACGGGGCCCGTGGGCCAATATGTGCGCGTGACCTGAAGGAGCGGCAGGCCGCGAGACGGGGGGTCCTACCCGCGTCCTCGTGACGAGCCGCAAATGTGGCTGCGCGGCGGTGCCCCGACTTCGTGCTCCTTCGCGGGTTTCGTTGGCACCGCTTGGAGTGGGTGGGAACGGGGCCCCTTTTTACACTTTCTCAGCGCGGGGGAAAAGGGGGGGGGAATTGTTGATGTCCTGGGGGAGGAGAATGCTGGCTGCTTGTCCCGCGACGAGCGATCCCACCGGACCTCGTCGCGACCGCGTCTTCCCTGCCTCGGACCCGAGCTCCTTGGCCTCTTCCCCCAATTCTCCTCAGCCGACTGCAGAAACCAACTTGTGCTTCGCCACCCGACTCGACTCCCGCTCCAACCCGACTTGACTGCGAAACTCTCTTCCTCTCTCTGCCGTGTGCTCGGCGTTTTATAGGCCCGCAGGAGAACCCATATGCAAATTTCCGGATCAGGATGAGTCGGGGGCGGAGCCACGCTCGCCCATTGGACGGAGTAAAGTGGGCGTGAACCTCCCCTGATCCTAGAATTTGCATATCTCGATTCCATACAGACGCGCCTGGAGGCGGGGCAAGCCGCCCCGCGCTTGCTAATTGGACGGATCAGAAGTGGGCGTGTAGCATTCCTGATCCGAATTTTCCCTCGGAAAGGCCGCTATTTGCACTCCGCGCTCGGTGCGTATCGCTGAACGAGCCCAGGACAGCCCGACGCTCAGTGTTCACAGGTGGTGCTTTGATGGTCATGGTGCCGTGGGAATGGCATGATGCGATGATGTGGGACGAGTTGTGACGGTAAAGGTCGTGGCTGTTGGCGTTGTTGTTGTTGTCTGAGGGTTGGAGCGTGGTTGCAGTTGGTGACGATGGCTGGCGTGGTGGTTAAGTGGTTGCGGTTGAGATGTGGTTGGTTCAAAATAAAGATAGAACAGAAAAACGGCTATCTCAAAGCGTCGCAGCCCGAATGAATACATAATAATTCCCTTTAGACAACGGGTTTGGGCTAACTTACACATGTACTTAGAGATATCTCACCTACGGGACCTGAATGGTGGTTTGCGAATTTCCACAGCCGTAACACACCCCCCCCTTTTTACAGACTCGTCCCGAGTCGTCAAATTTTCGTGTGCCATCATGTGTAGTTCTCCCCTAGTACGTTTTACCTTCGGATCCCTGAGTGCAACATTCATGGTATTCGTGTCCCCAAAATAAATAACCTGAGGGCTGAGTAACTAACTAAACAAACCCACTCACACGACGACTTAAATAAAATTGCCGGCGCTAGACAGACATGCCGGGGCGCACTCAATGTACAGTACAACTTAACCTTAATAATTACACTACTCCATGCCCAGGATCAATGGACTCTGCAGGAAAAAGAAGAAGATCAACAGAGAACCGGCGCACGGGCCGCCACTGCAGGCCCGTGTTGTAGCTGCCAACAGGACAGTTCTTGCAGTTGCAAACTGTTGCCTTGATCCTGGCGCACATGGCAATGAACAAGGGGGGGGGGGGCAAAGCAAATTTGAACGGGGCTGGTGAACAGGGGCAGTGGGCATGGATGGCAAAGGTGAGCAGGCAAACACAGCCTGCAGAACAAGGCCGTTGCAGCAAACACAGCCGGCAGATGATCCGACCGGCACAGGCCTGAAGCAAAACAGCCGGCAGTGATGATGACCAGCACAGCCTTGCAGAAAACAGCTGCAGACGATCCGGCCGGTACAGGCCTCGCAGCAAAACAACAGCCGATGAAGTTGGCCGGCCTTTGCCTATCAGTGGAGGTTGGTGGAGGGAGTGCGGTGGTGCTGGCCACTCAGAAGGAGGGCTCGGACCTGCCTACTGTCTCCCTCCACCTATCGCCTTTGCCTGTCACTGTCTATACCCACTCCCTTAATTTGTAAAACCCAATTTAGCCCCAACTATTTTTTTTGTTGTTTTATTTTTACTTCCCCACTATAAACCGTCCTAACCCCTTACTGTCTCTGTTCGGCTAACCTATCGTCCCTAGCCTACTCCCAACCCCTACGTTCCCTTCCCGGAGGGGAATAAGGGAGAGCTAGCGTCCTGTGTCGAGGCCCAACGAAGCCTCAGGATGTCTCCCAGACTTCAGCGATCTTTAACCAAAGTGGGTCCAGCAGCCCACAACGAGAGCGAAGGGATGGATGGTGCGGAGGGTACATCTCCTAATCTACCCTAACCATTTAACTGTTAAACTAACCCGGGCTTCCAACAAGCGCCTCTCGCTTAAACTATTGGTTCTATCAACCCAGATTCCCGTCGCCTGTGTTGGTGTCCTCACAATTTCGGGCCTCGCCCCCAATTTTCTTCCCGTGCCCTCACACGGTCTCATGGCTGGGACGCGTGGCTCCCTTGGCAGGCACGACCCTCTGCCGATTCTCTAACAATGGCACCCCCGGGCACTACACTGCCTCCGAGCCTACCAGCTCCCTAAACACGGGGAGTGCCCTCCATGGCGACTCCTCTGAAACCTCACGTGGCAGGCTGGCTTCCCGGGCCCCTTTCCGAGGGTCACCCGTGCCCACAACACTGCCCACGGGCGCTAATGGCGCCCCGGGCCCCCGCACCATGCGGGCGCACCCGTGCCCACTAGCTATCCCCGGCCCCCATGGGCCCTTGGCCTACCGGCCGACTAGCCCGGTGCCCGGGGTACCACTCAGCGATACTCACCTTTCACGCCACGCTCCCAGCCCGTCAACAGGGCTCCTGCACCCCTCCAAACAGGTTTCGAGCCTACACTCCCACAAACAGCAAAACGACCTCCATTTTTCAATTTAACTAACCCCTAACTCACTCTACACTGACCCCGGGGTCCCTTGGGCGGGAGTCACTCCTCCCCCAATCACTCATCGCACCATGCATTCCCATTCGCTCCATACACACAGACCGCTGCCTCACTCACTCACCAAGCACATGTTTCCACTCAACTCACCAACTCTTCAACAACACACCGCTGAACTCTGCCATCCTGCTGACTAATCCCCTAACTAACTCGTGCTCCCACGTCGTCCCTTACACTACAGCACGTTCCTTTTAATCTACGTAGCTAAGCTACGTCCCTCTACACATCCACAGTCTGTCACTGTCTTCAAATCCTCAAATATTATTTCCTCCTAAAGCTCACTAACGATCCCTCTAACTAATCCATTCCACGGACTCCATGAGGACTTACCCCTGCCCATGAAGTCGGTCTAGCTAAGCTAACCCTTCCCCTAACTGTGCCATCCTGTGCCCAGGCCAAGGGGGTCTTCCACCCCTTGCCCAGGGAATCCTGTTCACCCGAAAGCGAGGCTTGCTTTTGTTTAAAAATATTTTTTTTTCCAAATTAGCGCAGCACCAGCGCGGCAACCCACAGCTGCGCACTTTCACCTGCCCGTGACGTCATGCAGCTGCACGTGTACCTCGTCCCTCTTGGACGGTACCATCCGGCAGGGATTCACCCTCCTGCCGGATTCCAACACACGTGCAGCCATGACGTCACCGTGCGCACCACAAAAGCAAACCTCGCACTCCGAGGGGCTTCCCACGCGAGCACATGTGCTCTGCCCGTTGGAGCTTAACACAAGCTCACGTGGAGAACCCGTCCGGTCCAAATCCGTCTACCTGCCTAAACTTTGTCCGTCCGTGGGATCGGCAAATCCACCGCTGGCGTTTCCGGACCGGGTTTCACTCCCGCAAGTGAGCACGTGGCGGCCTCGTCGTTGCACAGCACGGACCTCGCGCTCGCTGCCGTGCAAACCCGGCGCGGTCCCGAAACAGCTACGGCCGCTACTCGGCCTTTGTCTCTCTGTCGCAGTCTCCGTCGCCATTTAACCCACGCACACTGCGTGTTACGACGCTCACGCTCCACTCCATTAAACTCAATTCACACCGGGAGACGCGGCTGCATGCGCACATGCTGACCGTCATCTCCCTCCATACCGCTCTCTCACACACACGGTCTCCCTCACACTCGCCCGTTCACTCACGCATGCCGTTTCCCTCACACACACCATACCACTCACACCCGCGGGGCACTCACCGCGGTGTCTCACTCACACACGGCGTGCTGGGAAGCACGCCCTTCGGCACACTTGCCACCACACCACTCACATGCGAGGTCGCTTCCAACACGGGGGCGCACTCACACCTGGGGTCTCACTCCACAATGCGTGCCGGAAAGCAACACATCGCACACTCGCAAACACACACCCCTGCACAACCAAACTGGGGATTCGCGTCCCCACAAGGGGTTCCGGGGTCTTTATACCCCCAAGCTGCACGTGCACCGTTCGCAGCAGTCGCCCCCTCGAACTCGCTGGGCACGACCGAACCCGCCCGGTCGTGATCAGCCTCAAGGGGCATACTCCCTCCCCTCGTTCCTGGAGGAGGCCATCCAGCTGCTCGCACCGGGTCTCTACCCAGTCCGCCAGCTCCCCTCATGGTCCTCACTACCCCAATGTGTGTGTGTTCGTCACTAACCCCGTCCAATTTACTCTCTATCTCCCGTGTCTCTGGCAATACTTTCATTTCCTTTTTTGTCTTTGTTACTTCCCTCGTCTCCTTTTTTATTGGTGTCTCCTTTATCAGGGCCCGCCCAATTGTTCCTTTATCCGACGAGTGGCGTCGATTAAGTCCTGCACCACCGACATTGCTCCTTGTGGTGCCGTCACACATCCCACCTTATTGCGTTGTTCTACTTCCTGGCTCTTCTGAGTCGTTCCTCCTCTCGGGACTTCCTGAGTTCTTCGTTCTCCCTCCGGAGTTTTTCAATCTCCATGGACTCCAATCTCGCTCCCCGTTTTAGTTGTTCAATTTCCAACTCACATTGCTCTTGTTTTCTGCCACAGTTTCTCCTGCTCTTCATTTTCCAACCTCATCGTTTCTTTCAATTGGCTATTTCCTTCCTGTGTTTCATTCGCTGTTCTCTCACTACCCTTCCTCGTCCTCTCCTGTCCTTCCTTCTCCCAGTTTCATGGTTTGCTTCATTTGGTTAATCTCCTTCTTGTGTTTAATTTGTTGCTGTCTCATTACTCTTCCTTGTTTCTTCTCCTGCCCTTCCTTCTCCAGTTTCGTGGTTTTCTTCATTTGGTTAATTTCCCTTTTGTTTTCATTCGCTGTTCTTTGTCTATCTCTTCGCACTCCAGCCTTGCCTTTTCTTTTAATTGGTCAATCTCGAATTCATGTTCTTTCGTTTTCTATCCCATTGTTCCTCTCGTTCTTTCCTCTCCAATCTCCTGATTTCTCCTTCCTGCTTCATTCCTTGCTCCTTCAACTTCTCCTCGTATTCCAACCTATTTTTCCTTTTGTCGTTCAGTTTCAAATTCATACTCTTTCAGTTTTCTATTCCACTGTCTTTCTTGTTCCTCATTCTGCAATCTCGTTATTTCTTTCAGTTGGCTGACTTCCTTCTCTGTCTTATTCGTTCTTCCTTCATTACTCTTTTTTGCATCTCATTCTTTAATCTGGCCTTTGCTTCCAGCTGTTCGATCTGTACAGTGTGGTTCCTTAACGTTTCATTCTTTCTTCTCTCACCATCCTCAATTCGTTTTGTAATTCCGTCTCTTTGTTTTGGTGTTTCTGTAACTCAGAAGCTTTCTCTTCTAATTCCTCCCTCAATTTGCATGCTTCTTCACTCATTTCATCCCTTCTTTCCACTGCTTCCCTCCTCAATTCGTCCTTTTTTTTAAACTGTATTCCTTTAGTTTTTTCTGCCATTCCTTTCCCATTCTTATCTCCCCTTCCAGGATTTCTCTTTTAAACTGGCCTGCCCTTACCTCTCGCTTTCAGTAGTTCCAATTCCCATCTTGCTGCGTTTTTCCTTTTCTAGCTTTGTTTTCCTTTCTCCTTCCTCCCTCAATTCTCCCTGCAGTTCTTTGAACTGTTCAGACTTTTCCAGCAATTCTTCCGTCCTTTCCTCCAGCTGTCTCTCTCCTCTTTTTATCTTCCATTCTAGGCTCTCTCTTTCCTGATTGCTGTTCTTATCTCTTCCTTCAATTGTTCCAACTCCCCATCATGTTCACATTTTTTCTCTTCCAACTGTATTTCCTCACTCTCCCTCCAGTTCTTTGAACCGCCTTGCTTCCTCCAATAATTTTTCCATTAGTTGTTTTACTTAAAAAATCGTGCTCTTTTGTTTCTTTTCGAG
>CM068968.1:3436094-3451919 GCA_035128595.1 Eptatretus atami
CTGAATGAGGAGTCGGAGCTGCTGGGATTATGGGTTTTTTGGGTCAAAACTAAGATCCAGGCTTTCAATGACATCTTGGATGCTGCTGTCTTGTCTGTTTGTGGTGAGGATGTTGAGGTCGGGGAGAGATTCACTCACCTTGTCAGTGATATTCAGGTCTCTGCTGGCTGTGAGTCAGAGGTCAATAGACGTCTGAGTCTGGCCTGGGGAGTCATGGATTCACTGGCTCATTGGGTGTGGCGCTGCTGGTACCTATGCGGGAGGACGAAAGTCCGAGTCTTCAGGTCCTTGGTGCTTCCAGTCTTGCTCTGCAAAATGCCGAAGCCTTAGGCTTTGCGGATGGCTGGCTTAACACAAATTCGGGGCGATCACACACCCTGAAATGCAGGCGAACGGTCCATTCGAAACGTGGCCTAACCCTGCACTGGGTTATCTTTACAACCCCTCCACACCCCGCCCCATACTCTCAACAGGAAACGCCAATGGAAGCCCAAAATGAGCGCTGCACAGGAGGAGATTGTGGAGCACGGCACGGATAGTCCTTACGAAATAAGATCATAAAATTCACTCATGCACCGAGACATGAAAATAGATAGATCTAGTGGCGTGGCGAAGAAGATTATGGACGATAAATAATTTAATTAATTAATCCCCCTATGTCAAATAAAGCACACTTTAACGTCCAAGACACACTCGTGGTCGTGATTCAAACCCAGGCCAGACAGTTAGAGTGCTTACTTGAGGCGATCCCTGTCACCCAGCTTTGACACATGTTTCTTTTTGGGGATCATCAGCACCATGTATCCCCTCCATCTTCCATGGCTTGACCTTCTTTCAGAACATAGGTACCTCAACCCGCGAGCTGTATCTTAAGACAAAATCGCATCACGGGGACGACACGTTGCGACCAATAAGAAATAATCGCGCCTTGGCTCGTATGCATACCACAGTACGATGCGAGCACTTTCTCACTAACTTCCGCCAACCGAAGGTGGATGGAGGTTATGCTTTTCATCCTGTCTCTCTCTGTATGCCCTGGTGTGGCTTAATAGTTACCGGTGGCGGCCTTTGATCCAAGGGTCCTGATTCAAACACTACACACCCTCAGACGTAATTAATACAGGTGGGGTTAAACTCGACCTGTATCCTTCTTTTTCGCTTTAGGTGGCAAAATAAGTGCCAGCTTGCTGGTATACTGTTCGAGTGGCGACCCGTCCAGGATTGTGCCCAATAGCCAAGGAGACGTATTATGGCAGAACCAAACGCTCTGCATAGGGTATGATCCCAATCTCTTCCTCTCTCTCTGTTAGACTGGTGAGTGGGATATCTCAAAAAGTTGGCAACACGGGTTTGTGACACAACACGGCGATCTTGAAATTGGGTGGTTGACACGCCGAGCAAAGCCGATTAGATTTTGGTCATCACGGCAGATCCAGCATCCGGCTATCAGTGAGATGTGAAACGTACATTTTTCAGCTGGCGGAGAGATGCGCTCTACCGAGTGCCGTCTTCGTATGGGTATTAAACGTGCGCCAATATTCAACCGGGGTGCCACCCAATCCCAACACGTGTAACAGATTTTTAAAAATCTTTTATTTCTTTCTGAAATGCATTTGTATCCTTTTAATATTGATTTTATTATTAATTCTTGCTTTTTTTTAAATGCTCATTTTGGTGCATTATCTTCTCCTTTGCCGCTTTTCCACTTTGTTAAAATGGTTTTCGTTACTGAACTATGTGACAGCATTGTACATAAAGCTGGAGATTGACCCCAGCACTGTTATATCGATGCCATGGCATACACACGACGCTACGACAGCGGCCGCTGTACCCACGATCCAGTACTTGCTTCGCAAAAAGGTTTCGGTACGGCGAAGGAAAGTATCCCCACATGGAGCGCTCGCTTCTTCATTTAGGCTATGAGGTATGTTAATGAGCACAACCATTGGATGAGATGAGATGGTTGGGTTCCGATGTTCTTTAAAAGTTTATCCTTGGCCAAAGAGGTTAGAATAACGTGATGTGGAATGAATCGGCGTCAAACGTTGCTGTGTTTGCTACTACCAAGTTGAAATCATGAATTGCACTTCAACGCAACAAGTTCGTTTTCTGCGATCGTGCCGGTTCTTTCTTCCAGTTTATCAAGTTGAGTCCAACTCTTTCAAAGTGTATGACAAAACATTTGGACGAGCCTGGCATCCGATAGTAATAGTCTTCGAATTGGTAAGCTGCATTCCTTGTACTACAAGTATTGCTTGCTCACGTATGAATAGTCTGGTTCTTTAGCAAGCAACTCACAAGTAATTAAATTGCTAAAGTTTTGTTTTGCTCTCATGCTCCTCACTCTGTCACTCTCCTCCACAAGAGAAGCTCATGTGGAAGACCAATGTAAATTGACAATGAGTAGTGCGGCACAATTGGGCACAACCAGCAAGGAAGGAAAGATAGATAGAGAGAGAAGGGGAAAAACACTGACATCAGCAAGCAAGTGAGTTGGCTAACGGATCATGGGTCAGGAGGGGGGATGACATGAGATGGTGGTGCATTGCTTGTTTGAAGCCCTGCAGAAAGAGTGGGGAAGAACAATCTCTGGAAGGTGGATCACAGACTACAGAACCGGGTAAGGGTTGAGGTGTGCAGCAATTTGTCCATTCATTGCAAACTCTTTGAGCTTAGTTGTCGTGGTTCCACTTGTGGTCGCCTGTACTTGGGCCATGCGTGACACAATGCGCGGTTTCCTGGCGTGTGGCAAGCGCGGGCTTCGGCTGTGCACGTAGCTTTCACAAGCCTTGACTATCATGGGTTAACACCAAAATCACTGTTTGGGTTTTGTTTTGGGAAGAGAGAAGGAGCAGAAACGCACCTTTCACATCTTCAGATGCATTGGGCTGCCGAGGCAGTTTTTCCTTCGGCTCAGGAGCACAACCATGGACATGTCTCCACTTTGGGCAGGATACTCAAATGGCTCATTCTTCCCAGTAAGCTGGTACTCATTTGCGGACATCAGAAGGATGACAGCTGAGTCAACCACCTCATGTTATATTAATGGGTAGGGGGGGGGGCTGGAAATCAAGACATAAAGATGTTAAGCCAACAGGAGGCTTTGTCTTTGAAATGATGTTGTATTGTTTTTTCTGTCTTCCAGGCCTTTCCACTTTCTCCACAATGGGCAGAGCTTGCGGACTGATGTTATACAGGAATTATGCATCGCCTTGGAAGGATTTGCACTTGGTTCAAGCGCCAACTGTTTGCACTTCTACCGTAGCTCTCCTGCTAATTGTGTATGAGGGTGCGTATTTTTCCCACTTCCTTTGTGGCATCTATTCGACCTACCGCTGCTGTTGATGTGGTCCAGAAGCTCTGCTTTCCTGCTACGTCAAAATGGGCGGTTGGAGCCTGACAGCAAGTCGCAGCATTGCTGCAAAAATAAGGCCAGAGTGAAAAGGCGCACTGCATGCTCTCCACAGCTGTGCGCAAACTGCGCGCGACGTTCCCGGAGGTCGCAGGACAGCTGTGAAAACGCGAACGACGAACATTCGGTCACAGGACGCAAAGAGCTTGTACCTGTCCCATAGTGCCAACGACCAAGTAACGTTGAAACATTTGTCGGATGTTCGAATGATTGATTTTGCAACACGTGTTCCAGCCAATGATCGTGATGAGGTTTCCTATTTGGCTTGCAGAAATTAATGGCTGTCTGCAGACGATAAAAGAAACTCATTGACTTATTTTTTTTTTTTTGCTTTTCTTGTGCAGCTCCACTGGTTTTCTTTCACTTGCATTTATATCAGTCACACTCAGAAGGATTAAAAATCTGCTTCAAATTCCCACTTTTCGTTTCTTCTGTTTCTACTGTTCTTACTGCTGCTCCCCTCAGTGTCACCGTATACACAGTGCCTTCAGAATTATTCACCCTCTCGACTTTTGTCCATTTTGTTTGCAGCCTAAATTTCAACTTTTGTCACCGATCGACACAAAATACGATCAAAAAAGAGTGAAGAATGTTTTTCAAATTTTTTACAAATTAATTAAAAATTGAAAAGCTGAAATGTTTTGCGTCAATAGGTTTTCAAGCCCTTTGCTATGACGCTCCAAATTGAGCTCAGGTGCATCCAGTTTCCTTTGATCATCCATGAGATGTCTCCACAACTTGATTGGAGTCCACCTCGCGGCCATTTCACTTGATTGGACATGATGATTTAGAAAGACATCTTTCGAGATAAGGTCCCACAGGTGACGATGCATGTCAGAGCAGACACTCCACAATGAAGTCCAAGAAACTGCCTGTAAACTCCAAGTAGATTGTGAGGAGGAATAGATGCGGGAAGGGTATAAAACAATTTCTGGAGTTGAAAGTTCCCAAGAGCACGTTGCTCCATCATTAGGAAATTGAAAAGAATATGGAACTACTCAGACTTTCTTCCGGCTGGCCCGTCCAACCAAACTGAGCACATGGGCAAGAAGGACCTTGGTAGGAGGTGACGAAGAACCCAATGACCACTCTGACAGAACTATGGAGTTGCTTGTTGAGATGGGAGAACTCTGCTGGAAGGACACAAATCTCTGCAGCACTTCACAAATGTAGGCTTGAGAGGAGAGTGGAAATATGGAGCCACTCCTGAGAAAAAAGGCACGTGAAAGACAGACATGAGCAGGAAAATTTAACTCTGGCTGAATGCATAGCGCTACTTCTGGCAGAAACCGAGCAAAGCTCATCATCCATCTAACACCATCGCTAACGTGAAGCATAGGTGGTGGCGGCATCAATGCTATGGGGATGCTTTTCAGGAGCAGGAACTGGGAGACTTGTAAGGACAGAGGGACAATTAATGATAGCCAAATGCAGGCAAATCCTGAAGGAGAAACTGCTTCAGAGTGCAAAAGACTGAGAAATGTGGTGAAGATTTACGTTCCAAAGGACAATAGCCCAAGCATACAGCCAAAGCAACACTGGAATGGCTTCAGAACAAGAACGTGAACGTTCGAGTGGCCCAGACTTGAATCCCATTGAAAATCTGTCATCGTTTCACATGCAGCCTGTGGCTGCTGGTTGCATCATTTTCTGGAGATGGCTGTGCTGCTGATGCAGTGCCCATTTACCAAGTAAGCTGGTACTAATTTTGCCAACCTTGGAAGGATGACAGTCTGAGTCAACCCACCTGGTGTACTTCAACATCATGAACAGGGACTCAAACTTGAGACCAAGATCTCAAGTGCTACGTACACCAGGCTATTGAGAATCTGTGGAAAGACTTGAAGATTGGCTTGTTCACCGACGCTCCCCATCCAACTTGACAGAGGCTTGAGCAAATCTGCAAGGAATAATTGGAGAACTTCCCAAATCCAGATGTGCAAAGCTGATCAGACATACCCAAGAAGATTCAAAACTGTAATCGCTGCAAAGGTGCTTCTACAAAGCATCGACTCAGGGGGTTGATAATTATTGATCCAAGACATTTCAGCTTTTCATTCTTCATAATTTGTAAAAAATTTCTCCAATCATGTTTTCACTTTTTGTCATTGTGTTGGTATTTTGTGTAGATAGGTGAAAAAAATAATCCTCAATTGAATCCATTTTAAAATTCAGGCTGTAAACACAACAAAATGTAAAAACAGTCAAGAGGGGTGTGGAATACTTTCTGAAGGCACTGTGTGCTCCTCTTTCTCTCTATGCCCCACTCTCTCTCTCTTTGCAATGCCTTCTCCTGCTACAATCCTATCCATCCATCAGGACCATTACTCGTGCAGAGCGTGGTGCTGCCTAAGCAGTCTCCTTGGCTGTTGGTACAATCTGGCGAGGTCGCCGCTCCGACACGAGACACCAGCAGCTGGCACTCATTTGGCACCTCGGAAGGATACAGGCGGAGTCACCCACCTGGTATAATTCAAGACAGCCGAGGGGGATTGAACTCGGGAATTGCTCGGATCCCAAGCCTACCACCTAACCATAAGCCAACACCAGGTCATACTATCTGTCGGTGTGTGTGTGTTTTTTATATATATAATATATAATCTATTTCCCCCTCTACAGATCTCTCTCTCTCTCTCTCTCTCTCTCTCTCTCTCTCTCTCTCTCTCTCTCTCTCTCTCTCTCTCACCACACTTCCACTTTGGTCAGAGTCCATCTGCATATTCTGCGTGTTAAAATTGACTGGATTTTCAAACGCCCTCCTCGGACCGCTTCACTGGTTGTCCATTTATCTTCTTTGTCCTCTCATATCTCTCAAACCTCCTTTCACGTTTTTTTTTCACACGACTCACTATTTTCTCCCAAAGCCCTCACTTTCCTACCTTTTTCCTCAAATTTTAATATTTTCACTCGCCCCTCTGGATGGACCTTGACCGGCTTCCCTGCGACAGCCGTTCCTTCCATTGTGCTTCCTCGGTCCGCAGCCTATATTTGCTTTCGTTACCCGGTTTTAACAATGTTATTTAAACAAGGAAAATGTTTGCCAATCGAGGTTGTGGTTTATTTTGACTTGCATTGCCTGGTTTCCTTATCTTGTAACATATTAAACCATTATGCTTTGCAAATTAAGAGGTTTTGAGAGTTCAATTGTTCATTAATTTGTGTGCTCCAGCTTACTTTTTTATGGGTCAGGAACTTTAATATGTCTCAACAATCGTCTCTAAAGAATGTATAAGTTTGTTGTAATGAGCGAACGCTTCAACTTTGGGTTTAAAGCAAATGTGAAGAGAAAGACTACATTAATCTTCGTATCTTGATTGTACTGTGTTTAACATGATTATAAATAAATAGCTTTTTATGTCGTGGTTATTTTAAATATCTTTCCTAAATCAACTTGAATGCATCTACCTCTCATGCTGCATGACCAATTTTAACTTGTTGTCATGACAGAGTGTCCTGCAAAAAAAAAAAAAAAAATGTTTTGTATCATGAAATTGCAATTTCAATTGATGCTGTATTTTGAGAAACACTCAAAAGTGCAATGAAGGATCGCTGATTTGCGTTGCAAGGGAAGACATCAAAAATATCTTTCGAATAAAATGATTTTTTTTGAGCACACTGATGCGTTTGAGCTGACTTTGTGAAAGATACCGTGGGATTTTTTTTTTTTAATATCCACGAGCAAATCGTCTTAAACGGAACGTCCGACTTGAAGTCCTTTCCGAGGGATGGAGAACTCGGTGATTCAACACGCTGCCTGCGAAGCACCAATACGACGGTTTGTAGTCGGGTCAGGAATCAAACCCAGACTGGACGGCTCGTAGGCGAAGATGTGCTCTTCCGCACATTCCTACGAGACTTGAAAGCCTTTTTGTTTTGTTTTTCTGATGTTAATCTCCACCTCAAATGACAGATATAACGTCCATGAAGTTACTGTGTAAATTTGTAAATATTCAATCAAATAGACCATCTGAGTCACTTGCTGGCGTGATCCATTTATCCTTTTGATTAGGGCGGTGATCAGGAGAGGTGTGGAGTTTTGGATGCGGTACATTAGCGGTCGTGTGGCCATGGAATGCTTGAGTGGCTGAAGGATTCCAAGTCTGTGTCCAATTGGACCAAAGTGCATGTGCAAACTACATGACATGACCTTGTCAGGCTTGGGCATGAGGGATTGTGGAATTTGACGTTGTGTGGTCTGCAGTGTGCGTGGCAGAACATCCAGAAAGTTTGAATTTTTTTTGATCCTTCTCTCCATATAAGCACCTGTTGGTCCAAATCGTTTGGCTGAAAGACCCAGGTTAATAGATGTACCTATGATGTCACAACATTGAACACCTCTTCAATCATTCTCGGACATGCATTCAGCGATCTTGTTTAATTTAATTTATTTTCATTGCTATACCATGAAGCATCTTTCATGAAAAATTTTTTTAATTCTGATTACTCTTTTTTCCATTTTACCCCAAACACCTTTACAGTTTACAAAAACTGTCAGACAGCATTTTCATCTGAATGATAGTTTTCTCTTGTCTACAGTTGTAGAATTTCTTTTAATCATAAATAAATAATATGAAATGTTATCCTGTTTGTGTAGTTCAGTATGTCTTCCCAAAATTGTTGAACATTGGATCCCTTCTGTGCGAAATTTGCATTCCCATTCGAAAACATCATCCATGTCATGTGACCAATCATCTTCCACAATACAACTATATGACCCACGTTATTAATATTCATGACCGAATCTCCCAATCGTATGCAATCTTCTATGTCACATGACCACTCGAGTCAGTTGCGCAAACACATAAATCTTGTAAATATGGGCTAGTCTTTAACTCCGAACAGCAAAATTATTAAAACCACGGGGGCTATGACATTTTATGTCTTGTTATAACTAAAATGGCTACCAGTCGCCATCTTCGATAAGATCGCAAAATAAAGTGAGGGGCACGTGTATGCCATCATTCATTGGCGTGTGGCAAGTTTGAACAAGACCGGTAAATGCATCTCCGAGAAATGGTTGAGGACGTGTTCGACATCAGGTTTTTACAACTAAAATGGCTGCCAGTCGGCCATTCTTGATCGAATCGCGAAACAAAATGATGTGCATATGTATAATCATCATGTATTGTCTCGTGCCAAATTTGAACAAAATCGGTCCAAGATATGGCTGCGGACGGACGCACGCACGGACAGACCAATCCGTAAGCCCCGTTTGGACTAAGTACAACGGGGGGGGGGGGCTAATAATAAGTACTTCACTTCATATACCTTAAAGTGCAGAAGTGTTTGAGGCTGATCGTTCAGTACTTCACACGAACGATACAGATGTAATTGCACTCTGTTTACTATTGCAGCGAGCATCGGGTTAGAATGGATCCAAATGTCTACATCCTACCCATGACATTGTGCACTGTCTTGAACGCAGGTTTTTTCTGCATTATCTAATGATATACATGGAAAGGATGACAGAAGCTTCATATAGGAATCAAAATTATGGAGGACATTGGAATCGATGGACACAACCCCGCCAAAGTAAGAGCCAGATGACTTGCCGAATGAAGTTCGTTAACACTTGGTAGATTCCTCCAAAACATTGCTTGTCAAAGCCAACGGAGGCATCCAAATGGACACACTGGCATGTTGTAAGAACACAAAAGCTCTTATCTGCTTCATCTGGCACACTTTGGGGACTTGCACCGACTGATGACACATTCAAAACAACACATAGAGTGGGCTGCACGCTCAACTAGACAGCCAAGTCTTCACACCCAGCTCAGCCACCGGCACTTCCCAGTGACGTCATTTGGTTGACAGCATTTAAAGATCAACCTGCACCTGTTAGGTTGGTTACAAACCAGTTCCCAATACTTGAATGTAGTATATATAGTGTATATATATATATATATTTTACAAATCTGGCAGCCATGAGCACTCAACATTCAGGTCCCCATAGCTCAGTTATTTCGTTAAGTAAATGTGGATATATAGCTCCCTTTCCCCTATGTGTAATGGAATTAAGTGTATGTGCTACGGGTTATTTTATAGTTAGGATTTTTACACCACCAACAACAACGGCATCCTCCCTGGTTCCTTCACCATCGGCCTTTCTGACGTGCATACACGCCGAGCGCCTGTGGGCGGAGTTCCATGGGCAACCGACACATGGCTCTGCTCCAGGGTCGAGCAAGACATGTTGCCTTCAGCCAATGGGAAAAGCAAGAGCAACGTACGCCGCGTTCCAGCCAATGCGGAGGCATGTCGCCCGAAGAAGGAGGAATGCCTCTCAGGGGGGACGGGCCACGAGGATGCTCGCCACGCCCCCCCCCCCCCGGATGAATCAGGAGCGGATCGCCTGAGACGAACCGGGCCAATCCGGAGGCAAGTTGCGTCGGGGGGGGGGGGGTTTAAGAGACGCGTGGGGTGTGTGCGAAGAGGTCCTGGTCTTTTTCCCTTGAGCCTGACCCGTGGAGGATCGCTTGCCTGCGGTTTTGTCCCGCCGAGAATCGCTTGCCTGTCTTGTCTGCTGGCGCTCGCTGTCTCGTCGCGTGTCAGAGGAGCGTGCTGGAGCCGATGCTGCCCTCCGTACCCGGTGCTTGCAGCGGCATCGAGTTGCGGGTTCGAGTCCTACCGAGCCGGATAGTCAAGGGCCACACGAGGCGGGAAGGTCCAAGCTTGCTTCTTACCTCCAGCTCACCTTCCTCCGAGCTGGGGGTATCAATAAAGACCTGACAGGGTCCATTTCTTTTCGGGGTGTGTGTCTGGTGCGGGCCAATCCTTCAAGTAGCACCTGTATAAGTGCTTGTGTATAGATTTCCATTTCTTTTATATTCGGATAACTCTGCCTGACGTGCTCCCCTCGTCCCCTATTATTGTAAATAAATACCTCTTTGTTGAATCCCAGCTCGTCCTTATCTTCTATCATTGGTTTGCCGCGCTGCGACCGGGAATTGAGGCTCATTGTTGCCGTAATCGTGCAATTGGCCGGCAGGTTTCTGGTCCCTCCGCTCGGGTTACGACTCGGATCTGGCTCGGTAACGCCCGGATCGCGCAGATCCTGCCGAGTGTGAATTTCCCTGGTAGTTTGACGACGTGGGTAATTAGGTATATTGAAATTGGCAATTGACCCCACCCCACGTGGTCAACTATTGGCGATCTTCGGTCCGATAAAGGGACCCATGACCTTTCGGATTTATCTGAAAGGTACGACCTAAATTCCGGGTGTTCGTGGAGCCGACTCTACTGCTCCCCCTCGCGGTTGTGCTCGCCACCGAGACCCGACCCACAACAATATATATTATATATATATATATATATATATATATATATATATAATATTGTTAGGATTTTAGAATCCGGTCTCATGAAAGCATCCACACATCCAGGTCCTCAGACAGTTATTTCCTTAAATGCATGTTCAGATTAGCCGCCTCCCCATGTCTAATGGGATGTTAAATGTGATGCGTTGAGAAGGGTAAAGGATAGATCCCCTCTCTTATGGGAAGCTTTTTCTTTACGACAGACACGTTCACACACATTTCTTTCACGAGCTCTGAAGCCCGCCCTCATTTTTCCTCAGCAATTCTTTCATCTCTAGCTCACAGCAACATTTTCACGAGCTCCGACGCCCGCCTTTTTGAGAGCGCACGGGTCGTCATGGTACCGTGCCCCAGTGGGGCATGGTGAGCTTGGGACGGACGGCACCCCGCGGAGACGGCCCGGGATATAAAACGAGCGAGAGAGGGACGTTCTGAGAGGAGAGAGACGTTCTGAAGAGAGAAAAAGTGTGAGGAGAGAAAGGAGGGGAAAAAGCGTTCGAAGAGAAAAGTGAAGAGAGCGAAAGGAGAGAGGAAAAAGCAAAGGGCGAGAGAAGCGACCAAGAAGCGGTGGTCTGACCAGCGTCGAAGAGACAATTCGCCCTGCCCAGATCTTCGGCAAGCGAGCGTGTGGTGCGGGTGTGAGCAGTAGGGTGGAGTGAAATGTAGAATATGCAGGATGCCTTTGGAATAGTTTGTAAAAGATGTAGGACCCACTAATGACTCATCATGCAAATTATAATCATTTTAAAACAATGACTTCAGGTAGCCCAACTCACTCAAAATATTAATAACTTTTCGCGAAAATAAATATTTCAAGGGGGATAACTCCGAAACTACTTTTGCAATTTATATTGCCTGTGTTAATGATATTATACAACGATGCAGTATGCATAATAATTTATAATCTGTTTGTTTTAAACAGTTTAAATACTTAATTACTACTTTGATTATGTCCCATAATATTACACCAGAAATTAATATAAATAATGTGGCAGATGAGCCCATTATATTATAATTATTGCAAGCAATGGAAAATTCCTGGCGTAGTTTACCAGCTTGTCTTTGCCAACCCATAGGACCCTCTCTCATGTGGTTGCTCGGCAACATGGGCATGGCAGCCGCAGAGTCGAATATCTCTGGACTCTATTTCGACGGACTAAAGACAAGACTCTGACCAACAGACGCGAGGAAGATATGAAATATCACTAGATTCGCCACAAGAAGAACACATCTGCATCATTAGCGAGCCTGGATCTATGCATTATGACCACGTAACTCCAGATGGAGGATCAAGCCAATCCATAAAAGACGCAATCGTGGAATGTTTAAAGAGGAGAAACGCGGATTTAAATAAACTCGATGCAATTGGTTGCGATGGTATGGTTGTGAATACAGGTAAATCGGCGGGAGTTATTCGGCTCATCGAGGAGTATATTAATCGACCTTTACAATGGTTTGTGTGTCTTCTGCATGCGATGAACTGCCACTACGCCACCTGTTCCAAAAACTAGACGGATCTACCACTGGACGTACCAGCTCTTCTGGACCTATCGGCAAAGCCCTCCAGACTTGCACGACTCTTCCCGTAAAGACGTTCAAGGCCATTCATGAAGAACTACCGGAAATCGATCCAAAGATCTAAGCACAGATAAAAAGTACCTCTATGATATGTGCCAGGCCGTGAGTAAGGGTGAATGCCCAATCGACCTATCTCTTCGTAAACCCGGAATCTTAAACCAGTGGTCCCCAACCTTTTGATCCACGGGCCGCATTCACTACTCCAAGGATGTTGGGAGCCAGAAAAAAATTGATGCATTTTATTGAGAAACTTGATACTGTCACACAGCGTTTGTGTTGAGAAATCGATACAACGTTTGGGTTTATTGGAGATTGTTTTTTAATTAATAAATTTTATATGTATTCGATCGATCGATTGTTCACGCACTGTAATTCTGAACAAATTTCCGTTCGAGGTGTAATTAATTTTAAATACTGCCGCAAGATGCCGGAAGGTAAAATCAAATTGATTTGATTCTCCCGGCGGTAAGCGGCAGTGGCCGGCAGCGGCATTGTGTAAGGCTTTTCAGGTCACGGCGCCGGCCGGCAGTGGCATTGTGTAAACCCCTTTAAAATTGCTACATGGAAATGTGTTTTATTTGAAAGTCCTCGCGGCGCGCAGTATAGGGCTCCACGGGCCGCATGCGGCCCATGGGCCGCAGGTTGGGAGACAATGTCTTAAACCATTCACGATGGCTAACAACGGCGAACTGCCTCTTGCGTCTGTATGTCTCAACCGAGAAGCCATCGAGAAACTTGGTTCATTTGGCACGTTCATCATGCGTGTGTATGCACCTATGTGGTTTGCCATCAAAAGCAAGCCATCATGCAAGGACGGAGCTCGTCATGTGTTTCATGATTCAGAAATCACGATACATGTCGCCTGCTCACAAGAAGATTATCGATCCCGTAATTCAGAGAAACGCGTACTTTGCGCACACCGAAAATCTTCTGCTGTGTATGGGAGAGATGAAAGAGCACCCATACGCGAGTTGGCTCGAGGAGAATATTGAAGGCACGGAAAGAGAAAGATGAGACAGATTGTTCGGTGCGGCAATTTGTTGTTCCAAAATTGAATGTTGATGCGAAGGATTACACGGAAATCGTGGAGTGGATGTCGTGTAAAGTGACGGAACCACCGATATTGCGGAACATGACGAATGATGAACTGTGGGCATTAATAAATGAAACTGAAATCCCATCAGTAGACTTTCAGCGTTACCCTTGCCATACACAAGCCGTAGAGCGCGAATCAAACTCGTAACCGAGGCGTCAAAGTTAGTGTGCGGCGAGTCATCGAGAGACGGATTGATCAGAAATAGGCAAAACTCAAGGAACAAGATGGCAAAGTTTAACACCAAGAAAGAATATAAATGTGATTTTCTGACATGACTGCATATTTACTAATGGCAATGACTGTTTGATAACTTTTATCAAGTTAGTTTATCTGAAATCCATATTCGTTATTTTTTTTTACCGTTTATGTCATATTTGAGAGCTTGGGCTACCTGAAGTCATTAAAGAAATTAAATAAAAATTTAGTATATCACTTTTATTATGGTTACATCTTTTAAAAACTATTCCAGACCAAAAATATGAAAATTACAAAAAATATCATTTTCACTCCACCTAGTGAGCAGTGCCGCAACAAGTGAGGCACCGGTCGATCACCAACAACACCAGGGTCTAAACCCGCGACGGACGATCTCGGTGCCCTCAGACGTCGACTGGCGTTCAAGGCTGCCCCGCGAGAGGGTGCACGGCAAAGCTTGGTGCTGGTGATGGACGTGACACGCACGCACACATTTTCAGGACGTTTTCGCTTCACTGACGACTTTCTGGTGAGCGAGACGATCTCCCCTCCCCTCCCTGAATGATTTTGCTGGGTACCCTTGTCTGTGTTTAGCTGTAAGTCAACCCCTGATAAGCATCTGCTCTTTGTCTCTTCCTGGCATTTTGATTGATTTTGCTTTGAAATTCATTCTTTACTTACCTCAGCAATAAAATTCTTGTTATTTATTGATTTTTCATTAATAAATTATTTTGTCGATTTCCAACCTGTCCGTGTTTGTCTTTCCTTCTATTGGTCAGCATTGTCCGACCGAGATAGACTGGGAGCTAATTACCACAGATTTGACCAAAAAATGGCGGCACGCACCGGCGGTTAAAACGCTCGACCGCCATAATTCTATTATTATTTCTGTTAACGTCTGCGTGTAATTTGACGTTGAAATTTGCATTCTGATTCTCGTCACCCTCCACTGCTCCTGTTCAGTCTAGGGCTAGGCCTAATCATGTTAAACTTGCTCCATCAGACGCCAACCTTCCATCACACTGCAGAGGATGCAATTTCCAGTCAGACTCCATACTCGATGACCATAAACAAATCCCAGGGCCAAACATTTGACAAACTCGGAATATACTCCTAGCCCCATGTTCTCCCATGGCCAACTATAGTTGCATTTTCAGTGCAAGAGGTTACTCCTATATATCTATCAAAGTGGACAATAATTCCTCACATGAATTCAGCAACAAGGACACTCACCCAAAATGTCATCTACAGGGAGGTCCTTGAAAACTAAGGACAGGTAACCATAGTGCATCACATCCCTAATGACACCCTCCCCCAGCTTCCCTAACATCAACTATTATGCCTCATCCACCTTTTGCCACCCGTTCAACTCCGTGCGGAGCACGGGTATATGCCAGTTAAAATCTAATCAGATAATATTGGTGCTTTGCCAGGGCGCGCTCCCGCTCATAACCACGTGACCTCTAGTTAAACGGAATAATTAGATGGCGGACACTGGAACTCGTGGTTGACTGGGTGGTGTTCGTGGTTCAAAACAACCACTGTACCACAACGTTAATTGTGAGCGGTGCCCCAGGTCCGGCTCTTCCGAGGAAACCCGGGGATTAATCCCTAAGTGACAAGCTGGTGTCTCGGTACTGGCACCGCAACAATATATATTATATATATATATATATATATATATATATATATATATATATACACACACAAGCACAAGGGGTGTTATTATAAAACACCAAGCTGTTAAACTGTTATCTCTCATATGGGTTTCCAGAGGGTGGCCACCCTATATATATATGTTTCAGGTCAGGTATGGGAAGCATGCGCCAGAGCAGCGCGTCGCTGACATCCACTTTCCACAGGTACTTCAGGGCCTCCGTCTGGCCATCCCCCAGGCAGATGCCAGGCCCTCCCATCTCCTTGAGATGCCGTCAACCTGCTGCAACCACGAGGCACGTGATCAGCCCATTGGCTCTTCCACTCACGAGACTCCCTCGTGAGAGAATCTGGTGAGCAGGATCAGCGTCAGGAAAACGGCCACATGTCCATACAGCCGCACTGACGCTCACGGACTATGCAGGTAACAAATCTCATCCGAGTCTCTCTCAGCAACCGCTCGTGGACACAAATCCGACCAGCGATAGCCCAGGATTCTCCGAAGACACCTAGTACCAAAGGAATTAAGTCTCCGTCTCAGATCCTTGGTCAGAGTCCAAGTCTCGCATCAT
>CM068968.1:3476172-3492674 GCA_035128595.1 Eptatretus atami
TGGTGCTTTGCCGAGGGCGCACTCCCCGCTCAGGTAACCACGTGACCTCGAGTTAAACAGAATAATTAGACAGTGGACACTGGAACTCGTGGTTGACTGGGTGGCATTCGTGGTTTTAAAACAACCCACCGTACCACAACTTTAATTGTGAACAGTGGCCCCAGGTCCGGCTCTACCGAGGACTAATCCCCCTGAGTGACAAGCTGGTGTCTCGGTATCCGTCACCGCAACAAGATGTGTATATATATATATATATATATATACATAATTGTTTGGTTCCCAGGACAGAAAGATAAATTATACAAGATTTTTGTGCTGAAAGGAGAAGAGTGTGAGTGCGAGTGAGAGAGAGAGAGAGAGGAGAGAGAGAGAGAGAGAGAGAGAGAGAGAGAGAGAGAGAGAGAGAGAGAGAAGAGAGACCACTCACATATACAAACAAGAAATGGTAGGAATTAAACACCTCTCATCCACGGATTTTTCTTGTACTTCTATATATTTCTACGAGTCCAATTTGCATCGAGGAACACAACAATTACGGTGTCATTTTGAAATTGCCACTCTTTTGTCTAAATGCTGAAAATTGTGTTGAAAGGTCTATATATATATATTATTATAAATTTTGCGCTGCCATCAGCAGGTTAAAAGTTCGCATGCTAGCAGAAGTGATTCACCGAAAACACTCACATCGCATGCGGGAAAGGCCTCGTTATCATTCATACATCATTTCGAAAGTCACGTATTCCAAGGGAAGGTTTAATCAATTGAGAGTTCACAAGGCTATGTTTACTGCCGTGGGAAGCAAAGTGAATCGGATGTTAGCCCTTTGTCAGAGTGATAAAGGCCGAGAAGAATGCCAACACTCACATATCAGCTTCACTTTGCTTCCCGGGCAGTCGGCTGACCTTCGTTGACTTTCCCTTGATAAAACGTATCGTTCAAAACATGACAACCTTGATTGGCATGTGATGGAATAAGATGCACTTCACTTTACTTTGAGGGGAAAGTCTTGGTAAATCTTAAAACAACACGCGAGTTCACTTAACTCATCGAGATGCTGTTTGATCTGATTTGTGGGCTAAGAATTGGCCATTGAATGCGTATGCCCATCCTCCCCCATTTATATGCCCTGGCGGTTGGCAGATCCGGTGCCCTTTGCCGTTTAGCTCTTCCATGCGCCGCGACCCTTGAATAAAAACAAACAACTACATTGAAACAGGCAAATGACATGACAATCATAGATTGCCAAAGGCAAGGCGTGCCTGCGTTATCAAGTTGGGCTTGCTGCATAATGGTGCATCTTCTATCAGTACAAAAGAATGACTTTCAGGGATGGGGATGAGGGAGGGGGTTTGGGGAAGAAGCAAAGTTATTTGTACTTAAAATGGGGAAAAGCAGTCCAACTTTCCAACAAATGCAACATCAAAAAAGTGCCAAGTTCAAATAAACATCCAATTTAGCACAGGTTACAATAGGTATTTTAATGAACCTCACTACTGCAGACGAGGATGCTATTTCATGAGACTCACCACTGTATAAATAAATAAATAAACTAGAAGGGCACGCGGTAGAGCACATGTCTCCACCCCGCAATTCCTGGTCCATGAGAACATATCAGACAATACATTTTTGAGACATCGTGCTATACATCGTTTTTGGCCCAATCTCTCAATGGTGAAGAATCACTTAAAAAATTAAATAACTCTCGTATCCAGATGTAGATTCGGATTTTCACCAAAATCAAATCAATTCGTCGTGGTCACACACCCAACATGTCCACAAAGTTTCATCCGAATCCGTCAACAACTTTTTGAGATATCCTGTACACAAACAGATAGACGGACAGACAGACAGACGGACGGACAGACGGACAGGGGTGAAAACATAACCTCCTTCCATCTTCGGTGGCGGAAGTAATAATAAAAGGATGGACCTTTTTTTTGGCTCCCATTTTTGTACAACATTACATAGTTTGGAGGGAGGGCAGGAAAGGGAAACCTCTGATCAACTTGGCCAATGTTTGAAAATAATTAAAAATACACGAGGGTCATCTGAAAAGTTCCGTTACTCTGCTTTCAAATTAAATAAAAGAAGGTCGAAGTAATCACAAAATTACATGACCATTTCGTTATTTATTGATCTTTCTGGTAAATAGCAGGTTCTCATCCCACTTCCTTTCAGAAATCAAAACAAAGCACGTAATACACAGGACTTGGCTGCAGCAGAGAGCTTCAAGCTAAGAGGATGTGTTGAACTCCAAACTATTGTTAACTTCGTTGTCGTGTGAAATATTAGCAAGTCTTCAATGTAGTTTCCACTACGTTGGTTTCTGGTTACAAAAATAATAATAAGATTTTTTTTTGAGATGACCGACAGAAAAGTCAACGTAAATGTATTGGTTAGAAATTTGCCCGTTGCACACACATACACACACCAAGAGGGAGGAGCTAAATCCAGTCTTCTCTCAACAGAAGGGGAACGTGGGAAAGGGGGGGAGACAAGGGAGAAGGAGAAGGGGACGAAGGAGAAGGGACGAGGAGAAGGAGAAGGGGACGAGGGAGAGGAGAGGGAGAGGAGAGGAGAAGGGGACGAGGAGAAGGATGGGGACGAGGAGAAAGGAGAAGGGGGACGAGGGAGAAGGGGGGGCGAGGGAGAAGGGGGACAGGGAGAAGGGGGGACGAGGGAGAAGGGGGGGGACGAGGGAGAAGGGGGGGGGAATGACAAGGATGATGCGGGAGATGAGGAGAAGGATGAGGATGATGAACAGGATGAAGGAGGAGGAGGACAGAGAGACAGAGAGACAGGGAGACAGAGTACGTGTGAGAGGGCGCAACAATCTCTAAGCCGGCTATTGTACCAAAGGGAAACACAATCCTCGGGGATAGGTGGTTTATCGGGGGCATGCTTTATGAACACGCGCGCGCACACACTTGGCTGATATCGGCACAACCAAAAACCATGAGTAGCTTTAACCAAAAACACAACATTCCATTTATATAGACATTTCAGAGATATTTGCACAAACATTCTTTATAATAAATGGATGTAAAAAAACAAAAAAAATTGGCTCGGCAACTCAGAAAACACGTTTATACAGCAAATGGCTCGGAAATCGGGTGTTATTGCACGGACCACTCGGTCAGGGTGACGGAGCACGGAGCACTCGGTCAGGGTGACGGAGCACGGAGCACTCGGTCAGGGTGACGGAGCAAGGACCACTCGCTCAGGGTGACGGAGCAGGCAAAAGTGTCCACAGTGAGTGAACAATTCGCTCAGAAGGACATAGTGCGGTACTGCTTTCCACCAAGGCGTTCGGCAAGGGGCTTAAGCACTCATGCAAGCACTCCAATTAAATGGTTGATAAGTAATGGTTGGCCAGGCTGTCGCTGCATATCATATAGGATCCCTTTAACTTTATAGCCGGTCTTCACTGCGCACGCAACAGTTAATGAAATAAAATGCATTCATTCAAATAATGACTTTATCCACAAAAGAGTTGCAGCTTAATGCGGAACAACCCTGGAGACATCGCAAAGTTCAATCACCCGTGAAATAAACATTGCAGATAACCCACCATCTTGCCTGCTCGTCTGTGCACATTAAAACGTGGTACATCGGTTCGGGGTCCGTGCAAACGTTATACCTTTATTTTAAAACGTCCGTTTCTTACCAGATTTGCTTTGATTCCCTGCAGAGCACCTCGCGAAACCACAGAAAATATAGACACTGATCTGGCAGACGCGATGGATAGGCAGTTCATCTGGGGGCCAGAGCGCGAGGTCTTGCAGTGAATGCATTAAATCATATAGCTCAATAAAGCTCGTTAATTTTGGTATGTTCCTATATTTTTTGTTCACTCAATGTAATTCTCCAAACAGAAGAAAAAGATAAGTTTAATGATTTGGAAATTTCACATTTTCTTGTGTATGTATTAAGGAGGGAACATAGCCTTGCTTGCAGTAAATCAGTATATCGGCTTTGTTATAAGACTCATTATTTCTTTAAATTATCAGATTTCACAACAGATTTTGACACTTATTTAGTCTGGACGAAATGCGATCCTCAAATCCTAAATAATATTTTGATGATATATTTTAATTAGTCCGTGAGAGTAGATTGTGGAAAATTGAATCATATAATGCATGAAATCGCTCCAAGCTCCTAATTTGAAAACTATAGTACTTACAAAAGCGAAGCATACAGCGATTCGTAGCTACGATGAACAGGCATTCAATAAGATGAGTGAGGAAAGTGGAAAAAAAAACGATTGTGATGAAATTGTTGAGGCCTGTTCCAAATCAAGGCATGGTTGAGCAGGCCAAAAAAACATGGCGGCTTCAGACCCCAGCGAGGTTACCCAGGAAACGGCCAAAGAACCCAGACAGTGAGGTGGCTGAGGATCGCATGATTAAGGATATAAATAAATAAGGCTGTTAATTATCATCAAAAGGGGTGTTTTAATTAACCCAAACACCCAATTTTCACTCTTGCACTTCCTTGGAGTTTTCTTTGTCAGCATGCAAAGTTTCAGGCTGATAGGTTTTATGGTTTTGGAGTTATGGAGGAGACACACTGACACGCATCATATATTTTATGACACTTATTTTTGCGGTACATACTCACATAAATAATATTACATCCTTTATCGACATACTTGCATAATAATTGCACATACTTTATGGAGCAATTCAGTTGTTGAAAAGATAACGCATAATACTGGCTACCACCAGGTGCAGTTTGTGGTCTACATGAGCACAATATATGTGGACAAACAGACAGACAAACAAACAAGGTGTCAGGCGATAGCCTGACACGTATGATGAAGATCATGCAAAGGACATCACTGGCACCTTGACCTTTCACAAATATATTAAAAAAAGCACATCGACAGCCTCACTTTTGTTCTTTGGAATCCTCTGGTAAAATTTGATGAAGATAGCTGAAAGCATTCTCGAGTTATCGCACTCACAGACAAACTTACAGACAAAACATACAAACGAGACAGACCGACATATGTGTAAATTTTCAATTTTCACCATAACAAACAAAAAGACAGACAGAACAACGCACAAGACCAACCAATATACTTTTAAAAAATCTTCGATTTTTGCAAGTAACAAGAAAGATGTCGTGCACAGCACAATATTTGCGATATCCATAGAACAAATTTGACTTCAAAAATAATTGGTGGTCGATTTCAATGACCAAATATGTAAATCCTCTTCAAATTGCAAGTCAATCAGATGGACATTGACAATTTTAGAAATCTGGCCTATGTTGACCTCAAAAATAATTGGTGGTCGAATTCAGTGACCTGATAAGCAAATCCTGTTCAAATTTCTAGTCAATCGGATGAAAATTGAGGATTTCAGAAATCTGATGACGTTGTTAACCTTTGGGCTTATGTCGACCTTTTGACCTATATAGTTAAAAAGCATCGACAGCCTCACTTTTGTCCGATGGAATCCTCTGGTAAAGTTTGACGAAGATAACCGAAAGCGTTCACCGAGTTACCGCGCTCAGACAAACATCCAAACAAACGAGACGGACTGGCATATGATGAAAATTGAAAATATAATCATAACAAGTCTGAAGACAACAATGGTTCACGAGCGGTATTTGACGATGTAGATAGTTTCAGAAGGCAAGGATGAGACAATGTGATAATTTTTGACCAAGTTATAAAAAATGCATCAACATGATGTGGTACGGTGACAGGTTATTAGCTGCAAAATATCGAAAACTAGGTTTCGTTCAACAACTTTCAAAATTTGGCCTTTGCATAACCTTTAAAGGTCACAAAACAATGTTGTGGACATTAAAATAAGGAAACAGGATACGTGCTATAGCTTATTGGAGTTAGTTCGTCGAAGGTCGAAAACCTGTTCGATTCCCACAACTTTGAAAATTTGACCTTTGTGAACTTTAAAGGTCAAAGGTCAAGGATTATGACCTTTGGTGCAAAACTTCCTCTGGAACATTCCAGGAACAATATAACTCATATAGGCTATATGGCATTTTGCACTCCTCGGATTAACCAGACTTTGACGAAATCAGCGTAAAAACAAACTTGAAGGAGGGCGCCACGGGCAAGGTGTTCGAGATAGAGCAAAATGGTTTCAAGACTTTAGGTGGGGAATGACCTCAAGATTATGCATAAAAAATATTGTCATCCTAGCTCTCAAAGTTTGGGCGTCGTATGATTTTTTTATGTCAAAATTCGCAATTTTCTAAGTTCGTGACCTTGTGCCGAAAATGAAAAATTGAGCTCCGTGGGGCTATTGGGTAACCAAATACCGAAACCCCTGCCAGATTCGACAAACCCCCTCGGAGAAGATGGATTTTGTCAAAATTCGCAATTTTCTAAGTTCGTGACCTTGACCTTGGGACGAAAATGAAAAATCGAGCTCCGTGGGGTTATCCGGTGCCATTGGGCTAACCAAATACCGAACCCCTGCCAGATTCGACAAACCCCCTAGAGAAGATGGATTTTTATGTCAAAATTCAGCAATTTTCTAAGTTCTGACCTTGTGACCTTGACTTGGGACGAAAATGAAAAATCGAGCTCCGTGGGCTATGCAGGTGCCATTGGGCTAACCAAATACCGAAACCCCTGTCAGATTCGACAAACCCCTAGGAGAAGATCAAATTGAAATCGTTACCCCTAAAAACACATGTTTTGTTCGTGACCTTGTGACGAAAATGAAAAAATCGAGCTCCGTGGGGCTATGCAGGTGCCATTGGGCTAACCAAATACCAAAACCCCTGTCAGATTCGACAAACCCCCTAGGAGAAGATGCAAATTGAAATCGGCTACCCCTAAAAACACGTTTTTTTGGGCGTGGCTCCACCCATTATGGGCGCAACACGCCCATTCTCAGGAAAACACAACTAGATCATGATATAAACACTCCCACCAAAATTTTATCAGGAACGGATCAAAACCCACGGAGCTATGCTCGGGACAGACAGACAGACAGACAGAGACAGGCAGATGACACACACACACCAATAACGAATATAGTGGTCACTTATTTTTTCGTGAAAATATTTTTTCGTGAACCAACAAAAGACAGACAGACAGGTGAAAACGTAACCTCCATCCACTTTCAGTGGCGGATGTAATGACTAACTGGAAGTGATCGACCAACAATGGAATTTAGAGTGCCGGGCAAGTAGAATGTAGCGACGCAAACTGGAAGTCTCCACAATGATTCTTTGCTGTGTTATCTCAAAAGATGCCTCAGGAAATAGGACTTTGCTGTGACCTCGACCTTTAGACCTCAAAAACAAAAGACTTCTCGCTTTTCATTAAGCCCTAATTTGTTTCATTTGTTATGTTTCGTGAAAAATCGGTGTAGAATTGCGACCTGGAGGCGACAAACAGACGAACAAACATCCTCAGGAAACGAATATATTTACGAATCTTCAATTTTGAGACGAATGAACAAGCACAACTGCAATACTCAACATATACTCACTTGAGCAACGTCTCCAATTAGAACGTCTCCAACTCGTGTCTAGTTAACAATGGCAGACCCATTCTCGGTTTGAGGTAACATGAGGGAGTTACTGTCATTCAGACACGTCATTCAGTTACTGTCATTCAGACACGTCATTCAATGACGTGTCATGACACGTCATTCAGCATTCTCTGACAGCGATATCTTCACATCGTGAAGCGAAACCAATGAGACAGCATTTTTCCATTCAAAATCACGGTGTGGCTTTGCTGTCCAAACAAAGACAAAACCTCGCCATGAGTTTGCATAGTGCAGACACACCTTGTTTTATCGTCAGGGGAGAAACTTTTTATCAACCCGAGGTTGACAAAGGTATGCTACCCGCCATGCGAAACAAAGCAAAGCTCGGGGTTTGGGGCCAGTCGGAACAAGCGGAAACATCTGAAATTTCAACTTTTCTGTTTCGCACGGCAGTGAGCAAGCACATCTTTGTCGGTTTTCAGTTGATAAAACCTATCATTCAAATTATCCGCCGAAGCAGACCGACAATTGACTCTACAAGTTTACCACAATCTTAGAATTACGATCGGCAGGATGTACTTGGCGTCTGAGCTGTCTGACCGAGGTTCGAATCTCAACAGCTATAATTTGTCATCCGAGTGTTTCGCTGGCAGGGTGATTCATCAATGTGTGTGCACTGTCCCTTCGATGCGTGTTAAAATGGGTATCCCGTCTGCTTGCGTTAGTTGGTCGATGTTCAAGATCTCACGGTGTACTTCGCAAAGAGTCGGCGCGCTATCACCACCACAAAGGCCAAATTCCAAATTCCAAATTCCTGCTCCAACCTACGGGTGGGGGGGGGGGGGGCACTGCAGTGGAAGGCATATCTGCTTGTTCAGAATGCCAGTCCTCCTCCAGTTACAAGTACTACAGGTGACGGTTCAAGTTGGTGATGAAAGGTAAACGCTACTTTTACACCTACTATGTGGTGAAAAACTGCAGCCGTGTATCAGGAGGAACAGCTAATTGAGGCAGCATAGTATGGAAGCAAAAGCATTTCTGTATACGGAGATAAAAGATCAGGATGCGATCATTTAAACAAGCGTTGTTAACAAGAGCGCAGAACCCGGAAACCCAGTACGTACTACAGTCGTACTTTTCCCCCTTTGGTGAAGGTACGAAAGTTGAATTAGAGCAGGTGGTGTCTTTGTATTGTTGTTGAAGGTCATTTGCAATAGATGCTCATGCAGACAATTTTCAATTGGGGGGGGGGGGGGCAGGGGGTGGAAAAAAAAAAGAAAAATAAATTGCTCGATCATCACAGTCTGCACCACATCTTCCTTTAAAAATTGTTCAAGAAGCCTAAAGGGCAACAGCCGCTGCCATGCACCATCCCATTCTCGGTCTGTATTATGTAGGTTATGTCAGCTATTTCAACGGATAAAGTACCCTCCTGGCCTTTAACACTCCGTGCCTCGAGAACCAATCTCATTTGTTTGTCACCAATTATTCACGAGTTAAGGTTGGGCAGTGTAATGGTGAACACACATATTTACTTTAAATTTGACGTGGAAAAAAATGGTTTGTTACACATGACTGTGTCATGTTTGTTGAGGTGAGACGTATATTATAAAAGTCAAGTTGAATGGAAAGGTTCCAAGTTGTGAGGACGGGGGTAGATTTTGAGCTATTGTGGCAGAATCGCCAGAATTCGGACTTCTGGTTACTTTCGGAAACGTACCCATCTGGTGGATACGAGCAGCTTGTGGAAGAAGGGGCTTTCAGAAATGGCTCTCTCGGAGTATATATAAATGGGAAAGCAGAGTGGAAATGGGGGAGAAGGGGAGATGAAGAGCCAGGCACAACACCGTGGCAGAGTGCTGCGTGGAACACTTGTGCTTTACCTGCAAAATAAACGCGAGCTTTGGGTTCACCGGCCCGTCGGGTTTGAAATTTGATCGATTAAAGAACCTTCGGGGGTTACTGATGGTGTCATTAATGGGCCCGGGGTTCACAATACAACTTCGACTCTCGTCAGATTCATGTCCACATTGCACTGAATGATGTGCTATTGCTGACTGTATGGTGTTGCCCGATGTTCTTACAATCTCGGTGGAAAATTTCTCTTGATGCAATATTTGCTATCGTCCGTGCAGGTAGTGAGACAGACAGACACAGACAGAGACACATATTGCAAACACTGGGGTATAATGATGAAGAAGGCATGCCACCCTACACTTTCAATTGATGATGTAACGAAGGCGGCATGCCATCCTACGTTGACATAATTAATTATAAGCTATATAATTGAAAGTCAAAAGTTAAAAGAAGATGATCATTTAAATTCTAACGGCTTGCAAGAGCCGTGCAAAGAGGCGGAATTTATGATTCTAAGTTGAGGAATGTTAAGTGGCGGAACAACTTGTAAAGTGAAGTCGACTCGCCTCTGAGCCGTTTCGAAGAAGAACAAGCCACTGCTTTCACGTCTTCAGACGCATCGAGCTGCCGAAGGCAGTTTTTCATTGTCTTGGGGACACAATCTTGGACGGGTCGCCACTCCAACGCAGGATACTCGAAAGGCTCATTCTCCCCACTAAGCTAGTACTCATTTTGCCGACCTCAGGAGGACGACAAGCTGAGTCAACACACCTGGTGGTGTTTTAACAGCACGACAGGGGCTCGAACTCAGGACCTGAAGATATTAAGCCGGCCACCCGAAACGAACACCAAGCTTGTGAGCCGTCTAGTCTGTGTTAAAATGTCGACCCTGCTATAAACCTTAAACCTGGTGTTTCGCAGGCAGGGCAATTCATCAATGGGTGTGTTTTTGATCATTATTTTTTTGCAATGTCATCTGCATTTCGACAATTATTTAATGCCGGGCCTTGTGTGTTGCATTCAACTTGCCGGGACAAAGCAATCGTTCTATCTGGTTTTTGCCAGCGACATGGATTGCTATCACAAAATGCACACTAAATTATGTTAAAATGTCATGATCATTATAAGAACCATGCCTTATGCAGAGGTCAAACTGTATATGTAAATAATGTGCTTTACCACTACTGTACACTGTCCATAAGTGATAAATGTTTACGACTTCCTACTGCTGTACACCATCTGTAAATAACGAAAATCCAGACACGTCTCAAATCATACCGCCATAAAACCCCAAAACACCCCCTCCTTTGGGGAGCAAGTGTGCCCACACAAGATCACGTGATGTGACAGTCTTTGGTCACACGACCCAATGTGAGCGGGAACGAATTTTATGCAGACTACAATGCCAAAAATAAGTTCCACGAGCAGACTTTAGTTTGCAGACATTTACGGACAGTTTTGCTATTTTTCCTGGAATTGCGGCTTCGGTTTACATCAGCACGCCAAACTTAAGCTTTCTCGTCCACCTCGAAAGAACTAAACATTTATGTAAGCGAGCGATGAGAAAGAGCCTTATATGTTCGATATCATTCCAAATTTGTTGTCAACCCCATCTTTAGATTTGGAAATGAAGTGGCGAATGGTGCACAACGTTTTAACGTCACACAAATGTGTGCAGACAACCCTTCATGAGAATTCTGGGTAATACGGGAGTACATACAACCCAGGTGTACACGACACCTCGCTGCTTTCTCCCTTGTGACGCCACGTGACATCTTTGTTTATAGTCCGGGCAGCCTGTGGATAAACCTAAAACAAATTGGAATAGTTTTCAAACCCGTTTTTCGGATTCCTTCAGCATCTGGCAATATCATTTTCAAAACAGACCAAAATCTATTTAGTGGAACATGTATTTTCAGAGGACATTCTATCCCTACCCCTTTAAATTGCATAAATACAACAAATAAATGTACAAAATATTAGCAGGTTATCATATTACCTGAAAATACTTTTTGAAATATCATTGGTGGCTTCCTAACTATACTTCACGGACCGGTGTTTGTACGTGTGCTTGTTTGTCACGCAACTCCTCCTACAGTTCTGGGCCAATTACATCCAGACTTGCTACGACATAGGATCAGCATGACCCCAATTAATGTACGGGGTGTTGTTATCGTTGCCGGTGGGATGCAAATTCTCCATGTAAATGTGTATCGTGTCGCGCCACCTCCAGGTGGGGAAGGGTATTACAAGTATCCACCATTTACAGTACAGTCGTCCTATCCCCATGGTTTCCAGCGCAGCGAGGTGTTATGAATTATAAGCAGTAAGTAATGTTTTTGCCTCATGCAGGGAACCCGGGTTTGTTTTTTTACCTATACAGAGCTGTCAGTTGCCAATACACCGCCCAAATAAAGGCATGCATCGGAAGAACACGTTGCATGCTTGGAACAAGATCGCCCGTCGGGCGCATACACTGCTGGTGTAGTATAATCTATATAAAATTTGTATATTAGATATTTTTCTTATATGTGGATTTTAAGGAGCAGCTATACTCATTTTAGAGTAATTTAATGTATCAATGATACCTAATGCATGTATTAAATGCATGGGGAATTGTAACCAGTTTTTCATTTTAAGAGCGTCATCACTACCAAGATCAAGATTCTAGAATAGCAAGAGGCATAACTGTGTATTTTGCCAAAAGCCATTGTCAAATGGAGAGCCAACTGCTACAATGATGCAAAAGTGTCGTGATGGTATCGTGAAGGCCAGTGAAGCTAGAGGCAATGATATAACTGTTCATCTTGGCCAGGTTGTACATGCAAAGTGCACAAATGAATTCACCAACTCGAGATCGATCCAATTTCACATCAAACGAAAACTTCCTGGTGAACAGGAACAGCATCAGCAGCATACACTTCGATCACTTTCAGCTATAAAGATGACCGTTCACTGTGTGGTTGTCCAGATGTGTACAACCGCAAAAAGCCCGAACAAACCTGGTGCTGGTGTTGGCTTAGCGGTTAGGGTGGTGGCTTGGGGTCCTAGGGTCCTGAGTTCAAGCTCCGTTGGCCACTGAATCAACACCAGTGGGTTGACTCAGCCTGTCATCCTTCCGAGGTCGGCAAAATGAGTACCGGTGTAGCAGGCAAAAGGCTGCACACGAAGGGAAGGGGTATTGACGGATTTATTAAATCTTGTATTGGCGTGGAGCATGCATGATGGGACGAATGGTCTCCTCCTGTGCAAAATCTCCTTGTAAACTTATTCCGATTTGAACGTCGGATTTCCAGAACAAAATACTGAGGGCGTGTGATGAGTTTGAAGGAGAATGGGCTGATGTAAGAGGTAGAGGGGGTTTTTTTTGTCCCAGATCTGTCGGCTGCAGATGCGTTGTTCCACAATATGTGCGGAGTCAACTTTGGTAAAGGAAAGCAAGTGCCAAGCATATGTCAGCAAACGATAGAGAAGAGAGCTGCAAAATGCAAGAAAATCAGTAGAAGTGGCAGGCCCAAGGATTCACAAAAATCTGAAGCCTTCCAAACAGTAACAGAGTATCTTGAAAATAATAATGATGAATGAGTGACCATTACTGACCTCACAAATAAGATGAAAGAATATCTCACTGATAACGACATAGAACCATACACCTTTCCACACATGAGACATACGATAACCATCACAGAGATCAAAGGAAAACAAGATGTAGTTACCTTCCATACCACCGCTTCCAAAATAGTGCACAATTTCCATTGGCAAACGATGCAAAAATAAAGTGAGGAGAAGAACCACACGATAGAAACAGCAGAATATTTCATGAAGTAGGACGTGAGAGAAATTGATCAGACAAGGGACACCGATCCCACTGCTGAGGATCTATCAACAGAAACGGCACTGGAGTTCTCGCCACCATCTCTGCAGCAGTTGTTGACCGTACCATTCTGTGTAAGAGATGCAAGTAGCAAAATTGCTTCAATAGGCCGAGCAATCGGTGCAGGCAGCACATCCTTGCATCCTTCTGGTCCCACTACAAATCGGTTTGGATGTTCAAATGCGCACCATCTTGTCCAGTCCGAGTTTTTGGTGGATTCCTTGTATCACCATGGGTTTTTATGCTCGTATAGTGAAGTGATGAAGGTTGAAAGGAGCTCTTCAGTAGCACAGGATGCAGAAATACCAAGCTTGACCAGCGGCATTTTTCTACAATATTCTGGTGTAATGTTGACCATAATGTGAGAGGTATGGATGGAAACGGTACATTCCACTATTCCAAGAATGAAAGTCACATCTGACGATATTGCTATTGTTGGACGGATTTTAAAAAATCATCACTTATTGTCAGAAAGAGATAGCCTCCAGTCTCTCTGCTACCAGCCAATAACGAACCCAAAATGCCAGAGAGGTCCAGATTCATGCACCTCATCTGCAAGGGAGAACATCCTGGTGCATCATCGGTTATGTTTCTCCCCAATCATACCCAGTGGTCACGTTTGATCAGTCATTATGGTGGAAGGCACACACCGTGGTGGAGAGTTTGCCAGAATTGCGGCCGGCTCGCATTAGTCTAGGAGGTTTCAATACACAAATGAGCTTCCTGGAATCCATTGTCCACATGATGAGTGGATCTGGCCTTCAGGAGCTGTTGGAAGTGGTGCGTGCCAGCAACACAGTGGGACACATGCCCTCAGGAAAAGCAGTGAGCCGTGCAGTTCGAGGTCATTTGATGCTGCACTGAACATGGATCGTCCGCAGTCTTCAGTACCTACCAAACTCGATGCAGGATTCCACTCTGGTGATGCTGAGGACAATCTTCTTCCCTCCTCGACAAGCCTGTTGGAGAGAATTCTTGAGCACTCTAGGAGAAAAATTGGAGACAGAGCAAAAAAAGAGGTTCAGACGGCGAGACTTTGGTTTCAACATACGGAAACGACAGACGCCCAACGCAGATTCATCAAGGCAGAAAGACTTGGCAATCGGGAACTTCATGTCCCCACGTCTGCATGATCGACACGCACCGATGGCATATGGAAACAAATTTTAAATCCTTTGGAAAAAAAAACTTATGGTATTTATCACTTTCACCAGATTAGAATTGTGAAATTTAAGGGGCTAGGGGGGTAAACCATCCCCTTAAAAATATATATATTTTAAAAAGTTCCACGAAACAGATGTTGGTAGATTTTTAAAATGATATTAACCAGATGCCTAAGGAATCAGAAAAAACAGGTTTGAGAACTATTATAATTAGTTTTGGGTTACCCCACGATTCAGCAAAGGCATGCCGGACTAATAGTATTTACATACAGTACATTATAAAGCCTGGGGGTGTGGACCCCGAGAGGAGCTTGCCACACCTGTGTGTGTGCAGCACACATCGACACAGACTCACCTGGCACTTGAGTTTCATCAGCAGAGAATTGGAGAAACTCCCATCATCATCATCATCATATATTAAAATTCACAGGAGCTTGGGTCTCGGTCTTCACCTGTGGGAAATCCTCAGGTCGCGTACGCCTCCACAGCCTTCCCTGCAGAACAGTTCCAAGATACATTTTGTCTCGGGACAGAACGGTCCGCACGGTTATCGACAGAAGTAAATGACTCAAAGCAGCCAAGGACCATTTAGTGATTGAGGGGTCGTTAACAAAGTACGTACTTTATGGACAAACTCCCCCCCCCATCCATCCCCGCCCCCCTCTCCAAACTCAAACTTAACACGTGACTCAAAAATAGGGATAAAGTGAAGTTCATCGTAAGACATTCTCCCACGATGCTCGATATGTGAAAAAGTGTAAATGGCACTTCCACGTCGGAGAACAATGCTTTGATGACGTCACGCGAGTGTGACGCTCCGGCAAACACCCACCCCACAAAAAGCGTCACGTAATTTTGTACAAACCCCCAGAGAAGCAAACATTCGATCTCCTTCACACCTTAAAACGGACATTCCATGCAAACGTTCCGAATTCCGTACTGTGCGTGCAAAAAAAAGGGCTAAAGTACGTCCGCAGAACGTACATATGTATGGACAAACTTCGCTCGTCGACGTCCCGAACATCGCCGAGCGGAGCCACTCTGAAGCTGTCGCCTTTCTTCCGGGTTGAGATGGGTTCGTCGTTCGTCGATGTTGCAATTTTCTGTTTAAAAAAAATATATATATATATATGATTAACATTCAGACTCTCACCGAATGCGAGATACGTATTCACTTCAGACGGAAAAAAATTAGCGGCGGCAACTATCTCCACATGAAGATGTAAAAAGGTGTGGAGAGACGGCGAATATAAAAAAAAATAAAAAAAAAAAAACAGCTTTATACACCGCCTAAAATGCAAACATGTTATTATTAATTTTTTTTTTAACAGGAGGACGGCTCATCGAAAAACAAGGTATAACTCAGTGGTTCTTAACCGGGGGTACGAAGCATCAAAGCAGGGGTACGATATATGTGTCAAATTCAATACTGTATAGTACTTAAATTCCAATAATAATAATAATAAATAATAATAAATAACTAATAAGAAATGTTCAATTCATGAATAATTTTAAAATATTATAATCAAATATTATATATTTTATATTTTTGAGGTAGCATTTAATTTATTATTCTTTACCGTTTTTAACTCAAATCTATAATGTAATTATATTGTACAAGACAGTGTTACTTGGCTATAACTTACGGTTTGAGACTTAACGTGTTATACGTTGTCAATTTTACTCGTATAATACGCGTTCAGTTATATGACTGGCACTGTTGCTTGGAAGTTGGACATTGCTCAGTTGTGTTTTTGGGCTTCGGAGTAACAGGTTCGTACTGTTGCAGCGTGTGTTTGTTTGATATATTGCAAGAAAGTGGTGTTGTAGTGTGATAAAGATGGTGCAATGATCTGATAGCTATTGTGCAGCAAAGGAGGTATTACAATGGGAAGAGAAGTGATAATGTTGCTGCACTGTGGTGTGTCTCTGTGATGAAATTGTGGTAGTGGAATGGTTTTGTTGGAATATGAAGCTGTAGGATGGGGTTTTCATTGTGAAGGTGCAGATATGAAGACATATAATGTTTGTAAATGTGAAGGGTGTTGTTAATACGTCCTGCTGTCCAGGAGGTCCGTCTTATCACTGTGGGTTGTGAGATGGTTTGAATTATAAGCGGTATTTTGT
>CM068968.1:3494490-3504761 GCA_035128595.1 Eptatretus atami
CAACCGCTCATCCATCGACGCCCAAAACTCTTGTGCCGTCGTTTAAGTCTCGCGTCGCCTATCAAAGGCATTGTGATACGGCTACCCAGGTCATCACTTAAGCCCCAGCAGTTATAAAGTGGCAGCTTCTAGTTTATTCTTTTTTCTTTTTTTTTACTGGCACGTCAATAGTAAAAAAAAACAATTTGCCTAAAAGCTTCACATACTCCGTTACCTAAATTAGAAATATACACCCGAACAAGAAGGTATATACAGAATTGTGCTACTACATTGGAAAACCAGCAAACCACTTAGACGAACGAACGTATGCGCCGACACCACCGTCTCCACAGTCTGCTACCTATGTACCAAATATGAAACGCTGAAAGTTGTGTTGAAAACTTTGGACGTTAGAGTCGCGGACCAGGACACGACAACGTAACGACGGACGGACAGACCAGAGGAGACAGAGAGACAGAAGAGGACAGACCAGACAGACAGACAGACAGCGACGTCGGCACGTCGGACGACCGGTATCATATAATACGCCCCGATATATATCTATCGGCGCGAATAAAAATCGAGAAAAGAAAAAAAATGAAAGAGAAATAAAAACATCAGACGACTGACCTGCGTCGCTTATCCGCGCACCCCAGCCTAATGTCTGCTAACCCAAATTAGGTAGCATTCTGACCCGTGCGGTCTTGCGAGCAAGAGATTTTTGGAGCGCAGAAGATTGTTGAAGCACATTGAACTAACTCGGGCCATTTTGACCATACTTGAAGTCATGTGACGGGAACAAGCTTACAATCCTGTTACCAGTTACGACAGCGAATGTTTGAACTGCCCAAATTCTCGGCCGGCATCGCCCAGCGGCTTGGTCGGAGAAGTCGAAAAAGGCAGACGACAGACGGAAGCGATTAAATAGCTCATCTGGAATGTAAATTCCAAATAAGCTAAAAACTAGAAAATAAAAAGAAGAATGTGAAATTAAGCAGTTAAAAGACACCAAATCAACTACAGGCAAAGGTATAAGCCTTTCACAAGTACTAACCTGTAGAAGCGTGCAGATGCACTGGTTTTGATCTAAGATTTTCTAGAAAAGCTTTCTCAACACTTCGGAAAGAATTCCATCCTGCAGAACAGAACAACGAGAACGTTCAGACCAGAGTATATATAAATACAAAACTAATTTCTGCAGGAACACATAAATGATATTATTTCCTTGAGCTCCAAATCATCATGCCAAAAGTTGGGCATGAGACAGCAAAGCAAAGATGCCAACTTATGCGCAGCTGCTGTGAACTGAACAGAGGTGCGGCGCGGTGAGGCATCAGTGGCGGGGGGGGGATCCACAACTGCTCAAAATAAATTTAAAACAAAAACGATAAAAGATTTTCAGAATAAGCCAAAAAACTACATGAGCATGACATGGCTAAATTATTCTCAGAGAAACAGAACAAAAACATTCCAGTCAAAGCCATAGGCTAAAATGAAAGCAGCTCAAATAACGCGGCAAAGGCAAAGAGACATCACGGAACAGGATAATCTTGCACATCGAAAACATACAGAGCGGAGGTAAACGCAAGAAAAAGAGCATGCAGCAAAATAAAAGGCAGAAATCATACTTCGACAACATGCACTCACCAACTTCTTGGAGATTGATTTCAATTACTCAGTTTCTCATTCAACCACAGGACAGGACAACTCCTTCAGGATCGCTCCCAACCTGCCCGGCAGCTCAAAGTCCTGTCCTGCTAGCAGTCCCGCACAGTCCCTGCCTTCGGCCCTTGCCAATGCGGTTGGAGCTCAGCCACCGCCGCACGCTCAGGCTTTGCCACAGGGCCCGCGCCCAGGCCAACTGCCGCAGGCCCCTCAGCTTTGCCACGGGGCTCGGCGTCCCAGCAAACCGCCCGCAGGCTCCAGGCCTTTGCAGTGGGGCCGTCCCAGCCACCGCCACACGCTCAGGCTTTTGCCAGCGGCGCCACGCCCAGCCACCCGCCCGCACGCCTCAGGCTTCTGCATGCGGCGGCCGCGCCCAGCACCGCCACACGCTCAGGCTTTCCAGCGCGCGCCGTGCCCAGCCACCGCCGCAGGCTCAGGCTTTGCAGCGACGGTCCGCGCCCAGCCACCACCGCAGCCTGAGGCTTTGCAAGCGCGCGGTCGGGCCAGCCACCGCCCGCAGGCTCAGCGCCTTTGCAGCATGGCCTCGCCCAGCCACCGCCGCAGGCTCAGGCTCTGCAGCGTGCCGCCCCTCGCCCCAGCCACCACCGCCAGGCTCAGGTCTTCTGCAGCCGTGGCCTCGCCCAGCCACTGCCCAGGCTCAGCCGCTTTGCAGCGCGGCCACGCCAGCCACTGCCACAGGCTCAGGCCTTGCAGCTGCTACCCATGCCACCACCGCCTGCAGCGCTCAGCATTGCCACGGGCAAAGCCCAGCTACCGCCTGCAGCTCAGGCTTTGCCGCGGGCCATGCCCTACGTCACCTCTGCCAGTTCAGTCTTTGTCACGGGGAATGTGCTGAGCCCACCGCGCCAGCTCAGCGCTTTGCCACAGGGTGAATCCCAACCACGCTTGGCTCAGGCTTTGCCACCGCAGCCTCGCCACAGCCACGGCTGGCATCAGCCTTGTGTGTGTGCCACCCCAGCCTACTGCCATTAGTTTGAACTGCACAGTACGTTTTAGCTGCCGTCGGCTCCAGTCCGTTTCATCTGGAGCCAACACCCACCACAACTCCCACCACCTGTCGGCCTAGCTGCATTATGCCCAACCACACACCCTTCCGACAGTGTTTGCTGGACCGCGGCCCAAGCTGTCACCAGTTCTAACCTGTCCCACAGTGCTCGCACCCAGCTGCCACTGGTTCCGCAGTAGCTGCTGGAAGCCATTACTTCCTGATCGTTTTCTGCCCTGCTGTATTTCCCTGCATTTTAGTCTGTAAACCTGCTTGGCTAAGATGCCTGCTTTTTCTTCCAGGCTACACCTTATTCTGCTTGTCCCTGCCCTGACATGCAGCTTCTGCCGCCTTTCGGCAACGTACGCGCTTCAAGACCCTCTAAAACCACCAATGTGACGTTTGCTTTTCAAGTGAGACACCGGAAACATCATCTTCTTAATTATTTAAAGGCGGGAGGGGTAGAAATGCATTTTCATAGAATGTAATAATAAACTGAAGTCCTGCTTCTGTACAAACAAGAGAAAGACCTTAAGCATGTGTTGGCATCCGAAGCAGAATCAGCATTTCACGTGATGCTTGTCTCTGAGAATGAGATATGTGTTGAAACGACCCTCCAGTTCATCCCCACTTAAATCTACGAGAGGCTGCAATGCCAATTAAGATAAAATGGCCATGGCAATAAATATAAAACTCATCTATACCAAAACAATCCTCTCCAAATCTTTTGGGTAAATAGGGTCTGCACTGCAGTGAAGATTGCCCATAAAAAAGTGACCTTCATAACTATACGATATTCATCACCCCCCCCCCCCCCTCCACCACCACAGCAAATCTAATGGAATCATTAATCATTGCGCACAAGTCAAAACACATCTCAGAACATCTCCAATTCTTGTTTGGCATCACACCGAGATAACTCCATTTCAAAAAATAGTGATTCTGCTACGTCATCAGTGGAGGAATACCTCGAGTCAAATAAATTGGAGGGTGAAAAATAATGATAAATAAAAAATGTCAAAGATCGATTTGTGACGGCCAATCCATAATAAAATTACCCCCGGTTTGGCGGGGCGACGGTCATCTCTATAAATGTTTTTTACTATCATAATCGATGAAAAACCGTGCAGAATCTCCTAAAATGACCAGACTAGAGAGGTTCTTGAAAATGGGACTTTCACAACTTTCGATGACCTCGTGACCTCGACCCTGACCCTGACCTCGGAAATCCGGGAAAAAATGTCGTTGGGTATCACTCATCGGACCTCCTACCCAATACCAAATTTCAATCAAAGATCGGAAAGAGCTAAAAAGTTTTCCTTTTGTACCGGGAGGCTGTTTTTGACCATCTTTCCAGGTTACTTGCGGCCAAACGGGACCGGAAATTTCAAAAATCTGCTCGCGTAGATACAAGATAATATTATTTACCATCATAATCAATTAAACAGTTGCCGAATATCTTGTAAGCAATGGCAGACTAGATAGCGTTTTGAAAAATCAATTTTTATAACTACATGACCTTGCACCCTGACCTTGAAACCCGCGACAAAAGTTATATACGTTGCTCAACACTCATCGAACCTCTACCCACATTTACTAAGTTTCATCAAGATCCGGAAAAGAAAAATTTTGACACGGCACGGATGGTACGGACATTTGGGCCCCGGCTTTATTAGGTCATCCTCTATCGAGATGATCCTAAAAAGGAAGGACCATCTCCCATGCATTCGATTACAGTCTCACACCCTGGTCCGTATCATGAAACTGTCAAGCGTCGGGGTATGCATGGTTATACACATTTCCTCACCAAAGCTGTTGACAAAACTGCCTTCGCTGAACGAGCTTGTTAGTTCGACAATGAGAAGCCCGATTAAGATTTTGTCAAGCGTCCGATCCAGATCCGGGTCGTATCAGGGAGGTACTAAAACGTATTTAACTTTCAGCCTAGGCGCGGAGCGTTATGTGCTCCGATCGAGTGCCGTTCCAGCATTTTGACAAGGATGCTCCTCCAAGTGGACTTTTCCATGCAATGTACCCAACATCGCAAACAAATTGTTCAAGCAAAAGGAATTGTATTTCAGCAAGGAATCAATAATAAATCGTTTCCTTACAACGACATGAAACCATCTCTGGAAGGCAGTTACACAACGGGAGAAAGAGGGGAAAAAGAATGCGAGGTGGCACAGGCAATCCTAAATAACCAGACATGGTTACTAGAAAAGAAGCCACAGATCTTTGAAGCTGGACCAGAGCGAAAGGGAGGTTGAAAAAATATTATTAAATTAAATAAAAAGGTGAAGCCACTGACCCGATCTGCTGAAATGCGAGAGAAACCAGATCTTGTCTTTTCGCGCTTCATTGCGCAAGCTTCAAAATAATATTCTGAGGAGCGTTAATCCACCAGTTCGCCATGAGAAAATTGATAATGATGCTGGATAGTCGGCCAGAGGGAGAGCAGTACTCCTTTGAGCAAACAAAGGCCTTTTCAGCAGTAAGAAATTGAAATGAAATTATTTTGTTAACAGTACAGCGGTTCGGTCGACAATGTCTTGTTGCCCCTTGCAAAAAAGGCTGACATTGCCTTTTATCATATTAAGCTGACGAACACTAACAGGTCTACAAGTCATTACCACATACATGAACACTACTCTAAATTTATGTACCACATTTTGCAGCATATATGACACAAGCCTTACGGTGTCCCAGTGGACTCCATTTGCTGTTGCACCATCATTGTCATTGCAGGGAAATTCATTTTGCACCATGTTCTGTGCACATTTTCCGGACCATTTGTGCTGTGATAGGGATTAAAAGCAAGTGGTCTCGCCTCCGTTATCAGGTCATTAGTGGTTTGTAACCTGGCTGTGCAACAATCCCTTTTATGAAGCCCAAGGCAGTGACAATTTTACAAGGTGGTGACAAGACATTGTGCGCCACCTTATGGTGCAGCTGGCACACAGATGAGAGCAGAGAGACAGACAACAGACACAGACAGACAGAGAGCGAGAGAGAGAGAGAAAGAACAGAAACGAGGGAGGAAGAGACAGGAAGAGAGCAGAGGAGAGACAGACAGACGCAGCAGAGAGAGAGAAGACAGTAGCGGAAGAAGACAGCAGAGAGCGAGAGAGAGACAGAAAGAGACAGGAGCAGAACAAGAGAGGACGACAGACAAGACAGAGAGCGACGAGAGCGAGACAGACAGAGCAGCGCAGAGAGCGAGACAGACAGAGAAGCGAGAGAGCACGCAGACAGAGCGAGGAGAGCGAAGACGAGCAAGAGAGACCAGACAGAGACGACCGATGAGAGCGCAGACAGCACAGAGAGCGAAGCGAGAAGACAGAACAGAGAAGCGAGAGAGAGACAGACACGAGAGCGAACCGAGAGAGACAGACAGAGAGCGACGAAGAGACAGACAGAGAGCGAGGAGAGAGACAGACAAGAGAGCGAGAGAGAAGACAGGACAGAGAGCGAGCAGAGAGACAGACAGACCAGCGAGAGAGAGACAGACAGAGAGCGAGAGAGAGACAGACCAGAGAGCGAGAACGAGAGACAGCAACAGACAGGCGAGAGAGAGACAGACAGACAGCGAGAGAGAAGAGAGCAGAGACACAGACAGAGAGCGAGAGAAGCAGACAGACAGAGAGCGATGAGAGAGGAGACAGAACAGAGGAGCAGACGGAAGAGAGAGAGACAGACAGACAGGACAGACGGCCGCTTCGATCGGTCCAATCCACCACGGCCGCTTCGTCCGTTTGCCAGACGGTCGTCCTTCGCGTGCCAACGAGTCGCTCTTGGCGTACCTGTTTCTTGGGGGTGACAATCGACTTGCCGTTCAAGCCTGTTGCGACGTGGTGTGCACGGCAAGACTGCGGCGTACCTCGCAACGGACAAGGCACGCTCACACATTTTAGGACGTTCTTGTTTGAAGCGACGATTTCATCTTCTTGGTGAGCGAAGAACGGTTCCTTCCCCTGCCCCCTCCCCCCCACACCCCACCCCTATCGAATGATCTGCTGCGGTACCCTGTTAAGCAAGTCAATCCCTGATAAGCATCTGCTCGTCTCTTTTCCTATAAACTTGTTTCAGTTTTGCACCTGCATTAATATTTATTGCTTGCGATCATTTTGATTGATTTAGGAAATTTATATATTTTTACCTCACGTAATTAAAAAAGTTCTTTTATTTATTTATTTTCTTATTAATAAATTATTTGTTGACGTCCAATCCTGTCCATGCTTGTCCTCCCTTCCATTGATCCAGCATTGCTCCGAACATAGATAGACTGGAGGTAAATACCACCACGACCTTGACAATAATAGTACGCATGCACCAGCGTTAAACGCTCGGCCGCCCTAATTAAGATTCAAATCAAGATTAAGATTGGTGCCTTGCAGAGGAGCGCAGCTTCCCCGTTCAGGTATAACACCTGACTTCTAGTAAACAGAATAATTAGACAAGCAGACACTGGAAACCTCGTGGTTAGGCCTAGGTCTCAACACTTAGCCACGGCTGCCCATCGGGTCTCCAAAAATCTGCGCGCCACTAGCAATTATACGGCGCAGCCGCAGTATTTCCACCGGTTCACACAATGTAGCAATCACATTTGTCTTTTTATTTTTCGGTAGCCGCACGAGCGTATTTATACAATCGTGGAGACCGAAAAACGTGGGTGCCGTACGGCGCTTTTATGATGTCGCACGGTGACCTTAGGGCGTCGCCCTGCGCGCGGCCATAGAATTTTCCAAGGTAGCCTCAACGGTGCCCGCAAGGTGCCCGCCAAGGCGACCCGCAGAGGGACCCCAAGGCGAAACGTGCCGGTGACGGACAGTAACGAGTGGGTATTACTATACCAGTTCTTTTTTTACTGAAATAAAAATATACCAGTTATATAACTGAATATACTATACTATAATATACCGTCCGTGCCCCCAGAATCCGAAACCGCCCATTGTTTGCAACAAAATTGGAATCCGGAACAAATTTTTTCCAGAAAATTTAAGCCCTAAAAAACCTAATACATTTTAAAAACGAACACACGTGGCGTTCATGTTTGTTCACGTGTCTCCCCCACCTGCTTCGAAGCCGCATCTTCGCGCTTTTGTTCATTCAGTCGTCGGCTGGAAGTCCTCGTGAAAGCATCTCTTCGTGCTCGATCGATTACTTTAGGGCCTCATCACATTTGCCTCTACGGCACGAGGATACGGCGCCGTGCCGCCCTCTGAATTGACAGAAACGTGGGCGCGCCGCAGAGAAATTGACGGTGGCCTCAGGTGCGCCCTATGCCGTATGGCTATATTTTACAGCGTCGTAAGGTGCGCCGTGGAATTATAACGCGGGCAGTTATACACTTTTTTTCATTTCTACGATTCGCCGTAAGAACATTCACAAGCGAAACAAAAGAGAACTGGTAAAAAAAAAAATAAAAATAAATAAATAATTAACCCATTCGTTACCGTCCGTCTGGCCGCACGTTCGCATTAGCGGGTCCCCCGCCGTTCGCCTTCGGGCCACCTTGCGGCGCACTTGCGATCCGACCCGTTCAAATATCATGGCGCCGCAGGAACGCCCCTAAGCAGTGGTTCTTAACCTTTTTATGTGCTCGTACCCCTTGAGCTTTCATAATATTTCCCGTACCCCCTGTCTAAATAGACTTACGGAAATAAATGAAATTATAATAATTGATATGAAATACAATGTAATGAATATAATTCTTTATACAATGCGTTGAATATACAAATTTACTGAATACAAAAATAGCCTTTCAAGTACAACCGTACTTCACAGTACACCGACAATCAGACATATTACTAATGGCTTTTTGTTGTTTTCATCAATGATCATGCTGAAACGAGGTTCTTTTTTGAGATAGCCACACGCATGTCATCACTCATCCAAACGATTTCTGCCTTGGTTTTGATGTGTACGAGAGTTGAAAAACCAGTTTCACATAAGTAGGTAGTCGCAAATGGCACAAGGACCTCCAAAGCTCTCTCTGCTAACTGGGGAATGTGTTGAGTTGTGCACACCAGAAGGTATCAACTGCATTGAATCAAACTCCATTTTGATTTTATTACTGGCTTTCATCTCAACTAGATCTTCTTTCATTTCATCATTATCATCCATGGAATAGTTGAAAACAAATGGGTCCTGCATCCATCCCTGTGAAACAGAAACCTCTCCATGCTGAAAGTATCCCTGGAAGGACTGACTCGCACCTGCAAATTCTTTCATTTCAGTCACAATGAGTAATAAATTTTCTGCATTAGAAACTTCATCAAGCTTTGGAAAATTTGCATAGTTTCCAGACCCAATGCGATTATCCAATTGGAAGTTTATTAGTGAAGGCAGACATCTTTTCCCTGGCTGTGATCATGTTCATCCTGTACCCTGGATGGAGTGTTCAACTCGTTGAGGTGGCTGAATATATCTGCCAGGTATGCCAGGACAAAATGAACTTCTCATTTTCAAAGTGCTCTGCTATGCCACTGCCTCGCTGTCTAAGAAACTGCTGATTTCTTTGTGCAGTTCGAAAACACGAGTAAGCACTCGGCCACGGATAGCCACCTCACCTCTGGTGGTAAAGAAGAACATTGTGTTCAGCTCCAATTCGTCACAAAAAACTTTGAAGAACGGTGATTCAAGCTTGTCCTCTGATAAAGTTTACTGCACTCACAACAATTGACACACATTTTTCAGTTGTTCTGGTAATGTCTTAGCTGCAAGGGCATGGCGATGCAGCACACAGTGGGTGACTGTGACGTGAGGCACCTCCTTTTTCACACGGCGCAAAGCCTGATTTGTTCCAAGCATGGCAGAGCTCCATCGGTGCAAGTGAACCACACATGTCGAGAGTCATCCCGTGCTTCAAGAAGAAATCCTTGACATATTGAACACATCAATTGCTTTTGTGTTGTTGTCAATGGTTCACAAAACAGAATTCTTCACCACTTCTTTCTCCTTCACATACCGCACAAATATAATAAGACTACAAAAACTACGTCTGTTGACTCATCTAACTGAAGACTCACTTTGATAGGACTGCTTTGATATCCGCAATCACCTGCTGCAAGATGTCTTTACTCATGTCACGAATCCTGGAACAGATAATGTCATTTGACAAGGTACTTGCCTTAGTTTTTTTCTGCCTCAGTCCCCAGTACTGTTTTTGCCATTCTAGTGCACAAGGTTTCACCAATTCTTCAGCAACTGTATGAGGCTTTTTTTCTTGGCACACAAAAATGCAACTTGGTAAGATGCTTGCAACAATGGCTTCTCAATCGGTACAAATCCCTGCTTTGTAAGGTACCACCACGATCAAATCGTCCCCTTTTGATCTTCAAGGTATTGAAATCATTTCCCGACTTCGCACCCCCGTGCCGATTATTAAATGTTCATCAAGTCTTGAAGGTTTGAGATTTGCATTTGAAAAACTGTGCTGCCATAGTTATGCACTTTCAAAGAAGATCTAGTTGAGATGAAAGCCAGTAATAAAATCAAAATAGAGTTTGATTCAATGCAGTTAGATATCTTCTGGTGTGCACAACTCAACACATTCCCCCAGTTAACAGAGAGAGCTTTGGAGGTCCTTGTGCCATTTGCGACTACCTACTTATGTGAAACT
>CM068968.1:3517178-3528804 GCA_035128595.1 Eptatretus atami
TTGTGTGCAGTTTTGGTCACCACAACTCAGGAAGGACAGAGATGCCATAGAGAGGGTTCAGCGCAGGGCCACTAGATTGATTCCGGGCCTAGCTGGACTCAGCTATGAGGAGCAGCTGAAGGAGGTCAGGTCAGGTATGGGAGCATGTGCCAGAACAGCGCGTCGCTGCGTCCACTTTCCGCCGGACTCCAGGGCCTCCGTCTGGCCCCCCAGGCAGATGCCAGGCCATCCCATCTCTTGAGATGAATGGTCAACCTGCTGCAACCCCGAGGCACGTGGTCGGCCACTGGCCTCCTCCACTCATGAGACCCCTCGCTGAGAGAATCTGGTGAGCAGGATCACGTCAGGAAAACGAGCCACATGTCCATACAGCCGCAACTGACGCTCACGGACTATGCAGGTAACAAATCTCATCCGAGTCTCTCTCAGCAACCGCTCGTTGGACACAAAATCCGAAGCGATAGCCCAGGATTCTCCGAAGAGACCTGGTACCAAAGGAATTAAGTCTCCGTCTCAGATCCTTGTCAGAGTCCAAGTCTCGCATCATAAGCAAGACTGGAAGTACCAAGGACCTGAAGACTCGGACTTTCGTCCTCCCGCACAGGTACCGACAGCGCCACACCCCATGATCCAGTAATCCATGACTCCCCAGGCCCGACCCAGACTCTATTGACTCTGATCACAGCCAGCAGAGACATGAATATCACTGCAAGGTAAATGAATCTTCCCACGACCTCAACATCCTCACCACAAACAGACACAGACAGACCAAGCAGCATCAAGATGTCACCGAAGCCTGGATCTTAGTTTTGACCCAAGAAACCCGTAATCCCAGCGGCCCGATCCTCATTCAGCACCTCGAGGGCCCCCAAAAGATATCTAAAGTCTCCGCAAAGATGACTGCATCATCTGCAAAATCAAGGTCCAGATCTTGACATTCCAAACGATGCACCGCAGCTTGATCTCTCCGACATCCTCCCTAAAATCCGTCCATACAAGTGCTGAAAAGTGTGGGGGCCAGTACACACCCTGACGAACTCCAGTAATAACTGGAAATAAGTCAGAGATGGTACACCACATTCACAGCACTCTCAGTACCAGAGTAGAGTTCAGACATCAGATCGATCATTTGGTTGCACCCACGAAGACAAAATCCTCCAGAGGGCATCCCGATTCACTGATCGAACGCTTTACAGAGATCAACAGGCTGCAAGCAGCCATGCCGAAACTCTCGTCTGCGTTCGTGAGGACACGAAGAGCAAGGATACGGTCAATCGTTGACCTCTTTGGTGTAAAGCCTGACTGTCTGAGACGCTGGTGCTCAAGCAGATGGTGGCGAACCCTATCAAAGAATTATCCGAGCAAAGACCTTGCCCGGCACTGAGAGGAGCGTCACCCCTCGGTAGTTGTTGCAGTCTTGGCGATCACCCTTCCCTTTCCAGAGAGGAACAACAAGGCCCCTCTTCCAATCAGTTGGGATGATGCCTGTGTTCCAGGCAGAGCACAAAACTGCATGCAACGACACGAGTGCAGCATTTCCACCAGCCTTGAGAAGTTCAGCATGGATGCCACAGATCCCTGGAGCTTTGCCCGTTTCAACCGGTTCACCGCAGCCCGTGTTCCACAAGCGAAGGTGGACCACAGTTGATTCGAGGGTCAGCAACAGGGATTGTAACACCCTTGACGTCCAACTCGACAGCTGGGGGATCAGCCTGGTACAACCGCTCAAAGTAAGCGGCCCAGGCGGCCTTCACTTCAGACTCCTCTGTCAAGAGCCTACCACTCTCTGCTCTAACTGCAGTGCTCCGAGGGATGGGCTTGGATGAACGCAATGCGCGAATCCCCTGTAAGCGGGACGAGAATCACCTGTCCACAGGTGATGCTCTACCCCTCACAGATTCCTCGCACATAGGCCTCCTTGTCCACCCTCAGGTGCACGTACAGTTTTACGCCTCAGCTCCCTGAACAGCTCAGCTCTGCCATTCAGCCTGGCCCTGCGACTCTGGTCAATGGTATCCAGTGTCCCTTGGGAGACAAAATTCTTCTTTGCCCTGCGGTGAGTTCCAAGACATCCACCGGCAACATCAAGGACGTGGTCTTGAAGGCACTCCACAACTCTTCAGGACCCTCAAAGCACCCAGACCCCCCAAGTGTCCACTCAGCCTGTTCGCAAACTCCTTAGCTACTCTCTCATCCCTGAGCTTGCCAACATCCAGCCTAGGCTGGGATGGTACCATCTCCAGGATTTTAGGTGCAGCTTTAGAGTTGCTACAACAAGCCTGTGGTCAGTATTGAGGAACTGAGCACTCCGGTAGACCCTGCAGTTCTGGATCATCCTCCAACGACCGTCAATGAGGACATGGTCAATCTCCTTTGCACCCACCGCCAGCATTGGAATACCAAGTCCAGCGATGAGCTTGTGGGCGCTGAAACCATGAACCAGCCACCCTAAGTCCATGACTTCTTGCAAAGTCAAGGAACTTAGTGCTATTGTGGTTCATAGTTCCTGACCCATGGGGACCAACACACACCTCATAACCATCCCTAATCAGTTCCAGTCGATGCATTGAAATCCCCCAAGACTAGAAGTGTATCTCGTCTGGGGCACTGATCAGGACTTTGGATCAGAACAGCTGAAGGAGACAGGACTTTATTCACTAGAAAGGAGGCGGTTACGAGAAGATATGATAGAGATGTTGAAGATAATGAAAGGTATCGATAAAATAAGTACAGATGAATTATTTAACAGAGTAGACAGTGATAGAACCAGGAGCCATAGCTTGAGAGTAAAGAAGAGGAAAGTTAAGATGGTAGTAAGGCAGGGGACTTTTACTCAGAGAGTAGTTAATGCACGGAATGGCATCCCTGGAAAGGTATTGGCAGCAGAAACAGTAGATAAGTTTAAATTAGAATTAGATAGGTACCTGGAAGTTATGGAGATAGAAGGGTATGGGGATGTTGGCAGGACTTTTCGGTAGTTTGAGCATTGATGGGTGATTGGGTGCATGTGTGTGGAGTGTTGTTGTTGGCGGGGTTCTCATCAAGGGGTGTTGTGTGGTTGATGATACATGTTTTTTGCCCATGTTCCCTCCCCTGAAAAGAAGGAAAAAAATAAAAAATAAAAAAAAACCATATTAACCACAACTGCCCCTTAAACAGTTTTGCCCAATCACCTACTTGAGTATTCATAGCATGGATTTCTTGTAGTAAAATAATATCAGCTTTTGCTTCCTCTAATGCTTGAAGGGTTTGCACCTTTTGTAAGGTGGAACGACCTCCATTTATATTCAAGGATGTAATATTAAATTCAATTATTATCAGTTAGTTTGTGGAATGAAGTCACTTTCATCATTTAATTCCTCGTTTGCCTTTGTGACCGCTTTCCTTCAGCACTGAAATTCCGGTTCCCTGAGGTCCTTACCTTGCAGGAAAGGCTTTGCAGCTGCAATGAAGGCCTGAATATTGGGGGGAAATGATCCTTAATTCACACGTTGCATTGTCTTAAGGTCTCTTTCAAAAATCCAACAATATATTCTTTCACTACTTCAGAATGCTCCTCTTCCTCTTGAGGTGCACTCTAAGCTTCTCCCAAAGAGGAAGGAAGGCCATTAGCCATTACAACTGGTTCATCATGGTCACTTAGTTGTGTTTCAGCAACCAACTTTGCTTCTGTGCTACCTGCTCCATCACCATCTTCCTTAGGTTCCTCATCCTCATTCTCCTCAAGTGAGAGGGTGGAACCATCGTCATGAGTCTCACCGTCAGTGATTAATTTACTTTCGCAAGTTTGATCTCTGGCTGCAGAATTCTCTCTTTTCATCGTGAGCAGGTGGCATGATCTCAGCCCTGCTCTCACCACTTTGCTCACTGTCAAGATCATTGGGAGTATTTCCTACTTGCACCATTAACACCTTATTGCCCTTATCCTCCTTTTCAGTGTTTAAAAAGGACCTTTTCAAAGGCTTCCGCAAACCTGTGTCCATAATCATTTCCTCTGTAGGCCGTGACTCCTCTTCCTTGTCCTTGACACAACCCACATGTACATTGGCTGACTCATCATTGACACGATTAACCGTCATGTTTGTTGCCTCATTATTTATATTGTACCTATGAACTTCATCAGCACCATTCTTCGCTGTAACCTGGTGTTCCGGCACAGACTCCTGTTCTGCACGTGACTCGTTTTCAACGTTCTCTGTAACGTTCACAGGATGGCCTGCTCTGGTTACCGTAGCATATGTTTTCTTCACATTAGGACAATATTGCCCTGTGTGGCCGTACGCTCTGCACTCATAGCACATTAGCCTCTCTGTTGCCGCAAAAATCCAATGCTCACGTCTTGATGTTTCAAACACGAGAGAGACATTTAACTGCGTCACTCCATCTCTTAAAACAACATAGCAAAAACCATCTAAACGTTTCGATATGTCTAAGCTTTCCATCCATGGTGCGAATGGAAGACTTAATAACTCTCGACACCACAGTACCGTACTGACCGAGTTTTTGAAGAATTTCTTCCTCAAACAGCGTCGGTAAAACGTTGGACAACAAAATCTTCGATGCCGGAGTGTACCAGGATGAAAAGGGAACATACTGTTCATCACCCAGAACGAGTCCATTCTGCACAACATTTATGCGAGGTGGACTGTCGAGACGAAAACAATGATCTTGTGGTTCACCAGGGCCGCCGCCCGAATGTTCTCACAACCGATCAGTTCACCGATCGCGCGGAGAGCTTCCTCCAGCGAAATGCCTTCCGGCGGCACGAAGCACATAGCGTGCTTGTCTGTTAACACCTCATCGGTGTCGTGAGTGGCAATACGCCGATTCTTACTCGCTATATTACTAATAAAGGAAAATAATATTAAAAAAGAATAAGGGTTATAAGCCCAAGTAAACAGGAATATATATATATATATATATGAAGCTGCTCCTCTGCTCTTGCTCACCCTCTCTCTGTTTCTATTCAGCCTCTCATTTGCTCAAGGTCATTTGCCATCTGCTTGGAAATCAGCAAACATTACCGCCCTTTATAAAAAAAAACAAGTGCAAAAACAGATCCCTGCAACTACAGACCAATCAGCCTTCTCCCAATCATCAGGAAGGTTATGGAATCCATCATCGCTTCAGACATGAAATCCTTCCTCTTCTCCAATGGCTTCATTTCCGATCATCAATTTGGTTTCAGACCAGGACACTCTACACGAGATATGCTGCTTCTGTTCTCCAACAATGGATGGAGGTCCTCAATGCCAGACATGAAATCAGAGCCGTATCCCTGGACATATCGCGTGCTTTTGACACGGTCTGGCACCCTGCCCTGCTCACCAAACTTCTTCCATGGTATTGTGGAAGAAAAATAATTATATTCATGTACTCTCAATTATAATTGTTGCTGGTACTTTATGTATTTACTTTTTATGCTTTAGTCAAATTGGCTGTCAGTAATGTTTCCCTTTATCCAAGAGTCTTTTGACCTACATATTGATAAAATTAATGTGTTACTTTGAAACAGGGTGACCGGTTTATAACACTGCAAACTGTTGCCATGATTGTGTCATTCTCCCCTTCCACCCAAAGTGGACAGTATTGCAGTTTTGAGTTATTTTGCCTAATGCTTATCAGCTAATCCTGAAGTTGAGTTGCCAAATGTCTCACCCTCCCATTCTTTGGAATGTCAAATTATATTAAGAAGAATTGCTTCAGGCTTCTGTTTCAGTGAAGTCCATTCGAATGTTTCAGTGAATCATTCAATGTTCTTCCTCCGTATATACGAAATTAAAGATTCTCTTTGTATGCTGATCCAACTTGTGGAAATTGAGTTATTTTCCAACACAGTTTTGGCACCCGAGATGGGACCTGAAACCCCGGCAGGACTAGGAACAGCATCATCTGCATAACAGCAAGCAAGTGGCCACTTACTAAGATGTTTGCTTTTACTTCAGATCGGATTCTGCATCTCTCAGCTGAATGGGTAACGTGTTCTCTATTGATAGGAGAAGTATACAAAGGAGAACCTTTAGTGACAGGCCGAAGAAAATTAAGCGGTTGGAGACCGTTTAAGATTCCAGGGTTCCCCCTGGGCATTCGAGTGTTTTTATAGAGTCAGGGATTTCTTAACGGAGAGTTGAAGTCTCTGCCGTGCTCAGATAGGGTTAATGCCCTGCTCGCTAAAAAGTTCAAGTCCCATTTGGATTTCTGTTTGTCATTGTACTCACTGGAAGTTCCTTGCTGTAAAACTTGCATTGTTATTGTGTGGAGGTGTTACGGATTCGTAAATCCGATAGTTTTGTATTAAGGAGTTACCTCTTTGGATGGATTTGTGAATCTTATGTGATTGGAAATGTTCAGTTTTGTGTTAAGGACATAAGTTGGGTGTTCCAACCTGGAACTGTTGCATGTTTGTATTTATATCTGATTTGTATGCGCACTGATTTGCATTGATCTGCATGTAGTCCGAAACGAGTGTTGAAATGGTACATGTGCAAGTCCAGTAGATTTCACTGGAATAAAACGTGCTCTGTTGTGTGTTGTGAACTGTGAAGCTTATGGGAATGAATGAGTACGGAAAGTGGAGATAAGGATTGGTCGTCACCATACACTGTGAAGATCTGGATGAGGCGAAGTGCACACGCCAATTCAGAGGAAAAACGATGACGACTGACTCTTCACATGCTGTTGCATCTTTGGCGTGGACACAAATAACTGGGTATATGTAAGCTTGTATTGAAAGACAGAGCCCTGGCATTGTGGTGCGGTCTAATTGGAGTGCAGGGCCAGATGTCGTTGAGAGTGTTTAATACCAGATAGAGAGGTGGTATATGTGAATTCGATCTTGGTGAAAATCTTAATTAGATGTGAATGTGAGCTCGATAAGAACTGAAGAATACTGTACGATGTCATACACGAATGTCTTGTTCGAAATGAAATTGCATCAACGAAAGAATGAATCAATTGAATGTGAAACTTCAGGCAGAGACTTAAAGCAGCCTGTGTTTGAACTTTTCTGGTAGTGGTTTGGTTGCTGGCTCATGACCTGGAACAGAGGGATGTTGTTGTTTGTGTTGTTTGATCCCTTACATCATGGTCATTACTTAAAATGATCCCTCAGATATGCGCACATGTGTTTCAGTGTCGTTTGAATATTCCCACAACTGGGAAGGCAATGAGACCACTTCGCGCTTGGGGCCACTTGCTTGGTGCTGATAACGCAAAGGTCACGAATCTTTCCCTGCACGGGCCAACACTGAACTGGAATCTCTGTGCTTTGCCGGCAGGAAAAGACTTAAATGTGTGTGCCGTGCCTCGGATAGACGCTGAAGCAAGTGTCAAAGCTTTATTTAAGAGCCATAGGATCTTGGATAAATTGTGAAATAACAACTGTGAATGTAAAATATATTCTGAACGGGAGTCCATTTAGGAGACTGGCTATCGCCGGCATTATGAAACAAAATTAATTAAAAGCGACTTTGTTCAGTACTTAAATTGATGAAAAGTGGGAATTTGCTCCAATTATTCAGTCCAGCAAACTGAGGTCTTACAAGCAGCTGTTAGTACTGCTAGACGAGATTTATGGGTACTGAAACCCCTCATTCAATTCATATGCGATCCAAAGGAGGGAGGGGGGGGAGTAATACCCCCAGCCCACAAATGCCCCAAAATGCGAGGCTTGTTCTGTGACCGAGTGCCGCTGTCATAAAAAACTCGTGTCTCTCAATGTGTGTGTGTGTTTGTTTCACCCACGGCACAGTTGTGAGGGTGAGGCTACTGTGTTGGAATGCACATGCCGTGCTCGGTGACGTGTGAGAAATGTTTCCAAAATTTTGAATTGATTTGTAACCATTGTACTTAAAATGTGATTGAAATGTAGAATGTAATTGGAATGATCTTGTAAAGTAGTTGGGTATGATTTTGGTACCTTGTGATGAACGAGATTTACATCACACAGATGATTCTCAGATAAATGTGAAGTTTAAAGTCACAACCATGTTCTAAACTCCCTGTTGGTGTTGCACGTAGGGCGATTCACAGATTTGCATGATCTCTCAGATGGTGTTAAACTAGGCGTGCTGTCTTCATTAGTCTGTGAATGTTAAAGTTAATGGATGACATTAGTTGATGGATGTTAAAGATAAATTGTTGCCAAACTATGCTGGGAAGGCAATGGCAAACAACCCAGTGTTAACCCTTTGATCAATTCAGGAAGCAAAATTCATTGCATATATGAATGAAATAATGTTACCTCTTATAATGATTGATCTGTGAACCAAGTACATCAAGTGGTGAAGAAAATTGGGTTAAAATACAGGACAAAGACATGTAACAAGCTACACACTAGCAAAATAAAAAAGCCTTTTGATCTGCAAGCTTGTCTGCCAAGGTCAACTGCCAGCACGAAGAGCAGAAAGAAAACATCTCTGGTGGCTTTATATGGGCCTCGATTCGTGAGGTTAATTCATGGATCAGACTTAATTGGACAACAATTTTGTTTATTGTCACAATGATAGACCATAAAGTTGTTAAGTGAAATTGGATAAAAATGCACTCCAAAGGTGGAGTTTGCTACTCCAGGATGACATGAGGTCAATCAGGGGAAGAGGGACCAGTTGGTGCTAACTGCAGGTGTCATGACTCAGATTCTAACAGCAGTTCAATTCCTGCCATGCTTTCCCCATAGCAAGGTTAAACATTATTTGGGGAAAAGATGGTGAAGTTCCAAAAGAGATAGCCTCATGTATGGACGGAGTGTTTTTGACTGCAATTTGGAGTGCCATTCGCCTGGTGACTCAACTTTGACAAATTACTTGACAATTTTGTGTGCCTGTTTTAAAAACAGAGGTTAAACTGTATCTATTGTTTTGATAAGGAATGGATTTGTATTTAAAAGGTCAGAGGAAGTGATTAGATGGCTAGAGTATGTGTGTTGTGATATTGCAGCATTTTGCTGTATTGGTGAGAGAGAAGTGGATAAAGATGGATAATGTCAGAGATTAAAATGTTGATGAATTCTCAATAGTGATGAGAGAGTTGGTTACACATTATTTTTCCGAGATTTTTCAGCTCCATTGACCATGAAAATGGATGCTTCATCAGATTGATTAAACAATATTAGCATTCGGTATAAAAAACTGTTTGGAGAAATTTTGTATTTCTTAACTATGTTGGCAAGTTTTGTCCCAAATGTTTCCAAACGGACGCTCTGCAGCCAAACTGTGGTCCGCAGCTCGGCAACTCGATGTCAAGGCTGAAGCAGCGTGGAACTCTAACTATGGGGGGTCCAGAGCTGAGAGCCCGAGAAAGACTTCCAAAATAATTACCCTGTGACGACAATGATAGTCATGCTACTTGTTTAATTACTTCTGTTAATTAGTGTAATTATAACAACCGAGCTTTGATTACTGTACCAGTGTGCTTTAACCTGTTGTCGTGATGGGGATACTCTTATGTCAATAGGACCAACAAGTGATACTCTGATAATGTTTGCATGCACCGGCTTGTTGTCACATGCATAAACATGGGAACAGTTAGTACTCATGGAAGTTGTGTACGGTAACTTAGTTAATTACTTTCAGACTCAGCTCTTTATAAAAAAAACGTAAAAAGAACTCATTGAGAACACTGGAGCACAAGATTTTTGTTCATCGTGTCTTTTTCTCCATTACAATTAATAATGGTATTCGAACCATCATGTTCTTTTGGTTATAATTAATATCAAGTTTGTTTGGAATTACAAATTGAGAAACCTTTATCATATAAGTCTCATAATCCTATTTAAATGTATTGGGGTCTTCAGTGACAGAGTATTCTCCTAATTTGTTTTTCCTAACTTCTTCTTGAATGGATCGAAATTGTGGAGTAATTAGATCCGCATCTTTAAAACCAGTAACTTGGACACATGTGAATGATTGGTTATATCACAGTAAGGTACACCATTGGTTATTGTAATTTGTTTGATTGATTGATATATTATCAATCACTGGCAATGGACCTTGTTGATCCATTAATTGAGGGTAGAAAAAAGTACTAAGAATTGAATCGAATCATATATTAAGTTCAGGTACTAAAACTAATATTGAAGGAGGTCCTCTGTTATTAAATTGATCGACAGATTGGTCAACATTATAATATTAGGAATCATAATTAACAGTAAGGAAAAATCAAGTTAATGAGGAAGCATGTATTTACATAACCATTTATAAGCAGAATGGCTGGAAGAATGGCTTAGACCAACAGCAATTATATGAAATAATTAATGGAATTAGGAATTGTACCATGTATTGTAAATGCCTCCATATTTGTGGAAAGACAAAAAAAACAAAAAAGCAAAAAGGATTAACAGAATCATGCTGAGTACAGAAGGCATTAGCATGTGAAACTAGAGGGAGCACTCGGTAGAGTGCAAACCTCCGCCGCCAATACAGCTGGGTCACTCAAGTGAACCTTATATCTTATTCATTAAATATGAGTCAACAGTGCTGACAGTTATAGTTCTTTTCTCCAACATTTTTTTGGTTGGAAATCACTTAAAACATGTAGAAATGCAAAAAAAGAAATGAAATTTTGTTGAAAAAAAAGTTGCAAAAATTTTTTTTCTCTAACTATTTTTTTTTGGGGGGGGGAGGGGGTTGGAATCACTTAAAACATGTAGAAATGCAAAAAAAAATAAATTTTTCTCTAACAATTTTTTTGGGGGGGGGGGGGGTTGGAAATCACTTAAAAATGTAGAATGCCCAAAAAAATTTTCTCTATTTTTTTTGGTGGGGGGGGTAACAATTTTTTGGGGGGGGTTGGAAATCACTTAAAACATGTAGAAATGCAAAAAAAATTCTCTATTTTTTTTGGGGGGGGGGTAACATTTTTTTTTGGGGGGGGGGTTGGAAATCACTTAAAACATGTAGAAATGCAAAAAAAAAAAATTTTCTCTAACAATTTTTTTTGGGGGGGGGAACCAGTCCAAAATTTAATGCATGATCCTGGACCATACCTAACCCCCCCACCAAGTTTCGTCGAAATCTGTCAAGGAGTTTTTCGTTATACTGTTCACAAACAAACAAACAAACAAAAAACAGAAAGGGGTGAAAACAGTAACTCGATCTTCGATGGCGGAGTTAATTAATGTTAAATCGGCAGAGTGTAAAAATTCAATTATTGAAAAATAGTGCAACGTGCACAAGCCATTAAAATATACCGTTTTATTGTTTTCTGATTCATTGGACAGGTACATGATTTTTGATCAAGTGGTACTTCTTGTACATTTACTAAAGTAAGTTTGAGGTATTTCTAACACTGACTTGACCATCGTTCTCAGTACGGAGGTGCGAAGTACTGCAATAAATAATGGCAGTTGCTCTGAACTGCTTGTGAAATGAAAATAGAAGAAGAAGAAGAGAAGAAGAAAATAAATATAGAAGAAGAAGCTACTTTCATAATTATGTACAGATGATGGAATATTTTTCGTGACTGGAAGGGATTTTTGAAGGATGTGAAAATAATTGTTGATTGCAATGGAACCCTGATAAATACTGCTGCCCTTCTACATGGAAATAGGAAATGAGAAAAGAATGTTTTGAGTGTACATACAACTGAGATTCTATATATTTTTAGAATGTCCGTTTTAGGTGGGCGG
>CM068968.1:3582813-3595309 GCA_035128595.1 Eptatretus atami
GCGGGAGAATGCCCAATGATCCGAAGCTTGGTTTCCACACGCGTGAAGCGAGAAAGGTGAGAGGCGGAGCACCAGCCCCAGTAGGGGAGGCAGTACTCCATCAGACTGCGGACAAAGCTTTTGGTAAAGTGGTCAGGCGCTCAGCTGTGCCGAGGAAGGACTTTGCACGATGGAGGGATTCCAGTCGGCGCTGGCTTTGGAGGAGGTTTGAAACTGTGGCTTTCCAGGAAAGGTATGGCAGATAGTGCGACCGCGAAGCTTGAAGAAAGGAATTTCTTCCAGAGGATTGTTGAGAAAGTGGATGGGGAGGGTTTCTAAAGGTCCTTTCGGAGAGACATCGTGAGAGTGTGAGATTGTCCGGATTGAAAGACAATGTTCCACGTTTGGACAGTTTTGTTTATCCAGATCTGCATGAGCGAAGAAGCTGCTGCTTGCCGGTCTGAGGGATGACCGATGGTACGGCAGAGGGTGGAGTATCAGCAAAGAGATATAGAGGATTTTCCAGAGAGTCGGAGAGATCGTGTGAAAAGCCAGAAAAGAAAGAGCCCAGACGCTACCTGAGAACTCTAGCCTGGACAGGAAGAGGGATGATAGAACTCCATTTAGGGCCACCGTTGACTGCGACAGGAGAGGAGTCTGCAAGCCATGAGTGGAGATGGCTTGGATACCATACGAAGAGAGTTTGGGTGAGCAGGGCAGGGTGCCAGACTGTCAAAAGCACGTGATAATGTCCAGGGATACGGCTCGGATTTCCTTCTGGGCATTGAGGACCTCCATCCATTGTTGCGAGAGCAGAAGAGCCATATCTCGTGTAGAGTGACCTGGTCTGAAACCAAATTGATGATCGGAAATCAAGCCATTGGAGAGAGAAGGATTTAAGCTGGAAGCGATGATGGATTCCATAACATTGCTGATGATTGGGAGAAGGCTGATTGGTCTGTAGTTGCAGGGATCTGTTTTTGCACCTTTTTTATGCAGGGCAGTAATCTTTGTGATTTCCAAGCAGATGGCAGATGCCTTGAGCAAATGAGGGGGTGAATAGAAGAGAGAGAGAGAGAGAAGAGAGAGAGAGAGAGAGAGAGAGAAGAGAGGAGAGAGAGAGAGTGTGAAAGCAAGACAGAAGAGCAGGCTTTGAGGACACGTGGGCTGATGCCGGTCGTGGACTGGTTTGCAAGAATCAGAGTCGAGGTTTGACAGCAAGCTCTCCACTTGTAGGAGAAAAGGACACGGTCCAGGGCAGTTGGTGGACCAGAGTAGTGGGGAGAATGTGACACATTATGCAAAAAACCGATTTAGGCATTAGATTTTATGTGACGGATCAGCAGTGCGCATTTGAGGTAAGGGAGGTGGGGATGGAAGGGGGAACACCAGAAACAAGTTTGATAGACGCCACCAGGTTTGAGGAGGGAGAAGAGGTTTGAGAGTTTCAAGAACTTGAGTTAGAAAGATGTTGCTTTTTTGGCTACTACTGAGGTAGATACTACTTGTTCCTGGCTTTTATGGAAGGAACTGAGATTGCCTCAGTTGGGTTTGTTTCCATAAGCAAAGGCAAGTTGTTAGGATGCCTACACAAAGCTTGGAAAGTGAAGGGCGGAGGAGGTAGGACATGAAGACGAGAGGGGATAAATTGTGCATGCGGGAGAGACAGTTTTTTGAAAGATTCCCAGGATGAGTATGATGTTGAGAAAGTAGCGATGGAGACCAAGTCTATAACGTTTGATGGTGTATTGCGACCCTGGCAGTGGGTGAGTGAATGCCAGACCGACAGGCGTGAGGGGTTTCTCTTGTAATAGCAGAAAGAGATGTCACATGACAAGACATGGTAAGAAAACCGATTGGAGCGGAGGAGAGCAGGAAGATATTGTCAGCGGAATTTTACAATAGATCCAGAAGAGTGGGACATTTGGTTGAGATGGCAGGGTTCCGGGAGTTGACCGATTGAGTTCAAGTCCCAATGAGTCGCAAAAGCGTTTTGCTGAGGTGATGACAGGGTGAGAAGGTACCACAACTAGCCAACTGGCTGGATGAATTGAAGTTGCCAAATATGAGGAAGAGAGAGTTGGATGAGAAGATAGAAGTTGGTCCATGTTTTCGGATAGTGAAGTGTAGATGGAGTATCAACTGTTCGTGGACGGTAAGTAAATAACAAATGAGGTGGGAGTGGAGGGGAAGCATAGCAAGAGGTTTCTGGGGGTGTGGGGGTGGGGCAGTGCATGGAGAGTGGAGGAATAGAGTCTTTGATGAAGAGAGCAACTTCATCAGAAGGACGAGGCATCAGGTCGTATAGGAGGAGGGAGTAACAGGGAGAGTACTTGGGAGTCACAAAGGAGCACCAGCCCAGAGGGGAGAGCAGTACTCCATCAGACTGCGGACAAAAGCTTTGTAAGTGGTCAGGCGCTCAGCTGTGCCGAGGAAGGACTTTGCACGATGGAGGATTCCCAGTCGGCGACTGGCTTTGGAGACGAGGTTTGAAATGTGGCTTTCCCAGGAAAGGTCATGGAGAGAAGATAAAATGTTGTGAATTAGTTTTTGTAAATTGTTTTAAACACTAAGTACGTTGCCTGTAAAAAAAAAAAATATAAAAAAATAAAAAAATAAAAAGATATTCAAACGTGAGCAAAGCAACAACAACGCACACAGGCCGTTTCTTGCGCTCTCGCGTGCCCGCAACGTGCGTGGCCCGGAAGTTGGCATATTATTCGCAGTTACGATTATTCGCAATTTAGTTTTAATACCCATTATTCAATTAGCGCCAAAGTATTTTAACCTTTTCCGCATGTCGTGCAAGGAAAAACAAAAAGAGAAGAGAAGAGAGAGAAAAAAAAATTTACTTCCTTTCGGACACACGGCAGCAACTCTGATGTTTACCGAAATTTAAATGCACCGTCTAAAATGAAAACGATCATAATTGGGCATTGTTTTATCTATAAATGCGGCATAAGAAATGAGAAATTATAGAATACACGAAGTCATCACTCTCCGAAAGTCCGTACGTTGTTAACCTGTAATGGCGAACGCGGCTGAGTTCCTTCCCCATCGGCCAGCCCACAGCACAACGTGTCTTTCATTGGTTGGTAAATAAATGGCCATACTTGGAAGCCCTTGTCCGAATTAAATCAAATCTTCAAAAGGCACATCCTCAGGTCCCCAGCAATATATCTGGCAAGTTTCAATGAAGATCGGACCAGTGGTTGTGAGAAACAGCGGTCACAAGACACACCACACACACAACCACACAACACACAGCCACACAACAGCACGATGCTGGAATTATAGATTAGACTGTTGGTCCAAATGAGCCAATGTCCTACAAACTGAACTGCCAAAGCATCGTGAATAAACTGAGCCTAATCCTAATATGTTAATTTAAAAAATGGTCCTAAAACGGCCCTTCTGGGGCCAAACACAAGTTTCGAAAAACAGAACTTTCTGCTCAAGCACAGTTATTTCCCACAATCCTTTTCAATTAAAAGTCTTAGAACCAAGTTGTCTTTTGTTGTTGTGGATTATTACCTGTAATGAACAAATGTTCTGACAATTTGCCATGAATGATGGTTGCGGTACAATACATTCATTACATGTAATGCATTGAACTGGGACGCATTGAAAGTATTAACGTACACAGTCAACCCATTCTCCCTCTGAACTAGCCCACTGTGTTCAACATATACATGGGGATAAATCTTGACTTTTCACTGCCATTACCTTGTCATGTAGGTGTACTTGAATCTCCACACCTGGATCCACCAGTAACATAGTAATAATGTCATAAGATTTATCTCAAACAATAAATTCTTATTGCGCTGCAAGCTGAAATGTATCTCAAAAAAAAATCTGAACAGTCGCAAATTTAAGAGTTTATTGGAGCATTCTGTCTCACAAAACTAATTTATCTGCAAGTAATCCTCTCTCCATCCAATAACAAACAGATAACATGTGGTTTCAGTAACATTCTCAAATACTAATTAACTTTAGTAGGTTTGTATTGATGTAAATCTTCAGGCAGAAACCCCCAAAAGTCAACTATCATCAGACTCATCAGATAATTGTGAAAGAGATTCCATCCCTGAGCCTCCTGAAGATAAGTCCCAACACAACAGTTTCTCATCATCTGTGGGAGATGGCTTTTCAACCATGCATTGTCCGTTTCTCCGCGTCCAAAAGGAGACCTAATGGTGTTGAACAAAGGTGTTTTTGTTTTGGCATACACGGTAATCTTAGGTTTTTTTTCTTCTTTTTTTTAAAAAAAAATTTTTTTTTTTTAATTTTTTTTTTCAGCCCTTAATTGTTACGGGGCCGATAAAAAGACCCCTAAACTCGACCACCGGGTCAATCCACGGGGCGAGGCCGATCGGCCCGTCAATGCAAGCCAGTATGTACTCTGTGACGTTTAATGTACTATGTGACGTTTACGTACTCTACTAATACTACTCACTTATGAAAGGAAATTCCACTGTTTTCTCCTCCTCGGTTGGTACAACACACAGCAAGCGCAAGCTTCCCCCATCTTTCAAGTTCTTCAGCATGTAATTTTCTCGGAGATGATGGTGGAGGCAAACTTTCTTAATCTGGCCTTGATTTCATCAACTTCGCCCTCTAGTGGTCAAATGTGAACTCAATGACTGGACGACCTTGTGTGGAACCATTAAAAAAAAACACCGTTCACCAATTGGAAACATCGAATGTGCACACGTGCCAACCCAACTATATCACGAGCTTTAGTTCTACTCACAAGATGTTAAACATCAGAATCTTCACAAGACTTTGATCCCTCACAGGACTCGCTTTGGAGAATGTTTCTTCCCTGTTTCGTGTCCCGGGACAAGGAATCCACGCTATCATCAACACACGATCTTCTTCTTCAATTTCCTCACAACTCTTCTCTCGAATCCTCTCCGATCGTTATCTCATTCCCACTACCGTGTATTATCAAGCATTTCTCCATCTTAAAATATTCCACCAAAAATAAATATTCAAAACCTCAATAAAAACGAGGATGAAAAAAGAAGGTACGAATGTCAAGCTTGGAAGATACATCTACTTCAAGGAGTCCTTTGAGGATATGGAGAGAAGACTGAGACCGAAACATGGCATTCTTTTCAGGCACCGACAGAAGTTGTGGACAATGGTGGTTGTTGATTGTGGTCTGTGCTTCGTTTGTGGGTCCATGGGTGCGTGCAGTGAGATATTTTCATTTCGTGTGCAGTCTTCGGTTCCTCGTTTCAATCATTGCTGGGAGCACGGCTGTGCACGCTGATGCAGTGCCCACCTGCTTGGTAAGGGCAGGATTTGTAAGTTGTTCAGGGTGGCGGGTGATGGCTCCCTCCTCTTCAGAAGCCACACATAGGGAACTTTAACTTCCTCCATAACTCTGACAGGTTTAAACGTTCATCGGGACTCACACAACAACGATGAACCACCATGTCCGTAAACACTGGGATGACAGTTCATGTCTGGTTCGGAAGTCGAACTTTCGTTTTGTTTAAAGCAGTTTACTGTCGTCATGGTGGGCGAATGAATCGCAGTGACAAACTGTCAATCTTTTTTCACTGTTCTTTCATTGATCGGCACCGCAAGCCACTGGCGGATGTATGGGAGAGGGAGAGGAGAGGACGGAGAAGGAGAAGAGGAGAGGACGGAGGGAGAAAAGAGAGGAAGCTAGGAAAGGGGAAGAGCGAGAAAGGGGGGGGGGAGAGTGACACTCACCGCAAATGTTGCTATAAACATTGGTGGGGGGGAGGGATTTGTGGGTGGAGGGATATGAGGAGAGGGTAAGAGAGAGGGAGAGAGAGAGAGAAGGAAAAAAAAAAGAAGCTAGAAAGGTGAGGGATGGAGGTGGTGTTTGCAAAGAGAATGCCCGAAACACATACACAAAAAAACTCATGTCAAGAAACCTGCACACACAACCAACAATAGAGTTTGGATAAAGTATCTGCTGGCACATCTTAAAGACGTTGATATCCCAGTTCCAGAAAAATGTGTGAAATGTAAACCAAAAGCAATCATACGAAAAGAATTGAAGTACCGAATGAACATTGTGAACAATTATCAAGTGGGGAGCCAAAAAAACAGAGAAGAAAGAAATTCCTTCTAATTTCTGTTGTAATTTTTTTTTTGGGGGGGTGGAGGGGAGTGTAAAAGAGTTTGATAAAGAAAGAAAATGATGTATACAGATGCATGTGAGATAATACATCAACATGCAGTGCAAATTCAAGCAAGCCTGGTGTTTGGCTTCATGTTAGGGTGGTGGCCTTGGGATCTCGGGTTCCACTGGAAAGTTTCAAGGCTCCCCGTTGGCTGCTGAATTAAATATACACCAGGAGGTTTGACTCAGCCTGTCACATCCTTCTGAGGTGGCAAATGAGTACCAGTGTTACTGGTAGGAGGACACTGCATCAATGGCATTGCCCCGCCCAATCAAAATGATGCAACCAGCAGCCAATAGTGACCCGAAAAGGAGAGGGTAGTGCAATCAACGCACTGATTTGTGTAATAACTAGAGGGCGAACCTGCAAGCACAACGCTTCTGGGCCACACAGCCACCATGTTTGGAGAATAACCCTTCCTCGCCAGATGTGAGAGGTACAGGAGTAAGCTGAGTGCGATAAACACTGGACTTCATCAGGTTCATAAACAGATTGAATTCAAATTTGTTTCCCAGCATTTCCAAGTTTGTTTGTTTTCCTTCGGAAGCCTTTGTAAATAGAGCCACGAAGGTGTCTGACAAACTGAAGTCTGATTTAATGTCGAAGTGTCAGGTTGAGTTGGTTTCAGTGTGAAGAATTTTTAAATTTCCAAGATCGCAATGAAGATAGGAGAGTTGGCTGATGGAGGGGGTTGTTTAAACAACAATGTTCCTCACAAGACAGAGCCACTGTGAAACATTCTGCTGTTTTTCAAACAACATTACGTTTAAATGATAAATTAAACACATCGTAATGGAACATAAAACTCGGCGAGCTCTGATAGGCAAATGCAGAGAGTTGAAACTTTCACACAGACGGCGAGAAAGGCCAAACAATAATAAAACGAGAAGAGCACTCGGTGGAGCACATCGCTCCGCCACGCAATGCTGATCCACAAGAAAATATCGGCCCATTAGATATTTGAAATATCAATGCTAATGAAGGACGATATTGGTTTTGGCCGCAATGTCTCAAATGGTGAAGAATTACTTTTTTAAAATGAAATAATTATTGTATCCAAGATTTTATGGATCTTCACCAAAATTGAATATTTCTTCTTCTTGTCACACACCCAAATATGTCCACCAAGTTTCATCCAAGAATCCGCCACAAACTTTGAGTTATTGGTGCTATGTTTCATTTTTTGCAGCAATCCTCATCAATGGTGACATATTACTTTAAAACTCTCAGTGAAATTCTCAAGTGCAATTCTAGGAAGTGGAATTCTCTGAGGTAAATCTAAAGGGTAATTCTAAAGTTAAATTATCAGGGTAATCAAGTAAGTGTAATTCTAAAGTGTAAATTCTAAAGTGTAATTCTAAGTGTAAAATCCAAAGTGTTAAATCTAAAGTGAATTATAACAGGGTAATTCTAAGTGTAAATGTAAAGTGTAATTCCAAGTGTAATTATAAAGTGTAATTCCAAGTGTTAATCTAAAGTGTAATCTAAAGTAATTCTAAAGTGTAATTCTAACAGGTAATTTAATTCTAAAGTGTAATTTGTGAAGGGTAATTCCTAACGGTGAATTCAACTGTTAATTCTAACAGGTAATTATAAAGTGTAATTCTAAGAGTGTAATTCGAACAGGTATTCTGAAGTGTAATTCTAAGTGCATTCAAAGTGTAATTCCAAAGGGTAATATCTGAAGTGTAATTATAAAGTGTAAATTCAAGGGGTAATTCTAAAGTGAATTCGAAATGTAATTCTGAAGTGTAATTCTGTAGGGTAATGCAAGCGTAATTCCAAAGTGTAAATCCCAAGTCTAATTCTAAAGTGTAAGTTCTAAAGTGTATCTAAGTGTAAATCCAAAGTGTAATTCTAAAGTGCAATTCTAACAGGTAATTCTGAAAGTGTAATTCGTAGGGTAATTCCAAAGGGTAATTCCAAAGTGTAAATATAAAGTGTAATTCTAAATGTATTCTAAAGGTAATTATAAGTGTATTCTAAGTGTAAATTCCAAAGTGTAAATTAAGTGTAATTCTAACAGGTAAATCTAAAGTGTAAAATGTAAGTGTAATTCCATAGTGTAAATCTGAGTGTAATTACAAAGTGTAATTCTAAGTGGTTTAATCTAAAAGTGTAATTCTAAAGTGTAAATTCTAACAGGTATATTTAATTCTAAAAGTGGTAATTGTGAAGGGTACTTCCAAAGGGTAATTCTAAAGTGTAATTCTAAACGGTATTCTAAAGTGTAAATCAAAGTGTAATTCTAAAGTGTAATTTAAAGTGAAATTCTAAATGTAAATCGAAAGTGTAATTCTAAAAGTGTATTCTAAACAGTGTAATTCTGAGGTAATTGTGAAGGGTAATTCTAAAGTGTATATTCTAAAGTGTAATTCAACAGGAAAATTCTAAGTGTTAAATGGAAAGTGTAATTCCCTCAAAGTTAAATCTGAAGTGTAATTCTAAAGTGTAATTCTAAAGTGTTAATCTAAGTGTAAATCTAAAGTGTAATTCCTAACAGGTAATTCCTGAAGTGTAATTGTGAAGGGTAATTCCAAAGGTAATTCTAAGTGTAATTCTAACGGTAATTCTAAAGTATAATTCTAAACAGTTAATTCTGAGTGTAAATTCCTAAAGGGCAATTTTAAAGTGTAATTCCAAAGTGTATTCTGAATGTAATTTCAAAGGGTACATTCTAAAGTGTAATTATAAGTGTAATTCCAAGGGGTAATTCTAAGTGTAATTTCGAAAAATTAAATTCTGAAGTGTAATTCTGTAGGGTAATTCCAAAGGATATTCGAAGTGTATTCCAAGTGTAATTGTGAAGGGTAATTCCTAAGTGAATTCTGAAGTGTATTTCTAAAGTGTAATTCTTAAAGTGTAATTCTAAAGGGGAGTTCTGAAGTGAAATTCTGTGTAATTCTCAAGGGAGTTCTGAAGTGTAATTCAAAGTGTATCCGAAGGGTAAATTCTGAATGGGTATTCTTGAAGTGTAATTCTGAAGTGTAAATTCTAAAGGTTAATTTTAAAGTGCAATTCCAACAGGTAATCTAAAGTGTAATTGGTGAGGTAATTCCAAGGGTAATTCTAAAAGTGTAATTCCAAAGTGTATTCCAAAGGGTAATTCCAAAAGTGTAATTCCATAATGTATTGTGAAAGGGTATTCTAAAAGGTAATTCCACAAAGGTTAATTTTAAGTGTGATCCTAATGATAATTTGAAGGGAAATTCTGAAGGCAAATGAACACTGCAAAACTTTTTGATTGGGGGAGGGGAGGGGGGTTAGTTTACAATTTCAAGTGTAATGATGGGGATTAAAAAAAACATGCAGGGAAAATCCAATCATCACACCCCCCGCATCCATGAAATCTGCACCACGTGTGTGCTTGTATGTATGTTCTCACACCAAGAAGCACTTTGTCCACCCCCCCAAATCTATCCTGCCGAGAAAAAAACCCGCAAAAAACAAAACAACAGAAAAAACACCACACAAAAAATTTTTTTAACATTTCCTTTTTTCCTTTTTTCATATTAACTGGTATGGTTTTGATGTGTTGCAGCAAGTGTCCAGAAAAAATCAATTCTCGTCACATGACCATGTACGCAATTTTGTTTACCATTCATCGTGACATCTGTCTGTTTCAGTCTGTGAGACTGTGCGCTGCCCGTACGTGTGTGGCCCGTACGTGCAAAACAAAAAAAAACTTTCAAAACCGCGTGCCAGATACAACAACGCACATCCGGCCGTTCCTCTCGCTCTCGCATGCCATACATGGCGTGGCGACTGGCGCGTACGTGCGTGGCCGTCCGTGCAAATGTTTTTTTTTAAACAAACAACTTTAAACAACTACACAGTCCCGTTCCTTCGATCTCGTAAACGACGACTGGTTGAGCATTGTGTTATCTTTCTCTAAATTTATCGAAATATCACAAGAAAATCGAGAAAGAAAGAATACAGTAAGTCGAGAAATCGAGAAAAAACTCGAGAAATAATACGTAATCGGTCACTATCCGGAAGTCAAGAAGTTAAGTCCTCACTGTCCGGAAGTTCGCATATTGCACGTTACGATTATTCGCAATTTTAGTTTAATGGCAATATCATTAGCGCGCAATGTATTTTGCCTTTTTCGGCAATGTCATCACAAATGAAAAACACAAAGAGAAGAGAGAGAGAGAAAAAAACTTTCAAACCGCGCGGCCAGAAAACAACAACCACAGCAGGCCGTTCCTTCGTTCAGTAAACAACGACTGATGGGGCATTGTGTTTATCTAAATGCGCATAAGAAATTGAGAAATTGATAGAATTCAGTACGTTTATTATCCGGAAGTCCGTAGATTTGGGTTTTTAAGCCGTAATGGGGACGCGGCTAGAGGAGTCTCTTCCCCAACGGCCACGCCTACGCAGCAACGTGTCCTGGTCATTGGTAGACTAAGATGGCGCCCTTTCCCATTGGCCACGCCTACGCAGCAACGTTCCTGTCATTGTTTGGTAATAAATGGCCATAAATTGGGAACCACTTGTCCGATTAATATCAAAAGACCTTGAAAAAGGCACATACTCAGGTCCCGAAGAAGCCTGCCCACTCACGCCTTGGTACTCGCCAAAAAGGAACTACGAAGACATTTGCCTCGGCAATGCGAGTCGTCCGGTGTTAGGCGGGCTAGGGCGAACAAGCGTTTGTTCAGCAGCCATGCGAGAGTGGCAAGCGGAGGAGGGTACTGTAGTTTCAAAAAAAGGGGAGAAAGATTTAAACCAACTAAAGCATTGCAACGCACCCTTTTGCTTTCCCACGACACACGAGGAGGGGTTCTATCTGCACTGTAATTAATGGAATAACTGATTTGGGACACTGTATGGTTGTAAATGCATATGGTTCCAAGAACCGTAAACACTATTATCGGTCTTTCCAAGATGCTCTCAAACACAGTCACATATTACAAATGGGTGTTTTATACATTTATTTGTTTCATTAAATACAATTTTCTCTTCGGTCCTGGCATCTCAACAACTGCTGCTTTATGATTCTAACAATACTTTAAATGTTTATCAAGTCTTTGTTGAGATGGAAAGATATTTAGCATCTCTACAAGGATATGATTAATTGCTTGATTTATAACCTGACTACTTACCAATCGGAGAAAGTTTTGGATATAGATAATGAGCGGTTTCTTATTCGTCGAAATAAAGGGAGAATCTAAATGCCGGTCCGTTTGACCAATTAATCATTGAATATAGTACAAGAACTCTGTCTTTTTTTCTCTCTTCGGTGAAGACTAACACACACGCACAGCAAGGGGGCAATGAGACAAAGAGGGCTGGGAGTGGGGAAGGATAAAAACATGGGGAACAGAACATTAGGAAATCTGTGGAGGGAGAGGTAGGGACGGGGAACAATGGGGAATAGAAGATGGACATTACAGGGACTTTCAAGAGGAATACATGTCATTTTAGGGAGGTGGGCTTGGGTGGATATCGGGGGTAGAAATGATCGAGATTTGGTGGGGGATGATAAGAGGTGGTGGTCACAAGCTATTTTGAAGGCCTGGAGGGAAGAATGGGATTGAATACGACTGAGGGAGTTCATCAAAGGCGGGGAAAAAAGGGAATGAAGAGTGAAGTTGAGACAGCTGATTCGTGATTTTGGTAGTTTTAACCAGAAGGGGTTGTTGGCGGATTCTTGCGCCCTTGGAAATGTGTGGGGACAAATCGCAGAGAGAGGCAAGGGGAGGCTGGAGAGGAGACAGTGGAAGCAAAAAGACACGACCAACCGCGGTGATTGAGTGAGAGCCAAAGACTCAGCTCATTGGCGGGAGATGCCAATGATCCGAAAGCCTTGGTTTCCACAAGCGTGAAGCCGAGAAAGGTGAGAGGCAGGAGACCAGCCCAGAGGGGAGGCAGTACTCCATCAGACTGCGGACAAAAGCTTTTGTAAAGTGGTCAGGCGCTAGCTGTGCCGAGGAAGGACTTGCACGATGGAGGATTCCCAGTCGGCGACTGGCTTTGGAGGAGTTTGAAATGGTGGCTTTCCAGGAAAGGTATGGCAGATAGTGGCGACCGCCGAAGCTTGGAAAGAAAAGGAAATTCTTCTCAGAGGATGTTGAGAAAGTGGATGGGGAGGGTTTCTAAAGGTCCTTTCCGGAGAGACATCGTGAGAGTGTGAGATTTGTCCGGATTGAAAGACAATGTTCCACGTGTTGGACAGTTGTGATTTTTATCCAGATCGCATGTGAGCGAAGAAGCTGCTGCTTGCCGTCTGAGGGATGACGATGGTACGGCAGAGGGTGGGAGTCATCAGCAAAGACGATATAGGAGGATTTTCCAGAGAGTCGGAGAGATCGTTATGAAGCCAAGAAAAAGAACAGAGCCCG
>CM068968.1:3653312-3671287 GCA_035128595.1 Eptatretus atami
TAGCTGGGAGATTGTGAATATGATCGGACGGGTTCTCCAGGCAGAGCGTGTGTTACGTTTAAAGCTCCGTTGGGCCTGCGCGCACGTCCTCTGTCACAGCGTTTGCAAGCATTTCCCGATGCGTTACGCCTGCCCGCTTGCGCCGAAGCAATCGCGCAGGTTCTCGAGTGCGGTGACTCATCGGGATCGCCGGTGAGCGAGCACATGTGCTCGCGTGGGAACCCCTGAACGGAGGCTTGCTTGGAATGCGCAGTGACGTCCGTCGCGGCCGCATGCTTGGAATCCGCAGAAGAAATCCCTCCCGGATGTTACCATCCGAGAAGACGAGGGGAGCGAGCAGTCTGCTGACTCACAGGGAAAGTAGGGTTGCGAATTGCCCGCTGGTGAGATAGAAAAAAAAAAGAACAGCAAGCCTCGCCTTCGAACAGGTTCCTAGCGGGTAGAAACCCCCTTGCTTAGGGACGAAGACCAACTAAGTTAGGTGATGGTTATGATAGGTAGACTGGCTTCATGGACGTAGTTGTTCCTCATGGAGACCGTGCGAAACATACTTAGAGAACGTCAGTTTAATTTAGGAGCTTTGAATGATTGAGAACACTATGACATCTAATGTATAAGTGGACGAGCTACTACGTATGTTAAAGGATTTGCTATTGTTAAAGGTATGACGAGAATCCGAGTCAGCTTAGAGACTCAGTTAGTGGAATGCAGGTTCAGCGATGTATATTTTGCGATATTTGAAAGGAAACATGGAGTGCAGTGAGCCAGCGGCGGCCTGTGTGAATGGATGAATGTGGTATGCATGTGCGATGAGTGGATTGGGGGAGGGATGATTCCACCAAGTGACCCGGGTCAGAGTAAAGTCGATAGTGAGTTAGCCAAAATGACAAAATTAGAGGTCGTTTGTGTTGTGCGAATGTAGGCTCGAAACCCGTTGGAGGGTGCAGAGTCCTGATTGACGGGCTGGAGCGTGGCTGCAACGGTGAGTATCGCTAGTGGGCCCCCGGCACCGGACATAGTCGGCCACGCGGAGGCCAAGGGCCCAGAGGGCGGAATAGCGTAGTGGCGCACGGGTGGCCCGCAATGAAGCGGCGCCCGTAGCCGCAATGTCGCATGCAGTGTCGTGCTGCACGGGCACCCGGGCGAAACAGCGTGCCGCCAGCCTCCCGTGAGCGTCCGAGGGGAGTGCCAAGGAGGGCACCCAGATTTAGAGCTGTGAGCTCGAACAGCTCAGGCGCACTGGTTGCTGAGTTTGAGAATCGCAGAGGTAGTTCCTTGCCAAGTGAGCCCTGCGCCCACCACGAAACGGTTTTCATTACGATGCCGAGGGGAAAATTGAACGCAGCCCAAATTGTGAGGGCACCACACAAGTCGACGGAATCTATGGTGTAGAACCATAGTTTAAGCAACAGGCACTTTGGAAAGCCCCGGGTAGTTAAGGCTAGTAAATGTTAGGGTAGATAGAAAGTAGTACCCTCCACACACTCCATCTGCACTCTCGGTGGCCGCTGGACCCACCTTGGTAAAAAGATCGCTGAAATTGAGAGGCCATTCGAGGCTTCATTGCCTCAAGAGCAGGATGCTAAGCTCTCCTATTCCCTCCAGAAGGAACGTAGGTATGGGAGTAGGCTAGGTACATGGTAGTTAGCCAGACAGCGACAATAAAGGGTTAAAGGGAGAACAATTTAAAAGGAAACGATAAAAAATAAGATGGGTGGTTGAGTATTCTGTATACCTCAATCTTTTTTACAATCTAACTAGGTTTCCATATTTTGATATTTATTCATTCTCGCCTTTCCTCCCTCTCCTACCCTTCTCCTTCTCTCTCTTCGCTCTCCTCCTCTCCCTCCTCTCTCTTCTTCCCCTCTCCTTCTCTCTTTCTCCTTCTCTTTTCTTCTCCTTCCTCCTTCTCTCTTCTCTTCCCTTCTCTCTGCCTAGCTTGTCGTTCCCCGTTGCCCTGTTAAAGACTTTATTTCGTGTAGGGGAACATAAAGGGAGGGCTTTAAACAAACCCCCCCCCATTTTAGCAATATCATACAATACTTCACGGATTCTTGTTATTCCTGATCCAATATAATTTTTTTTTACAACAGAACCAATAAATTTCTTCTGCATTCTAAAAGCCATTACGTTTTTAACTTTATAATTTTTTTCATCATATTAACATTCTAATTTAAATCCAAAGTGTGGTTTTCAACATCAGCTAATGCCAATCTTTTATGAAAACTACCTCATTCTTATGTTGACTAGAACATATTTATTAAATAACCGAATATACCTTTCTTGAATATGCTTGACACCAAAATGTATTTCTGAAAGCCTTCTTGCCGTTCATACTGTATTAAACATATATTTAGTATAATATTATGGACACAAACAACCTCCCATCTTCCCATGGTTACAAATCTGTATTTCCCTAATATTATATAATATCTTTTTTTCGTTTTCATAGATATAAACTAGCAAACCATTAGTATAATTTACCTTATTAAATTCTTTATGTGTGTTTACTAATCGTGGCTCAACAAAAACACTCATTCTCTTCAAGTGGATAATATTCTCCTTACGAGCTGATTTAATTGTTCCATGTCTTTTAGGTCAATTTTAAGACCAATTATACCCTAAATCATTCAATATCATACCCCCATTGTTCTATTCTCATACAAACATACGCCTTCGTATAAAATTATTTTAATTCGAACTGGAATTCTGTCTACCTGGAGATAAAATCAACACTTCTGTATCTTTGAATACACAGCTTTTATTTAAGCGACTAATATATTGATGATAATCGCATTAATCTCACCAGTCATTCGCTGTGCGGGCTGTGATAATTTTTTAATTATAAGCTTTTCATACTAATATTTATGAGTTAAATTATATATTATGTGTTCAGCCTGTGCCTTTTGAGAATATTTAAAATCAAATCCATTCTTGGATACACCAAGATAGAACATCTTTCCCAAATACTCATTATATAGATTAAAAATGTCATAAATTTTTTATTTTTGTTGAGTTGGAAATACACATATTCACTATAATGACCACACACACTTGGAATTATTCTTGATTGAATGTTTGATAAACACCATTTCTGTAAGAATTTTTGACTCAACAGGGTTAGTCGGAGACCAAGAACTATCAAAATAATATTTGTCTTGACTATTAAATACAAACCCAATAAACCTTCCCATATTATCTTCTAAGTATCAATAATATTCTTGTTGTTTAGGCATGTTTCGTAATTTTTCATCTCTCATACAAATACCACATTATGTTAAATTTTATTCTTACATATGAACAACGTTGTAAATTTGAGGTGCTATTCTTTCCAATTCGTTTAAACACTATCAAGCTCATTTAATTATTAGAGAAGAGATAAATCCATTACCTTTTATTATTTTACACCTGCTTTCGATCGACGAAAGCACATCTCAACAACAATCTCGCTTTATCAGCAGGCTTCAAGTTTTCAGCAAAATCTACAATTACACCACTCTCACTAATTTTTTCTCCAACTTTTGTTATGTCTTTCCATATTTTAGCCCGAGTTGAGCCTTCCTTTCATTGGCAGTTTTCACCGCCATGAAATACCACCGTTCAATGCTCCAACCGCACTTCAACCAGCAAAAAAGAATATAGAAATGGGGAACCTCCACTCGTCACTCTTCTTATGATAATTTTTCAACATTGTTGTTGTCATTTTATTTAAGGAGCCGAGTGGTGTTTCAAGATTTTTTAACTGTTCTTGTGAGCAAAACATTCAATTCTTAGACTGCCCTTTTCTTGAATTGTATAACCTTAATACGTACCAAGGCTTTTGATTTTGAACACAAGATGATAGTTTATGAAGATGGATTTGATTAACATATTACCCCAGTTGTACTTGCCAACTCATTTATTTAACAAAACATTATGTGAATACTTCATAACACAATTATTGTATTAATCTGCATTCTGTTCTCGTCCAAAAGCAAACAATATGTATTCAACTTCTTCCCTCTCTCTTTTCATGGATAGGAAATCCACTACCTCGACTTATATAGTTCCTTTTGAGCACTCAGAGGCAACGCTGATTGCTATACAAACTTTAAAAGTTCATATATCCCAAATTAGTTTTTATTCCATTACTTTCACACACCTTGGTAAGACTTTAGCTTCAGCAAAATCATTTTTTTTTTCCCAAATCAATTTCCAATCTATCTTGTGAGATAAAAGTTCACGTCCATCCAGAAGAACAACGAAGTTTTTTCATACTCTAGCAATTATCACTCAATTGCCATTATTCTTACCATTTGTGCAGTTTCGCATTCTGCGTTTCTTATAAAAATGTGAGCCACAGATAGGTCTGGGCTTTTCCTTCCAGAACCACCCAATTCCAAGTGCAAGTGTTTTGGTTCTAGTTAACGTGTTGCACATCTTTCTTTTTAACGGTTATGATACATGTGTGGGTTTCTTTGACAGTCTATACTATCCATAACATCTCTTCTGTTTAACATTAGGAGTTAGTTCACCTAAGCATATGACCACTCATTTCATTTCAAATACAAAATTTTTGCTGAACCACCAAAAATAGAAAACTAGCACACCAAAAAGATCTATTTTCATGTATCATTCTTTTAGTAGTTGAAATCTTAATTTAAGTCAGGACAGAACTTTCCCATTCATCACAAAATCACATATATACCTTTAAGAGAACTCCCACAGTAAAAAATATTAACTGCTTTGTATCATACTTACTTCTTCCTTGATTATCCACGTGTTGGTCTCTTACATACTCGCATACTGCAGTTCCCCTTGTCACATCGAAAATCCTACGACGCCACCATGCTATCATCTATGAATCTAGTGAAGAATTTACATCATTTCAATGCTATGCAGCAGACATATCAACCACTTCAACGCTCTGTGTGTTCCAATGCCACAACGAACACTATCACAACAATTTTCCAGGAAGATCATTTACGAGTGGCAGGTTTGTGTTATTCCCAGCCTTACTAATGCTAAATTTACGACGACAAGAAAAGTAAACTTTACCGCGAGATTTCAAATATAGTTTGTGATTCGTATTTATTCAAAACTTTTTCTGTACCATGTAGTTCGTCTGTTCCGTTATAGTGCATTTACCTTTGAAGTAGTTATCTTCTTTTTTAGTGAGTTTGGAGATATAAATAGTACCATCCTAAATTCATATATGACCTATCCAATGGCTTCACATACTTGTTATTTATTAATGGAAAAAACATATGTTTAACAACTTCTTGAAACCCTGATTCCAAGTGTGGAATTATTTTCTGTCGTTCTTGGGGGACAATCCTGAGTTTTGCCTTTTTTTTTTAAAAATTTTTTTTTTCTTTTAAAAAAAAATGGTTTTTGTTCAAATTTTTTGGGGAAAGATGCCTTTGGGCATCTTTTATGCTCTTTACAGCACCTGCTACATGTCCCACGCAGAAGCCAGTGAACCAATTAGTCTTTATGTTTAAGAATAGTATGAACCAGATACCCCATATGAGTATCAATTTCCCTATCTCTCTAAATTGTGTCCGACCACCCCTTTGCTCTTAGGTTTATATATCCCTCACCGAGATACATACCTTACCCTTGTGTATGGGGAAAGAACATCCCCATTCCTGTAATTATTTTAATTTTTCACAACTCGCGTTTCCTCACAATAACCATCCCGTATTTATTTATTGGAAAAACTTCACGTAGGTAGAATTCTGATGGATATAAACTTCTCATAAAGAAATCATCGATTTATCTGGACTCTTATCTATATTTACTCTGTGTATGGTTTTGTCCTGAACAGGAGATAACCAAATTTTTGTTTCCTATTAGAATTATATACCAATTGGGTTGAGTATGCGAGCTGAATAGAAATATTGTATTGTTTTCTATTCCATCATTCTAAGCACCATCATCAAATCACAGTGAATTAATACCGATCATCCTCGAGGATCATTGAATGACATCTATCACTGTTAAACGTCCCATTAGTTTCAATTTTTTTGAGAGAAACCAATAACTCTCTAATGGAATATCTATTGTGAAATCAACTGGAGTATTTTAGTTTAATCGTCTGATTTTGAAGTATTTTGATATCCTATAACATATTTTGGCGCTTCCATCACCCTGTTCTTTCAAAGAACGTAAATTTCGGAAGATATTTGAGGAAATCATATGCTGTTATCTTTAATCGTAATCGTATCGCTGATTATTTACGTACCGGTGAGACTGTTATCGTCTTTGTATCCACTTCCCGGATTTATAACTTGTCATTTTCTCTTATATAAATAAGTATTATAAGTTTCTTGGCACAATAAAGACGCCTTCATATTCTTTGTTGGTCAAGTTGTAGTGTCTGGGACATGAAGATGTGTGGTCCTTGTTGTGAATTAAAATCGATGTGCTTTCATCTTATTAATACGAGATAATTCTTATATTGAATTTATTTAATTATTTCATGTCATCAACTGGCTAAAATGGCTGGGGATGTGCTCATTTTTAAAAAAACAAATGTTATTTCCAGCCTTCTACTACCTATACACAATAACAGATCTATTACTAATTGCATGGTCATTTGAAGAAACACTAATACCTGAACCAAGGATACTTAAAGCCTGAATAATGTGTTTCTCCTTCTCATTCTGTACGTTTACCAGAAAGAATAACCTATAAACAACAAAGTTCAGCAGTATCAATATATTCTCTCTCATCATTTAGTTTCCTTATCCAATGGGTTTATCAAAATACGTTGATCATTCCTCACATTGAAGCTTGTCTTCATCTTTTGTGAAGAAACATTAATCTTGGGGTTAGTTTTTACACAGGGGTTGAAGCAGAACCAAAGAACCTTAATTATCATTTAAATATCAATACCTTTTCTGGGAAAAACAAAAAGATTTGAAAAAAAATTGCTGGGTTTTTTTTGATTGGATGAGTCCTGCTTGGTTTTTGATTCCACTTGACTATTCATTGTTCTTAGAGCATTCCACATATTAGCAGGGGAGTGATTAATCTCTTCGTTGTTGAAATAATCCTTGCATCATCATATTCTAATGTCTCCTACATCCTGAATTCTTCCTCTGTTCATTGACTAAATTCTTATATTTGAGTTTTTAGGATATATTCTATGTCGGGCAACTTGTGAAAATCGTATAATTTTTTCTTGGAGTTTTTAAACGTGGTTTAAAAATTTCTCTTGTTTCTTTCAAAATGCTTCTTCACCGTTAGCTTTCTGTTACGTTTTTCTTATGTTTCCTTTATGTTTACAACTTTTCGAACCAACTCTTGATGTTCCTTAAATCTCTTGCTCTTCTTCTCAATCATTTATTCATTGGAAAATATTCATTTAAACTATTCTCTCTTGTTCACAACAATATATTTTATTTTTCAGTCGTGTGCTTCATGTCTCCCCAAATCCTTTTTACGTTACTAAATTTACTTTACTTTACTTTTTAATGTAGACAATTATCTCTCCAAAAATTGTTATATCTATTGAATTTAACTGAATAAATAAAAGTATTAGCATGTTTCTGATGGAACGACGGGAAAGTGAAATAACGATTGACTAAGCTAAATACAATTACAGAAAATGTCTCCCTCTGCTGTAGTAAGCTGTCCTTACAGTTTAGTTTACTCCATTAACCCACACACATCAAAGATAACGAGTTCTTTTTGATTTATCCAAATTTGGGACACGCGTATTATCATCCGTACTTATCACTAATAATACAAGTTAATCGTTTGATTTCTGTTTTAACATCCTCACTGTGTATCACAATAATGTTTTATTATATCTTCAATTATTTATAATCATTTAGGTTTTTGAAGTTAAATTAAAACCGACTTATATATTCTGTTGAAGACTCGCCCTCCTCACCAATTTAATACACCATTGACCGAGTACACCACATCCCAACGGAGATTTACAGATTACTCAGCGTATGCAAACCTGTCTGACTTTTGTGAAATTTACATAAATATATCCATATCTAATTAAAAGCTTGGACGCAGTTGGCTAGCAACTCTTATACAAAACAAGTCATAGTGCATAGTTTTCACCAATTTAATGCCAATCTAGAAACCTCCAAGCTTGAGACATCTTAAATGAACCATTCCCTAGGCAGCACCATCATTTTTTACCATAGATATAGATCTAACACTAGCAACTTATCCGTTCCTATTCTTCCTCCAAGATGGTAAAAAGCAGATTCATTATCTATTTGGAAAACCAGACCAGTCTATTATTCTAATTTCGTTTAATCTCGACCATGATCAACTGTTATATAGAGACTACTAAATCTTTTACGCATATCCTTCGGTCCAAACAGCATTACAAATGCAACACATCGTTCAAATAATCCATTATTTGATCATTTTATGCAATATTTGTGTTGATATTTCCCCGAAAATCACTCCATTTGAATAACACTGTACAACAAAATTTCAAAAAAATTTATTGTACTGGGATGTGTCAAAGTGATTAAGACTACATCCCAGATTTGAGTACGCTATTTCAAAAACATAACCTTTGCTGTGTATCACTCAGGATTTTCAGTAACAGAAATACTTCCATGCTAGAGTCACAGATTTCAATGACATTACATATGTCTTAACATTGTCTATTTCGTTACAATGTTGTTAACTTGTTTATATTTCTTTCTTTAGATAAAGATGAAGTAGGCGTTCCATTCCAATCTCCTGAATTTGTATTGTCCTTCACGTGTCCGACCTATACAAAAAAGATCAACAGCGAGATATATCTACCAGCAGTGAAAATGAACCGCCTACTTCCTACTCTGTTTAAGGTGTGGCGGACAGAACGAGTGGCACACCATCTGCTGCACAGCTGTCCACAACCTGAATCGTGGTTGGTGGCACGCGCGCGAGCATTGCCATTTGCGGCTGCCCATAATATGGCAGTGAGCCGCAGGAATCATCATGTGATTGTTGATTTCCTGCACAGCATGCCGGCTTCACAAAGAGAATAAAGGTCACATCAAGTAGCTGATGCGTCTCGCTCGTAAACCGTGCTCATGCAATACCAGAAACCCGTTCTAAACTCCGCCCATATGATAGAACCGAGCTGTAGCAGGGTGAAGAGAATAGGTTAGATGAGACCTTTTGAACCCGACCTCAAAATCACACCTTTGAACCAGGAATAAATGATCTTGTAAGAGATCTCTCCGTGTCAAGGCGAGCAAGCTGCTTGGATCAAGGCTGCAGCCAGTATGATCTACTTGAAGCCTAACACCAAGCTATCTTGTTCAGGGCACGTCACGAGCATGGCTGATGTCCTTGAGATGTAAGCACTAGACATTCCTGCCATGACATCAACCGTCTGTTAAAAGAACTTGGTGTTGTCACGATCCTGCAGACTGGCGCCTTCTTCATCGACTCGGGGAAACAGAACAGCTGAAGGGCTGTTTGCTCCACAATGCAACGAGAACCATCAGTCCCCAACTGGCTCACGCGTCGCATGACAGAAATCTATGAGGACTATGCGCAGCTGCTTGATCTCCATGCAAGTACAATGACTTAACTGGACATCTGCAGAGACTTGAATGAGTGGCGCTGTTGTTAGGGCTGCAGATCAGGCTACACGAAACTACATGTTGCGCTTCCTTGTCTTGGATAGCAGAAGCAGATCACTGGACGAAGAAATTGGAGAGCGTAAAGAGCATGTTACCTGGTCGACACAACGTGAGCAGCGTCGCCCTTGTCGACCAGCCAAGGTTTCCTTCACCACTCCCACATAAGCTCGGCTTGATAGAAAAGTTTTGTACGGCAATGGATCTACAGAGCGTGGGTTTTTATACTCAAGGAAAATGTTTGCAAACCTTGTCGGAGGCCAAGATTAGGCTAGGTATGTCTTGTTGGACCGCAAATCGACAGAGTTATGAAGGCGAAACTTTTCCGAACACTCTAAACCAAAGAGTGGCAGCGTGGCAGGAGCTTCCAAAGCTGGACGGACAACTTCTTGGAACGATGCCGCGACACTATGAAGAAATAGTTGCAGGCAGCTGCTGGAGTCCTTAGCAACTTCTCGGCTCAGAGTCCCTGAAAAATCCCATCCTACACCAGCACCTAACTTCTTCCCTACAACTTGGCAGCAGTCTCGGGACGAGCACGTGCGAGCGATTCCACCAAGAGATTTCAGCTCATGAGACGCGTTACCAAGGCGGCACCACTCGGAACATGATGGGCGATTTCGCTGTTCCATGCATTCGTGAAACTGACACAGCGCAGACAAGCAAAAGCAAATGCCACAGCATTTACATTCTAGTGGAGGTTGTTCTTGTAATTTCTATAATTTGAAGCATTCATGATGAAATAAATGAATAAATGAATTTTTGTAAAGTTCATGAAATCCTGACTTTAGGCAATGGAATATTATCTAGTTCACTGAAATCCTGACGTGATACAGCAAAACGGTTATCCTTTTGACTGATATCAGCGTACCCAAAATTATCTAATCACTTTACCACATTTCCAGTAAAAAATTTTTGTGGTTCAGCTGTAAAATATAACAAACAATCTCGCTTGACAATTCTCGCATACGTTTTCTTCCATGTAGGAAACGAGTAGTGTCTTATCACCTCCATAGTACATTCATTTTCTCTATCAATCTTGTAAAGTAATTCATTTTTGGTGAAATCTAAAAGATTATTTTCCTTTTTAATTTTTAATTATCATTTAATTAGAAGCTATCACCAGGATACACATTAGTTATAGGTCTTTGACTTCTGTGTTAATCCCGTCTTTCACACGCAGACAATTCTCAAATTTCTCTATGGAGAATCAGGGGAAGATCTAGCATATTTAATCAAGTAAATTACTAAACTTAAAATTTCATCTTCAGATCAAATCTATACTTTCATAATCTCAAAATCTTCAGTTGAATAATGCTCATATTTAATTATAGAAACCAACGTTACTCATTGAGTATCGATTCTACTTTATTCATTACAAGAGTCAACGACACATTTTTATATTAAAGTAATTATTAAATATCCTTATAAGTACTATGAATGAAATGTGCATTTTCGCGATATATTAACATCCTTTATTTCATCAGGATTTACTCTTAAGAGTTTTGAAAAACTACAAATTTTCCTGCCTATATTACAGATGGTCTTATCTTTTCTTTACTTAAGCTTATCCATAAGGTTTTTTTTTGATACTTTTTCTTCTTTCATTGCTTTTCTAGTTTTGATTTACCAAAGGAGAGAAAACTTTGTTAGATGATACTTTAACTTGATGTCTTACAGGTATTTGAATTGAAGCACTCATATTATTACCATAATTTTTTAATCCAATAAGATTGTTAGCTATTATCTTAGTTCATTTTACATCCTTGAATATTTCTCAGTATTGTTTAACAACATTAAACGACGATTCCGAATTGAAACACTTTTTTTGTGTCTTGAACAATTTTATTTATTATGTGAAAAAAGTCGGAAGAATCAATGGATTATACACGACTTCACTAGAAATTAACACTAAATTTTCTCAAGAAATTTTAGTTATAAGCAACGTTATTATATAAATAATGTGAATACAACGTCTGCGGTTGTAAATCACGATATAATATATATAAAACAACACACCTTCAAACCACAAACATTTTACTTCTTTGCTTGTGTTTATTTGACTATTGATACTATTATCCGTCAATTCGGTCATGGCTTTTGTTTGGTTATTTCATCAATATCTCCTCTTGAGTTGGAAAGGAAACTGTATGTGCTGCTCAAAGTAATGTTTTGAGGAGTAGTATAATTAGACCTCTTTCAATACAAACACATGAAGATGAGTAAAGTAAAGGAACTATTATATGACAACCTGCTTAGGGCATTTAAGGGCATATCAAAAATAGGATTTTCAATTTGGAGAACCCGGTCCTCATCAATGCTTGAATCAATTGAAGAAGTGAAACTAGATGTTGAAAGTTATTATAAAGACATTAAAGAAATGAAAACTTTAGTTTTTTGGGAGTGAAAAGAATATGAAAAGACAAGATGAGAAAACTCCTATACTGGACAATCTTCATTTTCTAACATCATTTCAAGATTTTTTGAAGATGGGTTTATGAAGAACTATCAAGACAAGAGGAGATGTTGATAAACTACAGTGGTAGAAGTGCGATCTTCATATTAAAAAATCATTCTTTTTAGTATCCCATTACTAAAATCAAACCACTCTTAAGCTTCTTCTTATCTGAATTACCAGAAGAAATAAACTAAAGGAGCATTTGTTAATATTAAGAAACAATGATAATAAAGTGTTTCTCTGTCTGATCCTGCTCACTTACATCCACCAAATTGTAATTCAGAAAGAGTATAAAACAATATATGAAAATATGAGAACTACTTGGACATTAAATATTATAAATTTCCAATGCCTACAACGATATTCCTAAATTCGAGAAAAAAGAATAATCTTTCTATTATGTATATGGATTAACGATACAACAAAGTTAATATTAAAATTTCAAACACTGATAAAAATGAAGAAACAACACATTGATCTTTTATATTTTAGGATTGAAGAATTCAATTTCAGACATCAATAATTATCAGATTAATCTCTTCCAGGTATTCAGAACAGCAAAAAAATATATCTTGTAGCATGTCTTAATTCATTCATACCAAGACATATAGACAACATTCAAAAATAGTAGTAATCATAATCAGTGTAATGACAATGCACTTAAACCTGGTGAAAAGATTTCTTTAGAAGATTATAATAACTATCATGCACACATTTGTGATATACCGCTGATTTGAATTATCTAAAAAGATAATACTGCTCTCATTCAAACAACCACATACCAAATAAATATCAAAATATTCCGTGTATTTGTTATTATTATTCCAAATCAGTGTGGAGACGTAACATTAAACTTGAAAGATTATATGAGAAAAAAAAAGCTTCACACAGAGTTTGTAAAACGAATTAGAAAAGGATTGTATAAGACTAACATAATTCATGAAAGAAACAAATGAACCGATGAAGTAACGAAGAGAAAAATTGAATTTAGAACAAAGAACATATCTCGTCATATTTGGAGGAGGATCGCATGGAGTCTAAAGGTTAGGGATCTGTCATCTTACTGGTAAATATAGGGTCCGCGCATTCCTGTTGTATTAATTTAAATTCCCTTTGTTTTATTCCTCCAGTCTTTCTTCACAACGCTGTCAACTTGAGTACACTCTATTTATAAGTAATGAACTTTCAAAACCAGGGATTATTTCTGCCATAACAACACAGTCAAAAGTACATTTCATTTACAAAAATTATATTCACAAAAACCTTTAAACTCGTATAGGTTTTCTAGTTCTTACCAGTTTATGGGAACACCAACTAGGCTCCTAGCATCAAATCTAAGCTCACGTGTCTTTCTCCCAACTCTAATCATTCTTTCCAAGAGGAAATTCTAACTAAGAGGAATTCAGCATTCAAAGAGAGAATTTCACAAGTAAGAGAAATTCCTAACTCTGAGAAATTACATGAAGGAAACTTCTACATGAAGATGAGAATTTCTATATAAGTAATTACAAACAATTGAACTGAATTCTAACGAAAGAGGAAAATTCTGCGAAATTAAAGACTGAAATTCTATTAAAGAGGATCTCTAACGGGAGAAATTCAAAGAAGATTGAATTCAAGTAAAGAGAAAATTCCTAACATAAGTAATTATCCTTTATGATTATTATGGATTCATTTATGAGATTTTAAAGAAAACAATCTCCTTCAAAGAAAAGTTTCTATAAAACCTTTATGAAGAAGAGATAAGTTATTAAGGAATATAAACGCACAAAATTAGGAAATATTAAGATAAAAACCTTGGACGAATATCATGATTTGTATCCTAAAACAGATGTTTTATGTTTCTATGTGTTTGAAGCTTTTAGATCACTCTTATATAAAATTGTTGCATGGATTCGATCCTGTCCATATTCTCACGTCACTGGTTTAGCTTGTAGTTGCAATCTTGAAAATGAAATAACAAGATATCGATTTATCAGTGATGTAGATATGCTTTTGATGATGAGAAGTCAAGAGAGAGTGATATATCACACAGTATGTTCAAAAAGATATGCTAAAGCAGATAACTAACATATCTTCCAAATTATGTAGTGAAAAGATAGTATTATTTGATGTATTTTGGATGCTTAAATAATTGTTCATGATGTGGCAATGTCTCAATCTCGCCTTATGGTAACAGTAGAGGTGGAATGGCAAGAAAAGGAATTATGAAAGGCTTTGATGAATATTTTACTTTTCTCTCAGAGGAATGAAATGAGGACAGCAAGAAGGGTTTAAATTTTTATTTTTTTTTTTTGGGGGGAAGTGTTTTTTTTTGGAGGGTCCCAAGTGATCTCATAATAGCTAAAGACCTTCCTTTTGCTGTGAGAAAGAACCCCAAGAAAGAATGTTTTAAGTGATTGTCATAAAATTTTAAGTATTAAAGGATCATCAACAGAAAGTTTTAACATCTTCTATGATAAAGAGGAGAATGTTTTGATCAGAGAAGCTTGACCAGTTATTTGAGAGAAGGATCGAGGAGCTAAAATTCATCGAGTTTTTAAATATTAAACAAAGTCTCTTGGATGAAAAACAGATGATTAAAATTCAATACAGATTATGAGAACAATACAAAGTAAAATTTGAGGGGGGAATTCCTATAAATTGATGTAATGCTGTCTTTGGAAGACAATGGAGATGTTAGAAACAGGCAAACAATTACATTTGCAACATCTTGGAAGAAGCTTTAGATGAATAAATAACCAAGATTTAAGGAGAAGAGGTTTTTTCAGAGAACTTTCTGAACTATTCCATATGATAGGAAAGTTATTTAGGATAAACATTGAATTGGAAACCAGCAGTGCTTGATGTTATCAAAGATATTGATGTATGATTAATTTATTTGTTATAATCGGCTTTAAAAGAAAGAGTATGCTGAAAATGTTATTGTTTATATGGCACTGCTGTTTTATCCTAGATATAAAAGACTTAAGATATATGAAGAAAAATATGAGTATATGATACAAGTAATTTTAATAAGAAGACAGTGAATTATTTTCAAAAAGAATGAACAGGTTATTAGTATGTTTAAGGATGAGTGGGTGGGAAAATAATGAGTGAGTGTATTGGATTGACGAGCAAAGGCATCTGCTAAAGTATGGTGCATCAGATGAGAAGAGTTAAAGGAAATAAAAGGAATGTAATGAAGAAATCAATAACTTTTAGAAATTATTATAATTTGTTGTGAAATAAGAAAGAAGATATAGGAAAATATGAAATACAATGAGAGTTAAACATAGATAATATAGTGTAAAGAGTAATAAAAGCATTCGGACTTGATGATAGAGATTTATTTTAGATATGAACGTAGATTGTGTTCCATATGATTATTGATGATAGAGTGTAATAATCGATTTGATTAACGATGGAAGATGGTTGAGGGTTTTTAAGGGCTACCGCCCGTTTTTTCACAATATATAATGTAAACCAAGTTTAATCAAACTAAAGGTGGAACGAAATTTTCAGTCTGTATATGAAATGAAAACATAATGACGGAAAAAATATAATATCTTATTGAAAAATAACTGAAACAAAGGTAATTAAAACAAATAAGCGAATCAATTTAAAACTAGGTTAAGTTAGGATGAAGAAAAAATATTATCTTGAATGATGAACTTTGATGGTTTCATTGAACAATGGAAAACAATTTCTATAGATCTCAAAATGATACGTGGCCTCAGGAGGTAGGTCAAAAGGCATTAAGAGTATGGTTATCATTTCTAATGCACAAAAGACGGTATTCTAATGTTTATCTAAAAAATATTAAAGATTCAAATTTTTATTTTAAATATTTTAGATGATTATTGTGCAAAGAAATTAACTATTGAAGATTTGAGAATGAACAATCTTATAGGTTCAATGAGTGAGCGAACAATATGCATGGTAATTTGAAAAAGAGTATCCTCGTTACAGTTTTAGATTATTTCCTTTAGAGATCCCTTCACAAATAATTATTACTTTACTACTTGAACAATCTTTATATCTATTATTGGTTATTTGAAAAAGAGTGCCCAGAGGTTAAAAGGGGGACAATAAAATAGTACCTTGGGATAAAAAGGGGTTCTTTTGGGAAAAAAAAAGAATCGCTGAAAATCCCCCATTCACTTACATGGGAAAGTTGAGCCAGATCGTTATATTCACCCTACTCATATCTTACCAACATCCCTCCAAGAAAATCGCAAATTTTGTCTCGACCAGCTTACCTCGTCAAACATTAAATTGACCAAACGTTGCTGAGTATTAAGCTGTCAACAAGTTATTTGACGGTTAGTCCTGCGACTATCGCAAGATGTGTTCCTTTTTCGTTGGTGGTCTAGAATATTAAGCCGGATCGCGAATCATTTGTATGCACTGGCTGATATGTTTGTGAAGCTCATTGCGAAAAATCATACTCAGTATCAACATCGAGGTGCACGTCAGAGGTATTAACATAAGATGCAGCTGAGACAAAGGAGGTGGAATGAGGAGTGTGCTGCCTCAGTCATCCAACAGAGCTGGCTTATTTACAAGCTGAAGAATTTACTTGCTTGTGCTTTAATGGTTACGTGGTCAGTGATGATTTAATCTGGACCATATTTGAGAGCAGGCTGTTCTTCTGCAAGGAAAAAGTGTTTGGGCACCTCAATGCCATTTGTCTCAACTCTATATCAAGAATAGAAATCCAAAAGTAGAGTGAACTTGTTGGAAATGAAAAAGTGCTTGACAGTTTGTCCAGTAGCATCAGTTTTTGTAGGTAAAGTTTTCTTGTCTTTTATACGTTGAAAGCTAGGAAATGGAGCTGATTTTAGACAGAAGTGGTCGAAATCTTGGATATTGCTGCGAGCCTCCATCAGCGTCTGCATTCTTCCTGCTCTGATGTGACATAGAGATATGTTGGCGTTGCGTGAGGTTCATCCTGCTTCGAAGCTGATTTCGGTCTCAGTAAATATTGATGGGGGCTTTGGGTCGTTATGCCACCCCTAACTGACACAATCACAATGAAATGTCTGGTCCAAATATATATCTCCTTTAGCACCTCAGCTTTCTTTCATTGCATGCCAATATCCAATTCCTCCCTCTTGCAGTCTTTGTTGGGAAGGATATGACCTTTACATAGGCGTCCCATCATAGTTTCCTCTACACCAGCAGCTGCAACGACGTGGCCTATTGTCACCAAAGCAGGAACACACAAGTCCTGTGAGTCACCAGCCGACAGTTTCTGAAGATGAACAAAACAAACATCATTAATTAACGCATGATAGAAATCAGCAATAGAGTGAGTAGGTGCACAAGTTCATGTTTTGTATAGACTTTTCAAAAGCTTGGTTTCCTCTATGAGTTAGACACAAAAGGGCAAAAATACAAATTCAGTAAGTTGACCTTGATTGACCTTTTGCCTTTGAGATGACTCAGGTGCGTGTTTAAAATTACCTATTTGAACTCGCCGTCCCTCATACCCCTATATGGATTCATAATCGTTGTCTCTAGCCCTTCAGAGTCATTGTAGCCCCGGATCAGTTAATCCTTCAGACTCAAGTTACAAACCCCGAGATCGTGAGGTTCCAGTCCTTCTCTATAGGAGTCTATGAAGAAAGGCAAAACTCAGTTGTCTCCCCAAGAACGACAGAAAATAATTCAAACACTTGGATCAGGGTTTCAAAAGTTTTAACATATGTTTTTTTCCTCAATAAATAAGTATGGAAGCAATGGATGGTATCTATGATTTGGATGGTACCATTATCATCTCAAACTCTACTAAAAAAGAACTACTTCAAGGTAAATGCTATAACAGGAACAGACTGGAATACAAATGGAACAAAAAGTTTTGAAATAATCAACAAACATATTTGAAACTCGCGGAAAGTTTCTTGTTGTGTAAATTTACATTCACTAAGGCTGGGAATAAC
>CM068968.1:3682346-3693490 GCA_035128595.1 Eptatretus atami
TAATGCAAGTTCTAAGTTGAAACGCTGACATTTTTCAGCAGACTGTTATCCTCAGACTCCTCTCCATCAGTGTCCTCATTGTTGTCTTCATTCTATTGTTGCTGCTGTGTAATGTATGCTGCAGCATACATCAGTTTCCCTTGCAGTTTTACAAATCATGGTACATATCTAACAGTTCTCACTATTAAAAAAATGTGACTTTTCATCCATGAATCATATGGTCAATGACTTCATTAAAGTAGTATGTTACTTCTTCATCAGTAGTTTTGTCGTTAGTAATCAATGCATTTTGAGTGCAATAGACTTGTTTTTTACAGTCTTGACTGTAACGGGCATCTGCAGCAGTGAAGATCAAGCAGTTGCAACCCAAAAATCCTAATAATACCTTCCCTGGACCATTCATCGTTGCAGATTTACCATACAACTCATAATGACATCTTTGAACTGCTTGTTGGTGGGACGATCCAAGTTCTCACAACTTGAATATCTTCTCGCATCTGCTTGGATTCTTGGGGTCCCGTTCTTGCACAAATTACCAAACAATAAAACAGTCCTTTGAAGGAGAAGACATTTTCCTCTGACCTGACGTGTGCGTTTCTTTCTGGTCTCTGATGTCCCTTACTTAAAATCTTCTCTTTTTTAATCGTTCATTGTGTGTCTTTGAAGTATATGTTGATACACAGGATCGATGACAACAAACTTTAGCATCCTCCGTTAACTTTCTTGTAAATCTAGCCACGTATCCCTACCCTGGCTGCTATTAATTATGGCCTCTCACACGATCTGGACTTATCTGTGTAGACACCTCCTTCATGCACACCTGAACAACCACATGTGCAACCAACTTGATCACTCAACCATCATTAAATTTTGGGAAGTAGTGGACGGTGATCATACTTGAATCCTGCACCTAGATACATTGACAGGAGAAAAATGTCATTATGAATGATTTGCACCATCACCTATACTTTTAAGCCACTCATATATATATATATATATATATATATATATATATAATAATAATTATATATAAATATATTATTATACAAAATATTGTAAATTTAAGATAATATTTTATTAATCCCTCAATTCAAAGGAAACTTGGTTTTGCACAATGTTGTTATCATGAAAGTATCTATAAACACAACACAACCATAGTCAATAAATAGTATATAAATATATACTTTGCATTATGAGCAATAAATTATAATATTAAATAAGAATTAATATACATAGCAACAAACAGAAAAACCATGTGAAATGAAAAAATTTAAAATAGATATATTGACAGACTATAGTATAATTAACTATAGTCGTAATAAAAAACACAAGATAAATTTGAATATCACGATGTAAAAATATTATGTGACCCTTAATGAGCCTCCGTAAGCCAAAAAAATTCAAGCCCCCTTTTTATACAGAATGCATTTCAAGAATTTCTTAATATAACTCATTTGATGGGAAAAACAGGGACTGCACACATCATTAACATTATCTCTCAACTTGTAATAGTTATTATTGTGGTCTACTACTATTTACTAGCAGGTAGAATGCGTAAATGTATGTATCTTACCTGATAAAACTTGTGTTTTTCGAGGTTAAACTGGTTGCCTGCTGTTAAAACTGCAATGCTCATTCTTGGATTTCCTGAAATGCTACTATGAAAGCCATGGGGAGCATCCATTAGAATCAGCACGCATTTCATTTCAGACAATGCTTGCTCTCCCAGACTGTGTTTCTTCTGTCTATTTAATTTATCTTTCTGTTGGTACTTATTTGCCTTTTCATCTGTTTGTTTTTTGTAGAAACTAACTTTAAGTTAATTTGCTTGACATATGTTCAAGCATATAGGCACATAAGTATATGCATAAATTCGACTGTGGACTTATACCATGCCTTTCTCTTAGTTATAGATTCATTTACAATTTCATTAATAGAACCAGATTGAAATTAGAAATTTGAATATATTTTGTATTATCATTGTGATTTGTATATGAAGGCTATCTAAAGTCTCGAAATCTCCATATATAATTAAACTATAACGTGAATATATTAATTAAATTTTCTGTTCTGTTCGTGATTAATTACATAAGTAATATTTGAAAAAATTTAAAAAATTCACTAAATTCAATTTTTCATTTTTTACACATAGGGGTCCTTAAAAGTGAAAATAGCTAAAATTTGCTCAGAGGGTGACAGAGTGGCATAATCGGATTGGAATCAGCACACTTTTATTAATATACAACACCAGATAACCTTGCACAACCGAAAATGCACGGTTTCACTTGAAAAAGGCGCATTTTTCTCCGGATCTAATTTGATAACACGCCACCAAAGGTGGGTGGAGGTTATATTTTAACTCCTGCTCGGTCTGTCTGTCTATCTGTTTTGTCTGTCGTGAGCAGGATATCTCAAACAGTTTCAGACGGATTCAGACGGACTTTGGTGGACAAGTTGGGTGTGTGAGAAGAACGAATTGTTTCAATCTTGTAAAGGTCTGGATCGCAAATGTAGGAATTATTCATTGACTATTATGTTTAAGTGACTCTCACCATTGAGAGATGAGGCAAAAGCGATATATAACACGATATTTCCAAAAAGTTATGGACGGATTCGGACAAACACTTTGTGGATGAGCTGGACTTGTGAACAAGAACAAGTCGATTAGATTTTGGTTAATAATCCGATCCAGATCCACTTATCAGTGGTAACAAAACGTAAAACTGTTCAGCTCCTGGTGTGAGGTCATGTGCCCACTGAGTGCCGGTGTAGGTTATGTTTATGTTATTGTCCGTTCTCCAGATGAAAGTCAAGTTATTTATTAGCAATATGCACATGTGTGGTTGAGTGGGACTTGGCAACAATAACTGAGGTTTTTGCCCAAGTTATTGATATCTCAGACTGTCACAGCTCAGACATGCTGGGAATTTAAACTTGCCAAACCATATAGACCTCACCAACTCTGATTACAGTGTCGGTGCTGCCAAGCAGTTTTCTTTGTTAGGGTTTACTGGTGGTCTTTAGTATGACATGTAGCGTTTGAACCATCTGACCTCTCAGTCTCAAAAGCAAAGAATCGAGTTCATTAAACTATCTGGTCCAAAATGATAGCTGTTATTTGCGGACACATCAGTAGATGCAGCTTTCTTCTCCACAATGACATTACCTGAGACGACGGCAATGTGAAATGTATTTTATGGCATCCAATTTGAACATGTAAGTGATGCACACATACCATCGATCACAAATCAACTTGGTCTCACACAAGCACATCAAGCCCTCCCTCTTCCCACCCACCATAATCATGTTTTTGCCTGCTACTGTTGCTGAACCTGGCCAATTACATCCTTCTATTTTTGCAACCTCTGTGTTTGTATAACTAGTATACCACTCACCGAGGGGAGCGGCAGGAAAGATCATGTTAATTATCTCTTGGGTATACATTTGTAGATTACAGAGATAAGGCTGCAGGTCCGTTCATCTGTGGGGACATGATGAAGCATCAGCCTCAAGAACGTCGGGTTCTCCTTTCAGTTTAGTGTCTAACAGCAAGTAGTGACACGAAAGGCATCCAAGCCTCCGCCGTTACTCTTTCGCTCTTGCTTCGCTCACCTCAGGCCCCTATCCGGTGGGACATAAACAAGAGGTTATACAACAATTGTGTTTCAACCTTGACCAAACTATAATTATTGTCCCAACAATAAACCCGTATGGTGCACATTCAAAAAGACAATTCTTAAGCTACATTTTCCTAACTTATCAGCATTGAGATGGACTAACATTTGAACATGGACCAATACTACTCTACCAGTTCTCTCTGTTCTAAGGAATTGTACAACCTATCACCCTCCCCCCCAACAAACAATATATAATGCTATTATTATTAGTGTTGTTACTGCCTTTGTTTAATTAGAAGCGACCTTGAAAAATGCCACGTAAGCTATCGATACACAATTCCATCTGTGTGACTGTTAGTCCGTCAAGTTGGTTGAGATTGGATAAGGAGCGACTGAATGTATCACGGTCAGACAGACAAACAGATAACCAAATTGCATATTTCTGTAGTGATTACCCACCCCCTCCCCACATGAGCTTTTGAAGAATTAGTTACTTTTCTGTCTGTCTACAGGTGGATGCTCCTCAGCACTACATTGAGAACACTTAATTTATATTGAAATTTATATGCAACGATAGTGAGCTTCATACTATAGCGAACGTAGTGAGAATTCATCACTTAACACGTGCACCATGAGAGAAAAGGAAACAACTGACAACAAACACATTACCCCTGGCAATTTGGATCCGTGTCCTTGGCTAAGACCTTTCTTCCGTTTTTTTTTTGCTTCCGTTTTTTTTTTTGTGCTTCCGGTTTTTTTTTTGCTTCTGGGTTTTTTTGCTTCCGTTTTTGGCAGGGGCAATGAATGCATGCCGGTGTAACAGGAATAAGTCGCCCCCTGGACAGACTCCCCCCCCCCCGGGGGGTACTTGTCTACGATAAAGTCTCTCCCCTTTTCCCCTGGGAAATTTACTTTTTTGCCCCCCCTTGGCCAAAAAATGATTCATAACTAAAATAATACCTCTTCTTTTCTTTACATACTATTTTTCATGTTCTTTACATACTATTTTTTATTTCATTTTCTATTTTTACGTTATATGTTTCTATTTCCCCGGGGGAAGTTGTCCAGGGTAAGGTTAAACTGTTCACCGGGATAAGGCATCGTTGAAGACATGGAAAGACCCAAATATCAACATGGTGTATATTCTCCACTGATTTTAATAAAGATATCTCCCACATCATCAAAAATAATTTTAAATTGTGATTTACGTATTTGAATTCGCCGATCCCGATATCCAGGCCGAAGTAACGCGTAAATTGCATATACAGTTGTTGAAACAAGTTGTAGGTAAAGCAGAAGCGAATGTAAGAAGGAATTCGACGTTCGCTTCTAGTATTTTATTTTTTAGATGAGATCTTGTTCTACCGGCGTGTAGTTGTCTGTGAGGTAATGTTTGAGGTAATTTTTTTTTTTTTTTTAGATGAGAATTCTCTCCTGTTCTAGGTGGTGTAGTTGTCCGTTGTGAAGGTAATGTTTGAGGTATAAATGTTGAGGTAATATTTATTTAGATGAATTCCTGTCTACGGCGGTGTAGTTTTGTGATGGTATGTTGAGGTAATATTTATTTTTGTAGATGAGAATCCTGGTTCAGGCGGTGTAGTTGTCGTTGTGAGGTATGTTGAGGAATTTTTTTGTTTTCAATAGATCCTGTTTAGGTGGTGTAGTTGTTGTTGTGAAGGTAATGTTGAGGTAATATTTATTTTTCAGATGAGATCCTGTTCTAGGCAAGTGTGTGTGATGGTAATGTTGAGGTAATATTATTTTTTTTAGATGAGATCCTGTTCTAGGGGTGTAAGTTTCGTTGTGAAGGTAATGTTGAGGTAAATATAATTTTTTTTTAGATGAGATTTTCCTGTTCTAGGCGGTGTAGTTTGTTTGTTGTCGATGGTAATCGTGAGTAATATTAAATCTTTTTTAGATGAGATCCTGTCTAGGGCGGCTGTAGCTTGTGATGGTAATGTTGAGTAATATTTATTTTTGTAGATGAGATCCTGTCTACGGCGGTGTACGTTGTCGTTGTGAAAAGTAATGTTGAGGAATTTTTTTTTTTCAAGATGATATATCACTGTTCTGGCGGTGTAAAGTTGTTGTTGTGAAGGTAATGTTAGGTATATTAATTTTTTCAGATGAGATCCTTTCTAGGCAGTGTAGTTGTGAATAGTAAATGTTGAGGTAATATAATTTTTTTATATGAGATCCTGTCTAGGCGGTTGTAGTTTTGTGTTGTGAGTGGGGGGGGGAAGGTAATGTTTGAGGTATATTTATTTTCAGATGAGATACTTTCTGAGCGGTGTAGTTGTTGTGCATGGTAATGTTGAGCGTATATTAATTTTTTTAGTTGGATCCTGTTCTAGCGGTTGTAGTTGTTGTTGTGATGGAATGTTAGGTAAAATTTATTTTTTGTAGATGAGATCCTGTTCAAGTGCGGTGTCACGTTTGTCATTGTGGAGGTAATGTTGAGGATTTTTTTTTTTTTTCAAGATGAGATCCTGTTCTAGCGGTGTAGTTTTGTTTGTGAGTAATGTTGACGGTAATATTATTTTTCAGATGAGATCCTGTCTCTAGGCGTGTAGTTGTCGTTGTGAAGGTAATGTTGAAGGAAATTTGTTTTTTTTCAGATGAGATCCTGTTCCTAGGGCGGTGTGAGTTGTTGTTGTGAAGGTAATGATTGACGTAATATTTATTTTTTCAGATGAGATCCTGTTCTTAGCGGTGTAGTTGTCGTTTGTGAAGGTAATGTTAGGAATTTTTCTTTTTTTTCAAAAGATGAGAATCCTGTTCTAGGCTGTGTAAGTTGTTGTTGTGAAGGTTTATTTGTTGAGGTAATAGCAGTAAGTGTTATCCAACGGTTATAGAAATGCACAAATAATTTAATTTGATCTATAGTATAACCCGATAATCTTATACTAAAAAAGTTAACAACAAAACTAGAGAGAAATACTCTAGCAGTCTTTAAGTCCACCTAATTTTATAATAAAAGATATCTCCCGCATCATCTAAAAAATAATTTTAATCGTGATTTAACATTATTTGAGATCGCTGATCCGAATCCAGGCCGAAAGTAACCGGAAATTGCAGCATCGAAATGTAAGAAGAAATTCAGCGTTCGCTCTAGGCTTTGCCTATTCCATATTATATTTGAACACTGATAGATTATGAATCGAACACGAATCTGCTATGTCGCAGTACTTTTGGTTCTGGAATTTGCAAAGTTGCACAGAGTCTCGTCCCGAGTACAACATGCACCCACAGTAAGGCCAATTGTTTAGTCTGGCTGCCTAACTGGCAGTCAAACAAAATTGAGAATCATTCCAATAAAAAACTCTCTTTAGGGCATGGCCATAAGCACACAACAACAGCCACAAAAGAGAATGTCACGTGTTATATAAGGTTGGTGGTAAAAGATGGTTGCCTTCAGCAGCAGTAAACCTCCGAAAAAGGTTGTTTATAAAAAAAAAATTTCTACGACTCTGGTACAAACTTTTTAAAATTTAAAATTTATTGTGATCGCACCAGTAAAGATAGATACTTGAACACTGTGCAGAATCCAAGATGGAGTCCTACCTTGGCGACACTTCCAAAAACCTCCAGTTTCGCAGTACTTGGACAACAATATACGCCATTCCTCAATGACCAATTCAAATTTGCCGCCCGCACTCTCGGCATTGGGGAATATCGAGATTTCCGGTCTAAAACGGCGCTTCTAGGAAACATAGTCGTGCTTTGGAAACACAAAGCAGAGTTTTAGAAGACCCTTCTTTCTTTTCTTCAAGACTGAGATGTCGGGTAAGGTGTTCTATGAACTCTCTCGTTATCTTTGGAATCTGTTGACTGTCTTTCACACTACATCCCTCTCCCACAGCAAACTATTAACCTAAGCTATGTCGACTGGGAAGAAGAGCTGCAATTATATGAAGGTTAAAAATATGTAAACATAATAAAATCTCCTGCAATGTGACTTTCAATTGTGAGCAAACTGTTTTCCAAGACAGGATTTTGGATAGTCTTTTGTTATTCAATGAAGACTGTCCAAACTGCCCTCGTACAGAACTCACCTTCCTACATCAGCCACCGCTTTATGTCTGCAGGTGTCCAACCTTTCTTCACTCTACCATCTCGATATGTCTGTGAACAGTTCTCACGTCCCACCTGCCATCTCTGTAACTTGATGCCTTGAGTGGTTGGATATGACAAACCAGTTGGAATCTCTGCTGGACAAATAGGACAGTGAGTTTTGTTACACTTTTATAGTTACCTAATAAATTCCTTTCCCTCATGTAGAGCTTCATGAATGAGGATCCACTGGAGAGATTTTATTGCAGTAACTGGAAAGTGGTCTAATGAGATGGAATTCTCCGATACCCAAGCTAAGATTACCAGACAGAGAATTTCAAACTTACCGACTGACCTCTTGTGCATTTGATCTTGCTGATTCAAAAAGTCAGCCCTGGATCTGTCAGTACGCACCTAATGCATTTGTAAGATGATTTCACAACAGAAAACCTTAAAATGCCACGTGCAGTGAATGGATAACCAAGAACTGTGCAGATGGTAATGTGTGATGAGGGAGACGACTGCGAATTTCATTCATGTGTTATTATCCTAATCTAAGTTTATGATTGACTTATAATGCGTTTAAGGAAACAAAATAAAATGATTTAGTGTATTTATTTTGAACAGCTTTCCCTTTTTTTTCTCCTCTCACAGCTCCAAACAGCTCCATTCACTGTTGGCTTCAGAGAAATCGACTGGTGGAGAATACCTCCTTCCTCTGCACCTTCCTCAGCTCAGCAACACTCGTGCTCGCTAGCAATAGGCCTACAGCCTGCCCTCTGCGCTTCGACACATCCCAACCTCAATTAGGTGTCATTTCTACATGAAAATGCATTATTTTTTCTTTCCTACAAGAGTTAGGCTCATGAAGAAAGGGCTAGTTAAGGTGAAAATGGGGTAGTGAGCGAGACAACAATTGGGCAAACTGCAAAAGTGTTAATGAAATATGGAAGGTGAGGGAGAGACTTAGGGGGGAGAGAGAGAGAGAGAGAGAGAGAGGAGAGAGAGAGAGAGAGAGAGAGGAGAGAGAGAGAGAGAGAGAGAGAAGGAGAGAAAACAGAGACAGAGACAGAGACCAGAGAACAGAGACAGAGACAGAGACAGAAGACAGAGCAGAGACAGAGACAAGAGACAGAGACAGACTGAAAATCATTCCAGTAAGAAGGGTAGGATTAATGAGGAATGTAAGATCAATGATCAGAATGGGATGACAATGAAGTGTGTGGCACTGCTGCTTGAGGCCTGGAGAGAAAGACAGACATAACAGCTCTGGAAGATATTTCGAAGTACGGAGATCTCTCTGATCTTATCCTGTGACAGAGCAGCGGTGCTGACGGACAGTTTCTTGCTATTGTTGTGCTTTGTGGTGTTACCGTTGCCTGCCCACACAGTAGTTAAGGGCAGATTTGTATTGGCCATGGTTGCTGGCAATAGCTCGCCTATTTTTTTGCGAAGGACACCAGTGGGATCTTAAACGTTCACACAACATATGTCGCAGACCAGGATGCCCAGTTTTAACCGTCCATAGCCGGGAAATGCCCATTGATGAATCACCCTCTTGTGAAACCGGGATGACAGTTTATCATCGGTTCAGATTTACTACCATGGCGGATAAAACAGCTTTCAGATGGGTGTCGCATCCTTCTCCAGCGCGGCAATCCCGCCAATCCATAGAAGGGGAGAAGTGAGCAATAAAAAGAGTGGGATGTGTCATCACTGGATTTTTGAAGTTACAGCCAAGAAAGGGTTACTTCCCCTGTTTATATCTGCCTCATTATCTGTGATGTCCCCTTTCTCATGGTAGACAACCTGATTGATTTCAAAAGTTAAATATGAATTAAGTCATATTTGATTGGACGTTCTCGTACTGACCGTGTCATCACCTCCAATGGTCGAGGTGGAGGAGCTGTAGGTGTAGGAGATGGGAGTGGACCAAAAACAGGCCTCCTCCCACCCAGGAACATCTGGGAGGTGATGACGCATCAAGTAGAGAACGTCCAATCAGATTGACTTTGTTGTAGCGTCTATTACTGTTCTTCTACAATATGAAATCTGTCAACCAATGCTCGATCAATCTGAATGACCACAGTTTCAACAGTCACCTTCAGGAGCACCTTCGGAGGCTTATTTCCATTCACGGGAGAGTTATGGGGCTAATGTGTCTTCATTAGGGACCCCAATCATCATTTACAGACACAATGCAGTAATGGACAGGAAACATTGGACTTGTGCCTTGTAAGGCTGTTTGTTGGCTTAGGTTGGGTGGCTTGCTTGGAATTAGGGTCTACGATGAAGCCCCTGTTGGCCATTGAATAACACCAAGTGGGGCTGACTCAGCCTGTCATCTTCTGAGGTCGGTGAAGATGAGTACCCATGTACTGGTATGAAGATTGCATCAGCGCACAGCTGCGCCCTCAGCCAATGATGCTCCCGCAGCCTTGTGGCTGGCAAATCAAGGAGGAGGAGGATTCCTTGTGTTGAAGAGCATTATTGTGAAATGATATCAACCTTCACCTTTGATTCCATGAGCTATTGTCATCTTGACAGATCAAATATGGATAATTGCCAAAATGAATCACAGAGTCCTGATGATATTGACATGGTGACAGACAATTTGTGAACTATACCTTGGAACGATACAGAAACATCATGATGCACTCCACATCCAAAATAAATCTACGACGCTTTTGTCTGGCTGCTGAACCTGCACCTCCATAGTAGTGATTATGGGCAAATTTGTCACATCACTTCATGACTCTTCTCTGTATTCTGTAAATCAGACATAGTCAGAAACATATCAAAATTTCCCATCACTTTCATTGCTCTGAATAATATATTTCCTGCAAGTCCTCATGCAATTCCCTCTCATGTGTAATTTATTTGTTTGTTTCGTATGCAGGCCTGTGACAGCTGGTTGCAATCATTTTTCCTGGAAGTGCGGCTGTGCTGCTGGATGCAGTGCGCATGTTACCATGAGCTGGTATCATTTTGCCACCTCGGAATGACACACGCTGAGTCCGATCCACCTGGTGTTATTTAACAGCAATGACAGGGCTCAAACTCAAGACCCTAAGACTTAAGCCAGCCACGCTTTATAACGTTAAGACCACACAGGCTTGTGTTAAGTCTACACTAATAAGTGGCAATGTGTGTGTGTGTGTGTGTGTGTGTGTGTGTGTGTGTGTGTGTCAGTGGTGTTGTGGTGTTCTCTCCAACTCCAAAATCATCAGACCCCAGCGGCCCTGCAACTTTGCGTGCAATACTATAAGGGAAAACTCCAAGGACCAAGTTTACTTAGACTGAGTCCAGCTTTCAACTTTTTTAGGACAGATGCTTTTCCGATTCCGTGGCATTCGGCGACAGTATCACACCCTGACAATGCATGTGCAGCTATGATACTTGGCGCATAATATCTGCATGTTTGTCTACTGTCTTTCCGATGTCCACAAGTTTACGTTCCCCACCAGTTGCTTC
>CM068968.1:3728848-3741002 GCA_035128595.1 Eptatretus atami
AATGTTGTTTAGGAAGAGTGCTAACGAATAATAGTTGTGTTTACATGCAGAACATTTTTATATTATTATTTTATTGAAAAAAAATCTGTTCACAAAATAATTTACAAAAAAAGTGCACAACTTTTTTTTTGTTTCCAAGTGTCAAAAAGGTGTGGCCTTTGAAGTGTTAAGGATTCCAAGCTCTACTCAACATGCTTGCCAACGAAATGCATCTATTTTGTGGGGGGGGGGGGGGGGGGGGGGGGGGGGGGGGGGGGGGGGGGGGGGGGGGGGTTCGATGCTTTGCAAACGTTTTTTTATTTTAACTATTTTAAAACTAAAACAATTCCAACATGAATACCTAAAACACGACTTTCGGTCTCCCCACAAATCCTACCCTGTTGCCTCACGGGCGTGGAGTGGGCAATGGTCAATGGCAAGCGAATATCATGCAAAGCAAAGACCAGGGAGTAACTGATTTTTAACTTTGGATCTTTAATTAACTCTGTGTGTGTAAGTACACAGCATCGTTACTTCATCGAGCGATAATTTTGAATGCAATGTGAATTCCGTACTGTACGCACTACTTCCGGATAGTGATGCTTACTGTATCTAATAATTCGATTTCTTATGCGCATTATAAGATAAAAACAATGCCCCAATCCAGTCGTCGTTTAACAGATGAAGAACGGCCGTGGGTTGTTTAAATATATTAATTAATTATTTTTGCACGTACTGCCACCACGTACGCCACGCGAAATCAAAGGAACGGCCTGTGTGGTTGTTGTTTTGGGCACCGCGGTTTGAAAGTTTTTTTGTTTTTTTTGTTTTCACATCACGGCCACTGCACTTACGCATCGCACCGTTTAAAATTTTTCTTGGCGCAACGTGTTATATCACAGTTTCTCTTCCACCAATCTAATACACAAACTCGTCGGTCTGTGAGTCCAATAAGCGCCACCTCATTGTACAGGCCACGCCTCTAGCCATCCAGAAATCGCCACCATTTCTCTCCAACGTGCTCAGATTGTTTTAAAAGGCCTCATGTACATTTGAAAACTGAACAACGCGTCTTCTATCCATTTAAATGAAGATACCATTTTGAGGTAAAACAGGAATATTTTGATTTCAACTCAAACGAAGGTAATACATATTCCTCCGCCAGCGATCGTGCTGCGCTAATATACACCGCCCAATGAAGGTCGTAAATTCACATAATTATAAAAGCGAAATAAAGTAGTGACATTTCTAAAAATATAATATAATAATAAAAACTTGTGGACAATCAAACGCAGTTACTTTCTCCTGTGAAGACAGCCGACGTTCGCTTTCCTCACGTTCACTGAGCGGCAATTCCAATGATTGCAAGCAATAACATCCCACGTTTGTTTCTGCACGAAATGTGAAAACACTCCCGACACATACGTCATCACGCAGCGACGTCTGCAATCGCAGGAAGCATCATCATTGAGCCTTTAACACACACTCAAAATCATGGAAACAAAATTGAATGTGCAAAAGGATGAGAGTTATTTGCTTGAACTCTTAGCAGGGAGAAGAAGAAAAAATATATCAGGAAAATGCAAATATGGCAGTTTGTGTAGGAGCTGAGTTCGTGCTGGAGTGTTGTGTGGGTCCGAACATAGGTGGTTTTTCAATTACCCAAGGAAAATACATGTACGTGTGTGCTGTAGATCCATGTTGTTATACGGACAAGCCAGCTAGCCGCTTGCCAAGCCACGTTCCTTATCAACGTTTCTGATGAATCTTGTTTGAGTGCTTAAGCCGACTTAGCCAAGCGCTCTCAATAAACTTGGTAAACTGAACACACCCCAGATTCATGAGCAGGCGATGAGGATGCAAACATCGATAGCATCATTATTCAGCCATGATGAAATTTGTCTCCAAGGAGTGGCTGGGGAGAAGCAGGGGTAGGTGGGTTGGAAGTTACAACAACATGGCCAAATACTATGCCCCCCCTCTCCCTCAAAACACACATAAAAGTGTATTTGTACTGAGTTATTTGATTTGTAACTTGAACAAGATGGCCACATAAGGAACATAGAAAGGGACCCGACGTCGCCCGCCAGCCCGAGTACCCTCTGTTAATAATAGAAATACACAATAAAAATATCCGCAAAGCCCGTAACCTCAGCCCATGCTGTAAAACGGAAGCATGATATCACGTGATGCAGTCCAGTTAGAGCACGTTGAACGTCAATATCGAAATCAATCAGACTTCAAAGATCGTTTACCGTGGCGCTGGAAATCGCAGCGCGCCCATTCCGAAGGAACCTCCTCTACTCAACCCCACACACACCCTGCCAAAAATGATTAAATCGACAAGCCAAGCCGTTCTCAAAATTGACGAAAACAATTTCAAAGACAGACTGCCGTGGCGCCAAACTGAAAATCGCAACGCGCCGCCATTTCGAAAGAACCTTCCTCTACTCAACCCCCAAACACACCCTGCAAAAATGGATTGAATCGGAACAAGCTCCCCGAATCGAAACGAAACCAATTCAAGATGCTGCCATGGAGGCCACATTGAACAATCGCATCGCGCCCATTTTCGAAAGGAACCTCTCTACCAACCGCAACAGAACCCGCAAAATGATTTAATCGACAAGCGTTCTCCCGAAATTAGACGGAACAAAGTACGACGCCCGAAACACCGAAGTATGACTTGACCTGACCTTGAAAAGAGGTCAAATCAAAAACCCGGGTTATACATATGTATCCCCATCAATATACCTGTGATAAAAAATTGCGATGATACGCCCATTCGTTCAGGAGAATAGCCATTTTCTAGTTTTCAGTTTTGGCCCCCTGGTGCCTCGCCGAGAATCAAATTGCGCTCATTATCGAAAGGAACCTCCTCTACCCACCCCAACACACACGCAAAAAGATTTCATCGACAAGGCTTCTCCCTCATGACCGGAAACCAAAAGTTACAGAACCGGAACGGACGCCCGGAGCCCGGACAACGCCTGTGACCACAATACCCTGAGCCCAATGGGCTGAGAGTGAAAACGAAAGAACCATCATTAATCATGAAGCCATGCACTACATGTCTAATTTAATTACGTACGTTTGAAGTCAATACACCCGACTTTCACACACGACACCATTATTCGTACTCTTGGAAGTACTTTCGACCTTTTGACTGCTGAAGACCCTTGAACCATGAAAACCGTTAAAGACCCGATAACAAAATAATCTGAGGACCCAAAAACCCAAGACCCGAAAACCAAAACACTCAGATGACCAAAAGTCCTCTGAGGACACCAAAAGACCATAACACCCGAATGACCCAACGACCATAATACTCAAGACCTAGGACCAAAAAGACTCATGACAATCTTCACACCCTACCTTTTAAGACCCTTTAACACTTTCGGCACTTTTAGACTCTCAGACCTAACACCATTCAGACCCCCTCCACCCTTCAGACAGATAGATAACCCTTGGATACGTTGGCTTCAACCACTTGGACCTTCTTTTTCTCCGTTCGCTCTCGTCCCCGCTCCATCCTCTCCCTTTATCCTGCCACATCTTTAAAATGTAAACTCAACTCGGTACAAAAACAATTTGTGGGTAACATAACTAGACGTTGTGCCTCATGCTGGGGTGTGTGAAGGTTGTGGGGGGGGGGGCTTAATTTGTTCCGTCGCAGCGCCAACGGGGTGTGAAAAAGTATTACAATTTCCTTTTTTTACTTGACATGCCTGATTAAACCACTTTGCACAGGTAAATTTGTTCTCCTTTCCTTCTCCTTAGGGCAAGGCCAGTGACCTACCTGCCACCCCCCCCCCGCGACAATTTTCACTGAACCACAGTCACATATATCCCGAGTACAGAAAAAAATTTCCAAAAAATAACTCATTTTGCAACTAGCTTATTAAGCGTTTCCCAATGCAACCAATCAAAAAACGACGAATCCACAAAAATCGCAAAATTGTCATATCTCTTCAAATATAAACATAAAATCACAAACATGTGTAAATTAAACTTATACATAACGTATTAAAATATATTTTGATTATGCTAATAGCTCATTGCATATAATTAAATTTGACCTAAGACAATATTCCCACAAAATGCAAAATTCCATTTCTTCCTTGTAATTACACACATTCATTTTTGTCAAAAAACATACTTAAGTTTCCAAATAAAGCCAGGTTGCAAAAAATATATAAAATTTTGAATTTTTTTAAGTAGCTAATAGCATAAAATAGCAAAAGCACAATGAATCGTCGAAAATCAGCAAAATCAATAAGCAATAGAATAATACCTGGCCTGAAAAATACATAACGCACTTATATGTCTTTGGTGTAAGGGAACAACTATTTTCTTTGAGTAAAAGTAAAGTGAAATAATTAAATCCATTGAATCTAAAGACCCATATGAAATCCATTCGTAAATACTAAACTCCGGACATGAAAATTTGGAAATAGATCTACACTATTGAGGGTCAGATAAATGAACAAATTTCCTTTTGTCAAGAATAGAATAATTTGGGATAGCTTAATAAATCAAAAATGAAACAGCTCATAAAGCATAGTTCATATGAATTTTCTGGAACATCTTTTCTGATACTTGATAATAAATGAACACTGTTACAAGAAAAAGTCCGCGGGGGGGGGGGCAAGGTAGTCCCCACGGCCCCGGCCTACTTCCAACCCAAATTTGGCAAACAGAAGACAATGTCCTGTGTTGTCTTAATGGTACGGTGCGGCTTGGATCTGAGGGTCCGAGAAATCCTATTCGCTGTTGAATGATACACGTGGTTCACACAACCTCATCCTCCGAGTGCAAAATGAGTCCCAGCTTTCTGGATATGCCCATCAGGATCCTGTGTCAGGGTGACCCATCCAGATTGTCAAATAGCCTAGAACGCTTGGCAGCAACAATATGCCCAAAGGATTTGGATTGGACATTGTTCCTCTCCACCCCTCCCCCCCACCACCCCCCCCCCCAAAAAAACAACAAAAAAACCTGGAGAGGCCGTCAAAGCCTTCTTGTTGAGACATTTCAGCGGGAATGACATTGAATAACACGGCAAGGATTGGTGGAGCGGGAAGCGATATGACAGGGTACAGGTATCGGGACGGAGTAAGGGGTTAAGCAACTATACACGGGCAAATTTGTTCTTCTCTCCTTCTCGCAAAAATGTTGCAAACAGGACGACAATGGCCGCATGAAGCGAGGAGGCTTCGAAGGCGATGTGGATTCTTTCAACCTTGAAACCCAATAGGATCGTTGTAAACTGCTGTGATTGTGGAACATTAAACTGCAGGCTTAACGTCTATCACTCGTTTAAATTACCCTCGTACACTCACACAATAACAAACAGAACCCCCATTGTGCAATATTATAGTTCATTTTTAACTCTTACACTCTTTAGTTAACCAAACAACCGATAATTTCACTTCCACACTTAATACATAACATCAAGTTTATTACTGGTACTGTCAGTCCCAAGATAAAACCATGAGATGCCATAACACACGCTGCCTCACTAAAACAAGATACATTCAAGGCATTAACTTCATGGAGAGTGGTGCGGGTTGTATAACTCAACTGCAGTAACGGTCTTCTAGTAGAAGCACACACGTACATTCAAGGTAAAAGTTGTGTATCAGCCCAGGTCACACCCGTCCACCAACAAGACATTTTATCAACATTAGGGCAAAGACTCTGGCCCAAAAGGAAGGGCACTATACGCAAGCTAAATCTCATTGACACCATTCGACTTAACTACTTATAATTAACAACCACCAGCAACAATACAATTTAAATACATAAGATAATTATTTCCTCCACATGCTTGTATAAAAAGCGATCGCCAACTGAACAATAATGCCAGTTTGCTCCCAGCGAGCCACCACCCTTTGACACATATCAAGAGAATGGGAATATGCCATACTGTACAAGTTATCGCCTGCAATCTAGTAATTTAATGAAAGAAACTTGGTGATATCATGGATAAGAGACATTTTCTACCATCCATCCAAATATATTTCAGTACTTCCTGGAATTCACCGATTAATTCAATAACACCACTGCTTCCGCTCTGGCTAAATTTACAGTACATGCGTAATTCAGCACATCGAATGCCAGTTAACGCATACGAGAGAGAGGAAAATCTGTTCCATGGCATCAGTTAATCCTTGAAGGTGGGATAAAATATTTTGTTTAAGTGCATTTAGAGATTTATATAGACAGAGTCAAGAAATACAGAATTTATCAACCAATTGGAAACACCGCAATTAAATCAAGAGAATTAAAGAAAAGAAAAAATACATGACACTTGTGACCAAACACAAGAATGAACCGAAATTTCCAAAAACCGACAATCATCATTAATCGCACCGTTAACACTTTGCGGCCATAATTGTTGGAATAACGCAATCAACAGAAACGAATGGCAATTACGGCAAATGACTAATGATAGAGTCTGACAATGTTTAGAACGGATGTGGCTGGAATCCATGAATAACATGAGCAACAGTCGAAACGTCCAGCAAAGAAACAATCATTTGAAGTTTCATACGACAGCATGAAACAACCCACTGCGAGTCGCCTCCAAATTTCAGTCCCGTATTCTCCGTTTTTGTAGTCTCGTGCCCATGTAAGATGTTTCTACCGTGTAGAACTTTCCAGAGCAGTTATCCTTCATATGTTTTGGCCGGGTCTGCGAGAACACCACTAGTGGGCGTGTGGGGTAAAAATTATATTATGTATTCCTAAATTGTAAACAAATGAATTTTAGAAATGTAGCTCTTTATCCACATTGAATGGCTTCCCGCCAAGAGACTTTGCCAACATATGAATAAATGTCTTGTCTGACGAGTGACCTAGCTGATAACAGCGAACCTTTGCCTTCGAAAGTACGAAGTGGCTTCTCGCTAAAGACAACGTCCAGCTGGTTGATAGCCCCCCACCACTCTCTCATGAAAGATAAAATGCTTGAAATGATAAAATGTTTCAGTGCAAAGTACTGAAGGAAGATTAAATCTCATGGCTGTGCTCCTGGAACTGACAAGTACCAGGTTTAGAATAAAACTCCGATTAAGTGGAAGTGAATTGAAATCGTGTCTAACTGTAACTAAAGTAAAAAAATGAAATAAACCAAACAATATTGCAATCATGGGATTCTAAGTTCATTCATTGTATGAGGGTGAAAAGTTAGGTGTATAATATAAAATAAATTGTTTCACAAGAATGAACTTGTGTGGACATAGGTTTTCAGTTCAATGGGTTTATGCACGGATTTTTCATAACCAAATCGACAAACGTAAACTCTTCTGAAGTCACATAGGATTCCCAATCGCCAGGTAGAATCCTTCAATGATCAAACAAGGTTATAAAAAATCACATCACGAACTACTCGTCCCACAGATCCGGAATTGTAGGCCGTCGCTCACAGCAATTCCGTGATGCGCGGGTCCGCTTAACCGACCGTTGGAACCCAAATAACTCAACCGCGTGCCTAGTCCCCAGGGGGGTGTCTAGAACAGGTTACCTAAATTAACCACGGGTTTAACCACCGGAAACCACGCACTCGGTAGTCCTGTCCGAATCCGATCACCTAACAACTACCGACTTACCTTACGGATCGATGCAGCCGAGCGCACTGCCAAGGACGTTACGGCTAGAAGGAAAACGGATGTGAAAAAGATCCGGCTAAACCAGATTCGAACCAGCTGACCATGAGGAAAAGACAAGACGACTAGACCATTTCCACAATTATTTATTTACAATAAAAGCGGGAATAAGCATGTGGGACAACAAAAAAGTTTATTCGGTATTAAATGCAGGGGAAAGATGACAGAGTGTGGGGTGCGCAATTTACCCAAGCAACTTACAAAAGCAGCCATAGTGCAACTGACGAGAAATAATAAACAACAACATACAACAATGACAGATCTGCACAGGCTTATTCTAAAGGGCTGTCACACCTTGAACGATTTAGCGATAGTATGCCCGTTTTTTTACAAATTCCGAATACCTGCACACGTGAATACGTATTGGTAAGTTTTGTAACTAGAAACCTGAAAACACTGCCATAAGTCTTTGTAACGCTGGCTTTAATCGTTGACTTTTGTGCTTGTCTCTCTTTTCGAATCTAAAATTTCACACGACGTCCGACGTTTGCTCACACTTCCGCAACGGCCGCCTAGGTTTAGGCACGTTTATCGCGTTGACACACTTAATTGTATTTACTCATAAGTCGAAACAGTAGAGGTAACATTCGCGTACCCGAAACTATTTTAACCTAGAGAACGTGTGTAAGCAACCTACACAACGTTGTTTCACACTTCAACACGCTCACTTGAAAGTTCTCATACGTCGAACATGCATCAAAAGTAAGTTAGGTACCCGGACCTTCATTTATAACTATAAATAACGCTTGAATTATTCGCTAATGCATACGCAGACATCGTTGGCCATCAGTTGTGGACGACTAAAACACGAAAACAATCGTTGTATAACTTATGTAATAAGTTCTCGAAGCGTCTGTGTTCATTACTATACATTATGCATTGTCAAAGTCGTTTTTAATACTTTAAAAAGTAAAAAAGAAAATTCATCGTGGGAATGAGGAAAAAAAATTGCCGAAAATAAAATCGAACAATGGGCCCAAATAGTCTCTATTCGTGCGATAAGAGATCCATCATCACCACACCTCACCCATCACGCTCACCTACTCTACTGACATGACTACTACTACTACCAATATACTACTACAAACTACTACTACTACTACGACATAGACATAATATACACTACTACTACTACTCTACTCTACTACATAGACATACTATACTGACATGGACCACTACTCTACTACAACTACTACAACTGACATAGACATACTACTACTACTGACTGACATAGACATACCACACTACACTGATGAGACATTCTACACACCAATCTCTAATACAACTACTACTATATTACTACTGTCACGCACACCAACTACTGCAATAGTATTCAACTACACGATACTACTGCATTTACATCTACTCAACATGATCTGAACAAAGATGGTTCCTCTGGAACCCATTTATGTACCATTCCCAAACGATGCCAATACGTCAGTCAACGGTAGATGGTAAGTAGAAACACTTTCAGTAAGTCGTGGTTGTCCGAAGACGTCAATTAATTCGTCAATACGACATGTCGTTATACATACATACAAATAGGTTCATAAGATGTTATCAACTGTTAATGCACGTTTTACTTAGTCAAAACATGCTACCATAGGTAAACGCACGTTACTCTACGTTCAATAGCAGGTAAGAGCATTGTTCAGTGCCAGTTTAACATAGTTTCAATGCAAGTTACTCATACTTCCAAGCACGTTAAAACATAGCTAAGCTACGTACTCATTTGTTCAAACACGTTACTTCAACGGTTAAAATTGGTTTCAATAGGTTTTGCCAAATACTTGACGGCTTCGACCTATGACTAACCTACAAGTAACGTGGTTCGCCGTGGTTAAACGACGCGAACGTGCAAAGAACGATGCAAACGTCATGCAAACGTTGACACTACGTCGATACTCTTAAAATTTTCAGCATGCTTGAATTCACGCGTATCCGAACGGACTATGTAATATGCCAGCGTACTTCATATTTCGAGCCATAATCAACGTATACTCAACTTTCCTATAGCGTATTTGACGTGTGCCTAGCGTTGTAAACCCATTTTCATAGAATGGCATACGCTGCAAAACGCAAGTGTGCGCAATGTTAAATCAAAATCTCGGCATTTTGATTCAATCGGCGTCCGCAAGTTCTCAACAGCTACCCACGAGTTCCCGCGATAGTATAGCCCAAAAAGGGAAGTGAACATCGCTGTCTTAGGTTTTGAACGCCGATCACAAGGAAGCAATCGTTGGTAAACAGAGTAACATCAAGAAACGTCTGTGCCGTACTAATTAGCAAACGACCAACAACGTTGAATACGCAAAAACCTAAAAAAAAAACATCAAATTTCAAACGTACGTCAACGTTTTAGATCAATTTTTATACGTTCTGCCTATTGCTGCTTAAACGTCAACGGTGACAAGGGCCCTAACGACAGGCGCCAACAACACTCAACACACACTCAACAAAATAAACCCAATGAAAGGCAAAGACTTTGCAGCCAGGGAGGGAGGAGTGAAGGCTACAGTTTGTACCTGAGCGTTTCGGGAAGGGATCTCCGGTGCGGCACCCGGCAAAGCTGTGTATTCGTCCACGCCGCACGTGTGGTAATCGGTTCTGCACAGAGCTTGAGTGGAGAAGAGCGGAGTCCAAAATGGCAGATTAGCAGTAACAAGCAGTGACAAACAAAGTTTGTCGAGTCTGGTGGCGAGACCAAGTACATCGGCGGCGTCGAGGCGAGAACTAGGCAGAGCCAGGCACAGGGAACACTTTCACAACAATTCTCTTCCAACCCTCCAACTTGCAATCTCTCAACATCCCAAACAACTTGTAATTCTCTCAAACCTCTCCAATGACCCAAAACTAATCTAGCATACAACCAGGAGTCCGCTTTTACAGCCCGAGGTCGGGAGGAGGAGCCATGGCAAACCGACGTCATCGTCCACCGAGCATCCCCATGACTGGCTTTCATTGTCTGCTCCTGTCAGTTTGGCCAAAACGCTAGTTTGCCCTGCCCACACGCGTGCTGGTGTTTGGAAGGTGGATGCCCGATGCATTCCACCAGCGAACGTCGATTTGCCTCGAAACGAGTCACGGTTGACGTGCACCCGTGGTAAGCGAAACGAGGGTAAAGCAAGCGAGATAGGCACCGTGGAAACGTAAAAGGAGTGGGATCAAATAAAAGGAAAAAATATTATTTACATCCTAACTAATAGCCATCGCAACGCACCCCCAGTCTTCCCACAACAAAGAAGGGATCTATCTGCAACGATATAAATTGGAATAACTGTCTTGGACACCTGCTGGTATGCAGCGTTCCAAATACAACAATAATCATAGCAGCGAGAAATAGAACATCGTGATGAGGTAATCCGCTTGTTCAACTAGTTTCAATAAGTTCTTCCTTTCACTGAGCTTCCACCTCTCTAAATGTAGCACTCTCCAGTGATTAAGCAATTTCATTCTTTCTAAGCAATGGGTACACCTTCCCTTTATTTCTTGACAAGCCCAGAGCAATGAAGCCCCACCATGTTTTCAGCAAATTCACAACTCACAGCCACTCTGGCATCCCCTTTCTCACTTTGAATTGCAGTCCTGGCCAATGATACAAAGGACTGGTCTCTGCTTCTAGGAGGGGCCGATGAATGGTTTGCAAAGTGAAAACAAATCAAAGCTAAAGGGGGAGGAGGAGGAGAGAGGGAAAGGAGAGTGAGAGGAGAGGAGAAATGGGGGAAGATATATACAGTAATAGCATCAGGTAACGTCACGTACATGCGTGAGTAGCCGTTAGAGCAAAAGAGGTTGGAGAAGAAAGAGCGAGGAGAGAAGAAAGAGCAAATAAGACCCGCGATTCGATAAGAAAGAGCAAACAAGGCTTGAATTACCCTCCTCCCGTCTTTGACTGATCGAGGTTAAACATACCATCACCGCCGTGCCTCACACAGAGCGCCATTTCCTGGTGTTTGTATTTTAGGCGATGCCCCCGTTCACACAGAACGACAAAGGGTTCATAGCTTTAACCTGTGTCCTGCACCAGACTGGCACGGACAACATAACTGAAAACGCCAAAAAGTATGTAGGCAAATGCAGCTATTGCTGCTGTGTTGCTACTGTCTTGTTCTTGCTGTTGGCAGTGAAGCGCTCTGAATGCAGCTTGAAAGTAGTTTTTTGAACATGTTGCTTCTTGTACACTGTATTTTTTGTTGTGGTTGCAGTGACGTGACGTACCACCCTACAAGGTACTTTTTTTTGCATACTGGTCGAGCCGTATGAAGCGAAACACAAGCACAAGCCAAGAGCACAAAAGCAAAGAAGAAGCGCCATTTCCTCAGCAATGTTGTTTATGAAGAGGTGCTAACGATATAAAGGTGTGTACATGCAGACAATTTTTATGCGATAATTCGTGAAATGCATGTAAACATTCTGTACGGGCACGCACTACTTCCGGAGAGTGATGACTTACTGTATTCGAATAATTTCTCGATTTCTTATGCGCATTTATAGATAAACACAAT
>CM068968.1:3858198-3880682 GCA_035128595.1 Eptatretus atami
TCCTCGATTTTTCTCGATTTCTCGACTTACTGTATTCTTTTCTTTCTCGATTTCTGCTACTTTCTCGATTGCTTTTCTCGATTTTTCGTATTGCGATAAATCGGTATAAGAGATAAACCCAATCTGCCCAATCCAGTCGTCGTTTACGCGAGTCGAAGGAAACGGACGTGCTGTGGTTCTTTAAAGTTGTTGAAAAAAAAAAATTGCACGTACGGCCACGCACGTGATGCGGCATGGCACGACGGGCAGGTGGACAGCGAAGGAACGCGCCTGTGTGGTTGGTTGATATCTGGCACGACGGTTTGAAAGTTTATTTATTTTTTGCTACGTTACGGGCACGCACTGAGTAATCATTAATTGTTCTCGACAGATGGAACAGACAGATTCACGATGAAGAAACAAATTGGGTAATGGTCTGATTGTGACGGAATTGATTTTTCTAGACACTGCCTGCACCACATCAAAACCACACCAGTTAATATGAAAAAGAAAAAAATGCAATAAAATTTTTTTGTGTTTTTTTCTTGGTTTTGTTTTTTTGCAGTTTTTTTTCGGCAGAGATGGATTAGGGCGGGGGGGGTGGCGGGAGTGGACGAAAGTGCTTTTTGGGTGAGAAACACCACAACATCAGCACACACGTGGTCGACGATTTACGGGGAGGTGGGGGAGGTGATGATAGATTTTCCCTCTATGTGTTTTTAATCCCCAGCATTGCAGTCTGAAAAATGTACATATGTCACCCCTTGCCCCCACCCCCCCCCCCATATAAAAGTTTGCTATTCTACTTTGCATTCAGAAGTTTCCCTTCAATTATCAATTTGAATCACACCTTCAAGATTAACCGTTTAGAATCTAACTTACAATTACACTTTGGTAATTGCTTTAGAATACCTTCAAAATTACACTTTGGAATTCCTTTGGAATTCACTTTGAATTACAGTTTGGATATTACACTTTTAGAATTACACTTTGGAATTACACTTTAGAATTACCTTTGGAATAACCCTTCACAATTACACTTTAGAATTACCCTGTTGGAATTACACTTTAATACCTTAGCAATTAACTTTAGAATACCATTCAAGAATTTACCCTTCAGAATACACTTCAGACATGTACACTTTAGAATTACACTTTTGAATTACCCTTGGAATACCTTCAATTACAACTTAGGAATTACACTTCAGAATTTACTCTTTAGATTACACGTTAGAATACACTTCAGAATTACACTTTAAATTACACTTTAGAATTACCCTTTGGAGATTACTTCAGAATTACACTTCAGAATTACCTAGAATTACTCTTGAATTACACCTTTTGGAATTACACTTAGATTACCTTTAGAATTACACGTTAGAATTACACGTTTAGAATTACCTGTTTTGGTAGAAATTACACGGTTAGAACTAGGAGGGGGAGCACTCCGGTAGAGTGCAAACCTCCGCCGCCAATACTGCTAGGTCACTCAAGTGAACCTGATATCCTATTCATTCAATTTGACGTCAACAGTGCTCACAGAGTTATAGTTTGCAACTTTCCCTTTTACTTTTTAACTTGTTACATACTCAATTCATTCGTCATAACTAGATTCCTTGAGATAGAATTGATTTTACGTGGGTTATATCCACCTGAAGTTTCCAAAATCAGCCGCAATTATAATTTTGGCATGTTTTTTTGTTGTTGGAATCACTTACTACAGTAGAAATGCCAAAAAAAAATCGAAATTTTGTTGAAAAAAAGTCTGCAAATTTGTTTTTTTCTTTTTTTCTCTAACAATTTTTTTTTTGGTTTGGAAATCACTAAAAACTGGTAGAAATGCAAACAAAAAAAAAATCAAATATTTTTTTCAAAATGGCCACCATAGCGGCCATGTTGGACTTTGACCAAGTCCAAAATCTAATTACTAATGGTCCGGCCATACCTAATCCCCCCCACCAAGCTGCGTCGAATCCGTCGAGGGAATTTTTTCCGTAATACTGGTTCATCAAACAAACAGAACAAAACCAAACAAACAAAACAGACAGGGGTGAAAACAGTAACCTCCGTCCATCTTCCATGGCGGAGGTTAATTACACTTCAGAATTACACTTCAGAATTACACTTCAGAATTACACTTTCGAATTACCCTTTGCAATTACACTTTTGAATTACCCTTTGGAATTACACTTCAGAATTACCCTTTGGAATTACACTTTAGAATTGCACTTTGGAATTACACTTCAGAATTACCTGTTAGAATTTCACTTTAGAATTACCCTTCACAATTACACTTTAGAATTACCCTTCACAGTTACACTTCAGAATTACCTGTTAGAATTTCACTTTAGAATTACCCTTCACAATTACACTTTAGAATTACCCTTCACAATTACACTTTAGAATTACCCTTCACAGTTACACTTTAGAATTACCTGTTAGAATTGCACTTCAGATGAACAGTTTAGAATTACACTTTCGAATTACACTTCAGATTTACACATTGGAATTACACTTTAGATTTACACTTTAGAATTTCCTGTTATAATTACACTTTAGATTTGCAATTTAGAATTACACTTTAGAATTACACTTTAGATTTACACTTTGGAATTACACTTTAGAATTACACTTTAGATGTACACTTTAGAATTACACTTTAGAATTACTCTTTAGATTTACACTTTAGAATTACCCTTGATAATTTAACTTTAGAATTACCCTTCAGAATTACCCTTTAGAATTACCCTTTGGAATTACACTTCAGAATTACCCTTTAGAATTACCCTTTAGATTTACCCTCTAGAATTACACTTTAGAATCGCACTTTAGAATTACACTTTAGAATTTTAAAGTGATTTTTCACCATTGAGAGATCTGGCCAAAAATGATACATAGCATAATAACTCAAAAGTTGAGGACGGATTCGGATGAAACTTGGTGGACATGTTGGGTGTGTGACAAGGAAGAAATGATTCAATTTTGGTGAAGATCCGAATACAAATCTGGATACAATAATTATTTCATTTTAAAAGTAATTCTTCACCTTTGAGAGATTGGGCCAAAAACAATATCGTCCTTCATAGCATGATATTTCAAATATCTAATGGTCCCGATATATTCTCGTGGATCAGGCATTGCGTGGCGGAGGCATTAGCTCCACCGAGTGCTCTTCTAGTTTTATTTTTGTTTGTCTCGCGGCGATGAAGTTTCAACTCTGTGGCATTTTCCTTATCAGAGTCGCCGATGTGTTTATGTTCATACTGATGTGTTTAATTTATCATTTATCGTATGTTGTTTGAAAAACAGCAAAGTGTTTCACAGGGCTCTGTCTGTGAGGAACATTGTTGTTTAAACAACCCCCCTCCATCTCCCAACTTTCCATTTCATTGACGATCTGAAATTAAAATATTCTCACACTGAAACCAACTCAACCTGACACTTTTAACTTATTAAAATCAGACTCAGTTTTGTCAATCACCTTCGTGGCTCTATTACAAGGCTCCGAAGGAAAACAAACAAAACTGGAAAGGTGGAAACAAATTTGAATCAATCTGTTATGGAACCTGATGAAGTCCAGCGTTTATCGCACTCAGCTACTCCTGTACCTCTCACGTTCTGGCGACGGAAGGGTATTCAAACATGGTGGCTGTGTGGCCCCAGAAGTGTGTGCTACAGGTCTCTTTCATTGTCTTTCAAACCAGAAGAAGTTTCGTTTTTTTTCCAAACGCCCCGGTTTGTGGACAGTCTGGATTCTTCATCATTGACCCCTTTTTTTGGTCGCAGCGATGATGCATTACTCTCATTGTATTTCACCAGGACATCAGTTGTTTTTTAAAAAACGTCTTGTTTGGAAGAAGAAATGACTTTCCTCTTTTTGGATGTCAGAAACGAACCAGGATTACTCTTCATTGTAATTCCACCAGAAAGTTGTTTTTGTATTGTTTTAAAAAGTCCTGTGAGGGAGTGGTGGAAAAAGAAGTGAATGAAAGAAAAAGTAGTATCTTCCGAAAAGTGATTCTCCTCTTTTTTTGTGGGATGTCAGGAAAAAGGGTTACGACGGCCTTCATGTTTTTCACCGAAGTTTTTGGTTTCAAAACCCGTCTTTTGTGGAGGAAAGAAAATTCAAAATTGATTAATATAATAACTTGATAGTTTAATGCAAACCTGAGAATAAATTAAAATAGTTAAATCTTGAATAATTAAATAATAATCAGAACCTTGGGATTTAACTTTCTATTAATTAATTTCTAATTTGGATGTCGGAAGAACAGGCTTTCAAACTGGAAAAGCTCTTGGGAATACACTGAATGATGAGGAAGAGACTATAGTCAAAACTTTGAAGAAAGCAGCAACCAGTCCCCAGTGGCCATTTGACCTTCATACTAAACGAAAGAAGAAGAAGATATGTGACATCAATCTGCAAAAAAAAAAAAAATCAAATACATTAATTTGACGTCATTCCTATTCATAGCACCCGTTCCTGTCATGTTGAAGAATACATCCCGTAAAACTGGAATCTCTGTGCTCCGATATATTCAAACGTGACAACACAAGGACACATCGCGGGCCCCGACAATATCCTGCAAGTGTCAATCCGATCGACCGTGTCGTCTGTATTAATAATTTGGTAAGTGGTTTTCTCAAAAACGACGTCTTGTTGGGAAGAAAAAAATATGCTCGTGCTTCATTAAAGGTTAGGAGTGGAACTACACCTTCACTCCATATTATACACCCTTTCAACACTGAAAAGCAATAAAATGCGCTTAACTGGGAACCACTCTTCGATCGATTCATCAACCTCAAAAGCACATCGGGGTCCCCGCAAATCCTAGCAAGTTTCAATGAGAGCACCGGTCGTCGTCTAAACGCAGGTCGCACAGACAAACAGACAGACAAAACAGACAGACACCACACACAAGCATTAAACTGGAATTAAGATAATGGACCATTATCGATTATCAGATACAAATGCCATGTCATCATTAATTTATGCCATTATCATATGGACCATCATCATTTATTCACCATTATGCTATTCCTCAATGATTCGACAACTGTCATATATCATAGCCTATTTATCATGACATTATGCCCCATTATATTGCATTATGATGATCTTTTCCTATCATTATGCACCATTTATCATATTATAACATCATGATCATTAGTACCATTTATCATACATTATGCAAATTATAATTCATTTCATCATTTGTACCATATCAATTTTCACTGCAATTATATCATTAACATTTACATTATCATTACAAAGCCTGTTGTTTTTTATAAGGAGGCCACTTAAGATTTATGTCTGCTTTGAGCACATAACCAAACCCACCAACCCTGTTATCAGATTATGTTCCCTCCATCTCTCAAATCCTCTCCTCTTCCTTTTAACCAACTGTTGCTCCACTGCACCTATTTCAATTGTTTCTTTTCATCCTCACCTCACTATTCCCAAGCCATCATTTTAAACATCCATAAATAAATCGAAAAAATGTGAAATTGAGCCTCAACAGAATTTACCTATCATTAAATTCGCAGAATAACAGGATAAGAAAAAGGTATATTTATGGTGGTAAAATTATTTCCCTAATGGTGAAAGGGATAATGTGAGTTAAGAAATATCGACCATCAACCAACATTATATGTTAATTACAAGTATTAAATCAAACGTCGGGTTTTTTTTTCTTCACAACGAGTACATCATAGAAATCCGAATCAAATATGTGTCGGCATTGACAGAACCTTCATTAGGATGTCTCTTGAGAAAAAGCTTCAGAAGTCATTGTTGCGCATACCTGGTAGGACATCAATTCATGTCGGTTCACTTCACACTTTCACAAATAAATCTGTAAAATAACTTGTATAATTGGAGGCAATTACACATCCAATTAAATACTAATAAATATTGTATTAAAATCATCATTGAGTTCTTCCTTGAGAGAGAAAAATAAAACCATTCCCCATAGAGAATGGGCTTGTGTCAAGCATACATATCAGATACGTTCAGACACAAACTGTCTCATGATACGAGATGCTCATCAACCACAAACTTGCTGAAATTCACCACCACCCAAATCACAACCAACCAAAAATGAGAGCAAGAAAAATGAAGAAATCCAAAATAAGAAGGTTTTCTCTCCAACCTGCGTACTGGAAATCACAAACAATTACAACTTCTATTTATTTTTTGTCTTGAAAGTCAACGCTCTTGGGAAAACCAAATAACTGACGTGTGGCAGTAAATCTATCAATTCCAGCAAATGTGTGTGTTGTTGTGTGTGTGTGTGTGTGGTGGTGGTGTGTGTTGGGTACGCGTTCTCGACAACCACTGTCTGAATCTAATGAAACGCCATATATTGGGACCTATATGTGCCTTTCAACTTTATATAATCGCACAATGCCAAATTATGGTCATTATTTACCAAACAATGAGGACACCATTGCTCGTAGGGTTGCCCAATGCGGAAAGTATTTATTACAAATGACAACACTTCTGCGTAGCTGGCCGATGGAAAGGGCTTATAACCAATACAGGACACGGTTTGTTAGGCGTTTTCACCCAGCACTATCTATCTTCTATCTAACTAATATTCGCAATCTCCGTTGTTTGCCTTGCAAAGTGAAATAATCGACAAGATGTTCCCAAGTTAGGCCAATATAGGACGCATACCCATACGGGTTACAACGTACGGGATTCCGGATAGTGATGACACGTTCTAAATTTCTCATTGCTTATGCGCATTATAAATAAACACAATGCCCCATCCAGTCTCGTTACGAGACGAAGGAACACCGTGTGTGTTGTTTCTCACGCAGTTTGAAAGTTTGTTTTTGAGCAAAGAACGCCTGTGTGGTTGTGTTTCTGGCAACAGTTGAAAGTTTTTTTTTGAGCGAAGAACGCCTGTGTGGTTTTGTTCTGGCACGCTTGTTTTTTTTTGTTTGTTTTTTGCATGTACGCCACGCATACGCACGCACATATGTACGCGTGAGTGAAGGAACGCTTTATTGTTTGTTCTACACGCCGTTTAAAATTTTTTTGCAGTACGGCTACACAACTAGCCACAGACGGGCACGCACTAGTGGACAAAGCCAGGAATGGAATAAGAGACCAAGCCAAAAATGTACTATGATGAGCAATGGAAAGGATCAAAAGACAAGCAATGGAGAAAATCAGGGTGCTTTGGGAAAATCATGTGTTATGGGAGCAATTAGTAAGGAACTGGACTATCCACTCTATCAGAACATGCTGCTTTTCTCCCAACAATGAGGATCCAACATGTGACACATAGATAGGGCAATCTCTTGAGCCATAAAATCCGTCTCCCATCTGGTTACTCCACCATCTGCTTGATATCCCTCATTCTTTGAGCGACAGAAGCACCTCTTCACTCTTCTTCAACCATGATAAATCATAAGGCTTCTCAAACTCTGAATATGTACTTTCAATTGCTGTACAGAATCTTCTTTACTCTCACTCTCCTCGTCAAAGGACCATGCTGCAAACCTCCCATCTCCTTTTCTAACAAAACCCCATCAGTCACTGAAACTTTGGGTCTCAACTTTTACCCATGATCTCTCTGAGGAAACCACTTTTCTCGTGCTCCAAAGCCAGAGTAGCCTCCTTGGCAGCATCCTTCCTTAATACTCCTGAACTCTTATCATTCGCATAACACCTCCACCACAACATGAACGAGCACTACTCTCACACTATGCTGCACCCCTGCCTCATATCACGCTGCTTCACGCCGTGGTCAAACAAGCCTCAAGGTGAAGGAATCTGCCGATATATGAACAAGTCAAGGGCCAATCACTGACATTCAGACACTGATTCTCTTCATTCCGGCTTCCTTTCGCTCTTCTCTCCTTTTCTTCTCAACCAACACCCGGTTTCCGCACTCAGTACATTATGCCACCACACCTCTTATTTAAACTCCCAATTCCAGATAATCACTGTTTCCTCCTTTCCTCCATTTTTCGTCTGTGGAAAACAACTTTCACATTTTTCCACTCTCTATTCTCCGTCCAGATCTTTCAAGACAAGCGTCGCCACACCTCATAGCAATCCACACAAAACATGCTTTTGGTATTTGTTACTTTCTTTCGTGTGATCCCACTTTCCCCAACTCTTCTTCTTGTGTTTCATTCAACTTTTTGCACTTCTTCTACCCCCATTGTATCCCTTCTCCCCTACCCTTCATTCTCATTTACTCTCTTATTGTTGTCGGGTTCCCAATTTCCATTTTATCTATTCCATGAGCCTCATCAAGGTATCAAAAAAACGAAAAAACTGGGCTATCAAACAACACAATCCCATGCGACAGTAATAACGTATCATATAACTCACGCATCAGCTGTCGGCTTGCTCCTCTTCTAGTACAACAGAGTTCACATCCTCAATTTTTCTCAGAATATCAGATCTTCCAGCCTCCTTCAACCTTCATTTCACACCCTGCACATCACTGTCGAATTCCTTGCTCTAGCACACATCAGAATCCTTGCAAATCCCTAACTAGCTACGTGTGCGCAAACCTCTTAAAAAGCCAGTGTAGAACATACCACTCAGTTCAGTTTGTTCCTTCACTCTAGTACCTTCGATCCCAACCACAAAACCCTATAGCGATTACTGCCTCTTATGAATCTTATGCTCTCCCAAATCAGCACAGCATCCTCAAACGTTCACCACACTTTCTTTCATTCTCACTTCAACTCTGCTGTTGTTGTGATTCCCCTTATCCATTTATCTCTTCCATTACACTCCTTCCATGAGCCTCTATACATGCACTGTGTATAAAAAAAACATAAAAACCAACCCCAGTGGCAAAACAATCACAGATCCCCATCAAAGCAATAATATAATACAACTCACCATCAGCTGATCGTCTTTGCTCCTCTTCCAGACAAAAGGATTCACATCCTTCTATTAGGTTTATCAGAGTCGAGTTCAATAGATCTCTTCCAGTCCTACCTTTCATTTCACACTGAGCACATGACTGTTCCGATTACCGCTGCACAAACAGGACATCCTCTCCAATCAACCTAATACTTTGCTCCTAGTGGCGAACCTTTAAAAGAACAGTGAACATACTCACTGCTCATGATGCTCTCTCCACTCTATTACCTTGATCCCTTCACCAGCTACCTCTACATCCAACAGACAGTCTCACGCCCTTTAATAAGTTTACCTTTTTTTGCCTTAACTGTCATTAAAGTGGCATTAAATCAGCTATTTCCACCTAATTAACACAATAGTAACCCACAATTTGACCAATGTTGATAAACGAATCTACAATATTCTATGACTCATATTATCTTAAAACAACAGTAAAAGACAGTAAAATTTGGGATAAGAAGTTTCGATGAATATAAGTCGCATTGATAAAATACGCCGACGGTCTACCCTATTTAAGTCTCCATTAAAATAAGCACAAAAAAAAACGCTCCATTGTAAGCTTGAAATACTAATAACTTTGACATGTTTTAGCAAAACAAGGTAGTTGGCTATTTACACCCAAACACAACATCCACCCAACACACACCATCCCTACTGTGACATGTGTTGCGCATTCATGTCATGGATCTTCTCATTACGCCAGTACTGGGCCATTCTGTCAGGATAGATGGAAAATGGAGAATGGCGATCCCAGAGGAAAATACCTGACCGCCGTGCAACGCAAAGCTGAAATTGGAGGAGTCAGTTTCAGCTGACAACGACCCGAACCACACAACATAGCTAGACTGTGCAGGCTAAGACAAAAAGTCAAATGCCTGTAGTGCCGAGTCATGGTCCCAACCTTAAAATCAATCGAAATCTTTTGAGTACACTTGAATGATGCTTGTCCACAATGCTCCAAGCAACAAATGACTGAGCGTTGAACAATTCTTGTGCATAGAAGAATGGCAAACATTGCCTAAAGCTGAACGCTTACAACTTTTTTATGTATACCTACCCACAGACTACAGCAAATTGCTTCAAATGTGCATCCACCAATAGTCTAACCAAGGGTACACCTTAATCAAAGGGTACACTATCCAACCAAGGATAATCTAATTTATTAAAATTAATTTCTGAAACTTTTAAGAAATATTTTCGCTTTGATTTGTGGATCACGAGTGTAAATGAAAGAGTGGAAAAAAGTTGATTTAGATGCAATTCAATTCCATGCACAAGTCAAAAAAGTAAATATTAGACAATGGTGTAGATCTTCGTGTCTCCGCACGCTTCAACTCAGATATAAATAAATAACTACCATACTTAGAATTAGTTCCCCGCCTGCCAAATCAGTAAGCACCCTTACTTCACATAAATTGCATTCATCACATCGATCCTATTCCACTCGACACAGCTTATCCCATAACCACAAAGTATCATGTCAGTATACATCACTAGTTCATTAATCTTCTTGTGTTGATGAAACATTTTGATTGTGCCAGATTATGAAACATATCAAAGCGTTTAGATATGATTTAAATCTGAGCTTTCAGCAATTTTAGAATAAAGACATTCAATATGTTGATAACTTTCCTCACAAGTTCACATGAGGCATAATGACATGATATATATGCTCAGATGATCAGCATCATATGCTAAATATCTGTTGTCGTGCCGGTATCTTATTTGCGAATGCATTCTAGGTGGAGCAGAGTCGTCTCTACCGAACAACCCGGAATTTTATGTCTTGACTCCGGAGTAAGTTCCGAAAGCACGTCCCTTGCAAGGGATCCCATGAATCGCCAATAAGTCGACCCGTGGGACTAGGGTCAGATTGCGCAAACTTCTAATATACCTAATACCCACGCGGCAAAGCATCGTGGAATTCACACCCCCGCGAACTATCGACAGAATTAACCAGGACTCGTCTTCGTGTCCGTGTGTAACAGCGAGATCTGAGTTTACTCTTTCTTCGAGTGCTTTCACCCGTTCTCTCTACAATACGTATACTCGATATTTTGAGGCATGTAGATCTCTATTGTGCCTCCTATATCTTGCACTGTGCTAAAGCAATAAAAGAAATACAGAACGAGCTGACATTCATACAAAACAGGAAATTGAATAAAAGAACGGGCGGGGAAGCACTAAAGACAGAGTTATTCCAAGATCAGGAGGCAATATACATGAGCAACAGCAGCTTACAATTCTAGCTTCAATACACAGTGATGTCCTCACATTGATCATCTCAACAGACGATGTCTTTACAAAGAAAGATTCATCGTGTGTGGAAGTATCTGTGCCTCTTTTTTGGTACCCGTGTGTCTTTATTGAACTTCCAGCATCAGAGGCCGACAGGGGTTTGCCTGGTTTCTTTTGGAGGACAGAGCCTTTGTCTTCTGGACCTAGTAGTCGCTTACTTCTTTGCCGTGATATGCTTTTTCGTACGACATCCATGGAGTCGCAGTTAGTGCTTCTCCACAGATCCTGATAATTGTTCGCAATGCTTAGTCGGTGCCTACTTATTTCTCTATGGGGGGCACCTAACTTTCATGGATGTGATGCGAGCTTCACTAGGTCGTCTTTCCACATAGAGAAATGTTTCTTGCAAACGTACCTTGGCAAAATGATAACACCTTATGACCTCCTCTTTCTTGGCAGCGAAGCAATGTTCTCCTCCAGCTCAGACACACAAACCATTGTCTCCAGGAGCGTTGTACTCTACATTCGTAATTCACAACTACAAGAATAGTAGTCTGATAACTTGTTTTATTCCTCGTGACTGCATGTAGCCTTTTTTGGGTACCTCGGTCATGTTCGGTCGCGTGGATGTGTCACGCTTGTTACTTTCATTGTTTCACCTGAATCGTGTTTGCAAAGAACGTCTGTGATTTCGAAGTATCCTGGTTTCCCATCTTTTTCGCATGTTGGACACGATCAGGGTGTAGCATTGTTGAAACGCCAACCATGAAACAGCAAGGGGAGCTGGTTAAAGCCTTTAGTTCAGTGGAGAGTTGTAATGGGATCAGGTGGTTGTTTGCGATTAAGATTTAACAGACCTGACTATAAAACAACTTCGCAGGCACGTTTACACTTAATTACCATTAAACAAGCAGTGACTCAACTAGAACAACATACTTACCGACATAACGATCTATAAGGACTCTGGCTGTTGTGTTGAGGCGTCCCAGATTCGTAAAGTCGATCAAGATGGTTCACTCTTCATTAGGTCTGATCCAGCTCTATGCACATTGCACTTCATCTGGTTAGAAAAAATAGAACCAACTGTTAAGAAAAAATTATGATTGAAGTACGATCCCATGTGATTCACCTCTTTTTTGAAGAGTGTCCATGGAATTCAGTTAAGTTCATCAGTTCAGTGAGGCTTAGGAGTAATACTCTCTCTGTGTTCATTCAGCCGAAGAGTGTGTTTCTAATAATACATGTGGAACGAGATTCGTTGTTGCCTCATTTTTCCTCGTTAGTCATGCAGTTTACCCAATCTACTCCTTTCATGTCCTTCACCCCAGTAGTGTTATCAAAAAGTCTCCTTGAGGTGTGAAGAGTATCGAAACTCATGGGCATCCGTCTAGAATTGATGCCCACAAATGCACAAGAGAATGAAATCACGTCATGGTTTTTCACCTGAAGTGTCTTTCACATATTAGTGATGTGCAATTGAGAATGCAACTTATAATCTCGATTACTTTGTCTTATAGTTCGACAACCGGTGATGTCAGGTATGGTTACTCTTCATTGTCTTTCAAAGTTGAAAATGTGTATACGAACGTGATTTGGTGGAAGTGATCTGTGCCTGTTCTATCCGGCAGTTGCTTCAGTGAAGTGGATATACTGATGTCCTTATGTTATGCTTTGTACAACACGACGTGTTCTCCTCCTATTCAAGACGATAGCTATCTAGCTCAAGTAGCTCATGAGCCGTCCTGTTTTTCAGGGATATCGTGCATGTTTTCTATCATACACATTATGTCTGCTTTTCATCGAGGAAGTGTTTTCGCAACAAAGCGTACTCTAGTCAAAGTGATCTGATAAGACTATCTTGTATTCAGTGTAAACATTTCCATTAATCTTTGTTTGGACCATTCCGTGTCAGACAAGTATAGTGCTCTTCATTGTCTTTTCCAACAGATGTGAGATTACTTCTATTCGAACGGTCTTTGTTGGAATTCATCCTGACCTCTTTGGCTCTATGGCTCACGGATCGTGCGGAGTGGTTACCTCCAATATCACATTGTTCTTGGATATCACACTGAGTGTTTCAAGAACGTATACTTGTGAAGTAAGTTGTGCTCTTTTTTGTCCTGTCAGGAGTGGTTACTGTATCAGTGTTACTAGTCCACAATTGCTGAGTTCATTAAAAAACGAGCTTTGTGATAAAGATGATACTGTTGGCCCTTCTTCTTTGTTTCAGCGTGTTCAGATCGATCAAGATAGATGTTTTTGAAGCTTCATAGTTCGATATAAGTTCATTCAAATATCCACAATGTTCTTATATTTACACAACTGGTCTTGAATATTAAAGATGAATCACGTCGCCTATTTTATCGGTGTTCCATAGCGCCAACTCTTCGAATAGTCGACTTGTGATTCACATTCGTAGTTTGCAAACTATCATTGTGCAAGGCTGGGATACATGTACATACTCTTTTCTGGGCACTGCTCTATGCTCAAGTATTACTTCGCCACAAATCAGATTGCTTATTCACAATAAGACGAAGATCTGTTTAACAGTTAATTGTTTGCCACATTAGACTAGACCTATTTCTCTTTCTTCATCTTGCCGATGAGGGCATTACTTTCCCTATGTGCGAGTGTCATAACATACATATGAATTCTTTACAGACAGATCCGTTTTTTATGAGAAAGTCGTCTGATAGAAATTCAAATTCTTTACCTCTATTTCTTCGAAGAACTCTCACGGAACACGCTCCATATGACTACTCTTTTGTTCGCATTCACCAACACCATTGATGGATTTTAACAAAAGTCTCTTTGGCAAGTCGATCTGGTCCTCTTTTTTGTCTCTAGACTTACTTATTTCTATCAATGATCTTTGCACAAAGAAGCGAATAATATTAAGAGGGAAAGGGTAACTGTAGGATAGCTATAAAACGATGCAATAACCGAACAGATTTTTGATGGTATACACGCAAGAGACCATTACTCTTCATTGTCTCCTTCACACACAAGGTGTCTTGTGATCACCATAACTATTATGAAAGTCATCTAAATGTTACTCATTTTCGTTTGGAAGATCCCAATAACTGAAGGCCTTCGTCAGTGATCTGCGTTGTACTGCTTCAAGTTTACCTGTCAGCAGAAGTAGGTTATCAAAACGTTCGTAGTCTGACGGTGAGTCATGTACATCCTCCCATGAGTTGTTTTGTGAGAGCAGTACTCCATCAAGTCGTCAAGTGGTTAATGCACACTTCTGTACGTCTTGCATTATCATCCACAGAAGTTGTGTTAAAAAACGTCTTGTGGTAATGATCTGTGCTCTTGTTCTCATATGAAGACTTGTTCAGCAAGTGGTTGTCGTCAGTTGTCTGAACTTCTCCACCAGAGACTGTTTCAAGAATAACCTTCGATTAGTCGATCAAAGTTCATCTTGTGCTCCTTTATTAATAGATTCCTGATGTTATAAGTGATTCCCGGGTATTTACTTGCTATCATTTGTATAATATTCTATCCTACAAGAGGTTTCATAGAAGATCTTCAATCTGTAAAAGGAGAGGGAACAGGTGCCAAACTGTGGAAAGTATCTTCCTGGTACTTTGTGTAGAAGATAACAAGATAGTTTACTCAGTGCAAATGAGTATGAATTCAAACCTTAAGTGATTTTCAAAACTCTTGTGAATGATCTGTGCCTCTTTGTCTAGTTGAGTGTCAGGAATCATGTTACATTCTTGTTATTGTCTTCACAGAAGGCTTTTCAAAAACTCTGTGTGTTTAGATGACTAGCTTGGGATTTGTTTAAATAGAAGTGATGAAAATGATGTCTCGCCTCTTTGTCGATACCCTCCAGGACCATGGCTTAGCTTTATCATATGAGTGATCTTTTCAGTGCGTGATCCCGTGCTTTACATCCAATCAGTCAGTGCAGTTCTGCTCGAAGTGATACTTGTTCCCTTGTGGCGCGTGCTAAGCTCTATGTTAAGAGTGTGTCAGAATTCTCCATTACTCTTACAGTTGTCTTTCATCCCATCAAATGAATTTTTTAAACAAGTGGAGACTCAGTGTGAGAGTCAGTGTGAGGACCACTCTATTTTTCTGTTTGAGTGGAGGCCATATGCGAGTGGTTGTATGCATAATTCAGTTGCTACCTTCTATCCAAGCATAGTGATTCATTTGAAAGGTACCTTATGGATCTCCGTTGATCTGTGCTTTTACAGACCTTTTCATTGTTGGCACCTTATAGACGGATATTCTAGGAGAAATTGTGGTTCTATCACAACGTTCTATTTCGATTCTCATTCATCAGAAGTGCGCTCTCTTAGTGCGAATGGAGGTACAACTCTGTGTAGATCTCGACTTTCCTGTTTCTGTCTTTTTTAGGTGTCATTAAGCTCAATCGTAGAAATATGTTTACGTCAATTCCTCGTCTGTCTTTTCACCAGAAGTGTTTTCAAAACGTCTACGTGGAAATGTGTTCTGATGCCTCGTTTTATGTTCAAGTGTAATCGCTGGTTTACTCTTCATGGTTTTTCACCTGAAGTGTTTTCAAAACGTCTTTGAGTGATATGTGCCTCTTTTTTTTCAACGTTTCCACCGTGTATTGCGCCGAGGATCTGCTATGTACTCTTCACTTCCATGGTCTTTCACCAGAAGTGTTTCAAACGTTTGTGGAATTCTAATGCATCATAGCTCATTCTTATCTGGATGCCTTTAATGCATCATAAACTAGCCTAATCTTACTTCTGTACACGCACTACAGGCAATCGTGTCCGAAGAGTGTGAGTGTATTACCTACTTCACTTCATTCTTGCTTCACAGAAGTGTTTCGAAACCTGCGTAGCTGATTAAGTGAACCTGGTGCAGCTCTTTTTTATGACCTCTACAGGAGTGCCTGTGTCACGTACAAACGATTGTCTTTCATCCCGAAGTTAAGTCTGCTCATATACTTTCTTGTTGCAGTAAGAGCCTGTGAGTCGCTTTTTTTAAATTCGCCTGTCAGATACGCTCGGTTTACTACTGATTATCTATCTTTTACCTAGCAGCTTTAAAAGCAGTTTAATTCCCGACTTACCATGGCAGTCATACAGGAAGACGCAACGAGCAGTGACATTTAGTCAGTATTTCAAAACTATTTGAATTATCTGTTGACCCTACTTTTTAGAGCCAGATCACTCAATGAAAGCGTATGATCAAGTGTCCAATTTTGTCTTTCAACCAGTAGGTATCAAGACACGAGTCCATTGTCTATGTGAACCGTACTAGGAATTTTTTTACTGCCCTCTTTTTTGGTGTCAAGGCCTGGATTAGCCTTTCATTTCTCATTTACAGCACGCATTCACTCTTTAGGAGATATATGACCTTCAAACTACCTTGCTGTGTGTGATCGACTATAAGCTCTTTCTTTCACAGACCTTTATTTTTAGCTCTCAACAAAGGCGCTCATATGAATGTACATGTAATATCGACTTACAAGTTATTAACCCTCTTGTGGAATAGTGCACTCGTTTATCTGTTGTTTTAGTGATCAGCGCGTGTTATAGTGCATGCTGACTCCTGATCGGCAGCGTATGTCGTCTTCATGATAATAGCTCTTGCTGCCGGTAAGTGTAGTCGGTGTCCTCCTGTATTTTGGTATGTCAGAGTGGTTTCTCTTCATTGATCTTTCACCAGATGTCGATACCCTCATCAGAACGTGCTATCTTTGCTGTGCGGAAGTCCGATCGCATCTGTTCTCTGTTTCTTTTCCAAAAGTTCAGGATGTTGCCTACGTCATTGTCTTTCACCAGAATGCTTTGCATCGAGAAACTGGCTGCCTCTGTTGGAAGCGATCTGTGCCATCCTTTTTTGGCCTTGCCTGCTCTCGCCTTGAGTGTCGATTCTCTTGCATTCGTCTTTCACCAGAATTGTTTCAAAACGTTTGTGGAAGTTAATGTGCCTCTTTTTTGGTTTCGGAAGTGGTACTCTTCATTACTTTCACGAATGTTTTCAAAACGTCTTGGAAGTGATCTGTTCCTCTTTTTTGTTCAGGAGTGGTTACTTCATTGTTCTTTCACCAGAAGTGTTTTAAAAAACTCTATGTGGAGCTGATGGCTCTGCACTCCTTTTCTTTGGGAGGATGTGCGATAGGACTCTACTCTTATTTACTCTTTTCACCTACTAAGTGTTTTTATCAGATCTACGTTCATTGTCGGAAGCTCATTCAGTTCCCTCTTTTTTCTCAGCGTGTCAAGAGTGGTTACTCTGTCATTGCCTTGATTCACCAGAACGTCTTTACTTCAAAAAGGTCTTGTGTAAGTCTTAGTCTCTTGTAACCCTACCTGCTGTTTTGTCTCTTGCGCGGGTCAGGCTGTTGTGACTGTGACTCTTTTCCCATGTGTCATCGTGCCAGAAGGTGCGCTCTCCACCGTCGCTTTCCTCGTGTGGAAGTATCTTTCCTCTTTTTTGGTGTGGCAGGATGATTACTCTTCATTGTTTCACCAGAAGTGTTTTAAAAAACGTCTTGTTGGCTCTCAGTCTTTATCCTGCCTTTTTCTCTTGTCGTGTGAGCGTGACGATGCTTCTCTTCCTTGAGCTGTCTGCCTCCCTGAGGTCGTACTTTCTCCAAACACGGTCTCTATCGTGCCAGTTTCCATAATAGTGCCTTCCTTTTTTTCGCGGTCCAGATATTCTACTCTCACTCTTCATTTGTCTTTCACCAGAATTGTTTCAAAACGTCTTGTGCATCCACATCTAGTCTCGTGTGCCTCTTTTTTATGCCGGGCCGGTAAAAAAACCGGCTCCCCCCCACCTTCTTAAGACGTCGAGTTCTTACTCTGTCGACCTTGACTCGTTCCCACATGCTAGCTTTTTCAGAACGCTCCTTTGTGCGCACAGTGCATCTTGCTCGCCTCATCTTCCCGGCTCTCACGGATCAGTAGAGTGACGAGTTACTCCTTTTTCTAGTGGTTTATGCACCTGTATGCTTGCTTTCTCTTCAACTAACATATGCTAGGAAGTGATCTGGCTTCTTTTCTTTTTACGGGGCTATGCACTGTCAGGTGCGGACCTGTTTACTTGTTTATTGCTTTTCTTCACACCAAGGAGTTGTTTCAAACCGATCTTGTGAATAATGTGATCTGTCCGTCTTTTTGTCTTGCGAGGCGCGGTGTGTTGTTCGAGATAGTGACTTCGCGGTGTATACTCTGTGTTCTTTCACCAGTTAGCTGTTCTTCAGAGAGACGTCTTGGCTGTGGAAGTTGATCGGTGCCTTTGTGTGTGGGAGTGATTGGTTTGTGAGTTTTTTCATAAGAGAAGTCTGAGATAGCTACATCATGTCTGTTGACGAAAACTTCGCTTGTCTTAAAACAGCCTCTTGTGAAGTGATCTGTGCATCTTTTTTGGTGTCAGCAGTGATTACTCTTCATTGTCTTTCACCAGAAGGCTTTCAAAACGTTCTTGTGAAGTGATCTGTGCCTCTTTTTGGTGTCAGGAGTGTTCACTCTTCATGGTTTCACCTTGAAGTGTTTCAAAACGTCTTGTGAAGTGATCTGTGCTCTTTTTGGTGTCAGGAGTGGTTACTCTCTCAATTGTCTTTCACCAGAATGTTTTACCAAAAAGCTATCCTGTGGAGTCGGATCTTTTTCACTTCTTATTTTTGTAATCTGATCTGAACACAGACTCAATGAAAATGTATTATCTCTTGTCTCGTGTCTTTCGACACAGAAATGTGCTGATATTTGATAAATCTGTTGAATGTTGCGCCACAGTGATCTCTGCCTCTTATTATTATACTGTTGCTACAGGAATCGTTTACCCTTTCAGACAAAGCATTTTATATCCAGCGACAAGTACTGTATCAGAAAACTGCATTGTAGGCATTTAGTCTGTTGTCCCGTCTCTGAAACTTATCTCAGCGAGGTAGATTGGATCGTCCTTACGACAGTCTATTTACTCTTCTTGCTTCTTTTGCATCCAGTGCTATCTTTTCGACTTCCTAAAATACGGCTCACTTCACTCCATTTCTCCTCTCTTTTCTCTTTTCAGGTGTACCCCGAATGTTCCATTCATCCTTGCCAGACTCTTACTTTCATTTGTCTTTTACTTTAGCTTCTCAGATTGTATTCAAATCTCAAACATTTAATGTCTGTCCAAGGAGCAGAAACATATTTGCTAGTGACCGATACCTGTACCTTCCTGTTTTCAGGGTGCACCTGTTAAGAGTGTATTAACTCTTCATGTGTCATTAATGCACACAAATCATTTGTGATTTTAAACAATACTCTAACTTTGTAGGAGTGATGCCTCTATTCTCTATTTTAGTATTTTTAAGCAAAAGATTAATTTACTCTTTTCCTTAATATCCCCCCGAAAGTGTTTTCAAAACTTTGTTCTTGATGGAAAAGTATCGAGTGATCGCTTTTTTCGTTGCCCATTTGTCCCAGTATCGAACACACTATACATATATTCTCAGAACGATGCTATTTGCTGAATTCACAGACAGTTGTTTTCCAAGAATCTATCTCAAAGTATCTGTTCATCTTTCTGGACGAGACAAACAATGAGCATCTCAGGACATTGTTAATTACTTTATGATTTCACACAGAAGGTCTTTCCCAGGAAACAAGCTCTCTGGTGTTAAGGTATCAGTCGCAAACCTCTCTTGTGATTATCCTGTCAATATTGTTCTCCATGTGTTTTGTCTGTTTGTAACCGATAGTGATCTCAAAACGTTATTGTGGATGATATGATATAGTGTCTCATCTTTCTTTATTTGGGTACTTCTGGACGTTATGTACTCTGTATGGTCAGACATCGTTGGATTGACACAATTACACCTCTATTTACCCAGATAGGTGTCTCTTCATACTACTGTTAGTAACTTTCTCTTTTCGTGACTGTTGTATAGAATCTGTGCCGTTACTCTTCTTAGTCTTTCTCCAGTAACTATGTTTAAACACTACTTCTCGTGAACATTATACATGTGAGTGTGTTATTGTTCTGTGTCGTCTAATTATGTACTGCTCTCAGTATTGAGCTTAGTCCTCATTATTACTCTCCCTAGTAAGTGTTTTTCGATAACACAGTGTTGATCGTGAATGTACCTTATCTGTTTCTATTTTACTATTTTACGTATGGTAAGTGCTTCATGAGTGTTTATTTACTTGAATTGTTACGTTTACTGATACTTTATGTACTATACATCAACTTCTGTTGGAAAGTTTAATGTATCTCGTGATCATCTTATTTTCTATTATGTGATGTCAGGATGATTATCGTATCTTTCATCTGATATTTCATACTGCAAGTGTTTATGTTAAAATAGTCTCTGTGTATGATTTTAGAATCTTTTCTCTCTCTTGTGACATGTTACTTACTACTGATAGGTTGATTACTCTACTTCTCATTACGTATTTGCTCAATGTGTGTGTGCGTGTTCTTAATATAATACGTCTTGTGGAAGTATCTTTTCCTCTTTTTTGTTACTCTGATGTATGACCGTTGACTATACTATGTGATGTTATGTACTCTGTTACGTTATGTACTCTGTGATGTTATGTACTCTCGACGTCATGTACTCTGTGACGTTATGTACTCTGTGACTTATGACTACTATAACACTCACTTATGAAAGGAAATTCCACTGTTTCTCCTCCTTCGGTTGGTACAACCACAGCAAGCGCAGCTTTCCCCCATCTTTCAAGTTCTTCACATGAATTTTTCCCGGAATGATGATGTGGACAAACTTTCTAATCTGGCTTGATTTCATCGAACTTCGCCCTCTATGTGTTCAAATGTAACTCCATGAACTGGACCCTTGTGTGGAACATTAAAAACACGTTCACCATGGAAACGTCGAAATGTGCACCACGTGCACAACACAACTACATCACGAGCTTTAGTTCTACTCACGAAGATGTTAAAACCAGAAATCTTCACAACACTTCGATCCACTCACAACTTGCTTTGGAGAATGTTCTTTCCTTGCGTGCCCGGAACACGGATCCACGCCTTCATCAACACACGACTCTTCTTCTTCACTTTCCTCACAACTCTTCTCTCGAATCCCTCTCGATCGTTCTCTCATTCCCACTACCGTGTATTATATTATCACAGCATTTCTTCCATCTTAAAAATATTCCACACAAAAACATTCAACCCTCAATAAAAACGAGGATGAAAAAAGAAGGTACGACATGTCAAGCTGGAAGATACACCTTACTCAAGGGTCTTGAGGATATGGAGAGAAGACTGAGACCGAAACATGGCATTCTGTTAGAACCACAGAAGGTTGTGACAAGTGGTTGTTGATTGTTGGTCTGTGTTTCGTTGTTGTCATGGGTCAGGTGCAGTGCAGTCAGATATTCATTCATTCGTGTGCAGTCTTTGTTCCTCGTTTTCATCATTGCTGGGAGCAGGCTGTGCCGCTGATGCATGCCCCCTGCTGGTAAGGCAGATTTGTAATTTGTTCAGGGTGCGGGTGATGGCTTGCCTCCTCTCACAAGTACAACAATGATTTAACTTCCTCCAAATAACTCTGACAGGTTTAACGTTCATCGTGACTGCACACACAATGATGAACCACCATGTCCGTAAACACTGGGATGACGTTCATGTCGGTTCGGGAGTCGAACTTTTTGTTTAAGCAGTTTACTGTCGGTCATGGTGAGCGAATGAAATCGCATGACAAACTGTCAATCTTTTGCATATTTCTCATTGCTCAGCCCACAAGCACGACTGGTGGAGTGATGAAGAGGGGAGAGACAGAGGAAGGAGAGAGGAGAGGACGGAGGGAGAACAGAGAGGAAGCTAGGAAAGGGGAGAGCGAGAAAGGGGGGGGGGAGAGTAACACCTCACAAATGTTGCTATACATTGTGGGGGAGGATATGAGGAGGGATGAGAGAGAGGTGGGGGAGAGAGAGAGGAGAGAGGGGAGAGAGAGAGAGGGGGAGAGAGAGAGAGAGGGGGGAGAGAAGGGAGGGGGGGGGCGATAGAAAGGAGGGATGAGGTGGTGTTTGCAAGAGAAATGCCAACATACATACAAAAAAACTCATGTCAGAACACTGCACACACACGACACAACAGAGTTTGAAAGTAATTGCTGGCACATCTTAAAAACGTTGAATTGCAGTTCCAGAAAATTTGTGGTAAAATTTACCAAAAGCAATCACTCAAAACATTTGAAGTACCGGTGAACATTGTGAAATATCGGTGGGGACCAAAAAAAACAGAGAAGAAGAATATTCCTTTCTAATTTCTGTTGTAATTTTTTGGGGGGGGGGGAATGTAAAAGAGTTGATAAAGAAAGTAAAATACATGCATACAGATCAGTGAGATAACACACAAACATCAGTGCAGATCAAGCACTGATTTGTGTGCATAACAAATAGCACCTGAG
>CM068968.1:3885164-3899425 GCA_035128595.1 Eptatretus atami
GCTGACAATACGCCTTATACGGTAGCTGCTGTAAATTAGAAACACGCTTCAGTAATTCTGTGGTCGTCACGGGGAAGACGTCAATTCAAATTTACGTCTAACATACGTCAATATGCGTTGGAGGTACGTTACACATAGGGTTCAAAAGCACGTTACTAATAGTTAGAAAATAGTTTTTGTACGCTAAGCATTACCTCTGACGTTTTTCGACTTATGAGTACTTACAGTACACGTGGCCTCGACGTTGTTGTCTCAACGATTCGCATAACGTGCCTCGACACGATTTGTCTGTTTGTTTTAATGTAACGTGCTAAACACGGTTAACTCATAGGTTATAAATAAGTTTGCGGGTACGCTATCATTAACTCACGTGTTTTTCGACCTTATGAAGAGAGTAGTTTATAACTTAACAAGTATAACGTATGTGTCAATGTGTCAACGATCGCATAACGTGTGCCTCGACGATGTGTAACGTGCCTAAAACGTTCTCATAGGTATTAAGAAGTTCGGGTTACGCTTAATCCATTACCTCGACGCGTGTTTCGAACTTGAGTAGGTAACTTACAAAGTAACGGTGTCCGACATGTGTCAACGATCGCATAAACGTCCTACAAACTTATGGCCAGCGTAGCGGAACGTTGTGTGTGAAGTCATACGCTGCATACGTCGGTATTAAAAATTTCAAGCATGCTTAAAATTGAGGGACAACCAGCAAAGTACAACGAGTTGGAAGGCCAGCGTACTACGGACGTCTGGCCAGTGTGTTTTTCAGCGTCTTACGTATTACCAAACTTACCATAACGTATTCGACGTGTGTGCCTGTTTTTGTATCTTGTTAGTGGTTTTTAATGGTGTCTTTTTTCTTGTTTTTGTTGAACCAGCGTTTTAGACAAATTTTTCATCAAGTCGGCATACACTGGCTAAATCTCAAGGTGTACAGCGCTTTAGTTGTGACTCTTTTTACTGTGACATTTTTGCACAAAAGGATTGTCTGACTAAGGAAAGACAACCTGGCTCTGATGAGGTATCCTGGCCTGTCAAATAGACGTTCTTGTGAGTAATCTGTTGTGGTTACGCTACAATCACCTGCCACAATCTTCAACACCGATGGTGATCCAGGGACGTGATTTCATGAACCCATTCCTTTCGTGTGGTAGATTAGTTCCTCTTTCGTTGCACCTCCCTGTACGCAGCTGTTAGCCAGAAGCTATATCCCTTTTGCATAACAACCCGACCATTGATTTGAGTCCAGTTTCTAACCTGAGAAATTCACGATGCAAGAGATGAAATGGGTTACTTGTTACCTCTCCAGCGGAAGTGCCGCAAAAGGTGGAGGAATCTTCGGTCAAGAGTACAACAGTTAGGACATCAAGGACCCCTCAACAGGTCTGTATGCACGGAGTCTGGCATAGCAGCGAAAGACGAGAACCATGGGTCTGGTTATTAATTGGGAGGTTCGTATAAATCACTGACTCCCAAGAGATGTTGGTGAGCCAGAAAACAAAAAATGATTCACGCATTTTGATGAGTTTTAATTGATTGCCAGAATTATTTGATTCCTCCCGGCGGTGAAGCCGCCAGATGCGCAGCAAGGCGATTCAGTGATAAGCGGCTTCTGCAAGGGTTGACACGGGCAGCGGCGGCGGATGTGGCGCATGTGTAAAGCCCTTTAAAATTGTACACGGAAATAAGTGTTTTGATGGCACAGTCCTCGCGGCCGCAAGTATAGGCTCGGCGGGGCCGCAGTTGGGGGCCCACGATGCGGTCTAGACTTTACTGTTATGCATTAGGAGTTGAAGAGCCTTTCTTTTCGACAGCGCGTTTTAGGAAAACGCTCCAGCGCAGTCCAGAGGAGACTTTGCCAAGGGCAACGACGCAGAGAAAGTGCTCAGAGAGCAGGCGAACCGACAAGTTGCTTTGGTAATTGGAACAGGAAAAAGGGCCGAAAAGAACAAAACACTTAGTAGGTAAATAATGTCACACATTATAAGTCTATTGCCTGTACAATATGACTGACTGTACCACTAAGCACAGTTCCAACAGAAAGCAGCAGAACACCACACCCACCATTCTACTGTTCATTATCCGTATTGGCTCATCCGAGGGGCGCCGGAAGCCAACAGCTCCCCGTACGGCCTGACTCTTCGTGGAAAGACGGAAGAAAGCAGAAAGTTGTCTGTTGCTGGCTGCTTTTTTGTGGAATCCTAACCCTCCAACTCCAACCTGATGTTTCGGCGTTGAATGAATACGTTTGCATAACGTACAACAAATACACAGCCTGGTGTTGCAGTTAGTGAGCTACCTTGATTCCAAACAAGAGCATAGGCAGAGAATTGTTACTAAACAGCGGAAGCACACTATCGGTTTTTAAGGATGTCAAGAAAAGCGGATACCACAGACAAACAAGGACACACGAATAAACTACATGTTGAAGGTAGAGGGGAGATAACGTGGCGCACTTGAAGCAGTACAGAAGGAAGAGAGCAGGCTCGATATCTAAGAGGTAGCGGATAACCAAGAACTCTGAATTCTGTGTTTTGCTGCCAATCGTTTAGAAAAATCTTTCGGTTGATTTTCAAGTTAAGAGTTATATAGTGAACACTGGAGAACACCAAATTGCCTTTGGCACTTCCGAAACCGAGCACAGTAATCTAGCGATAGCTTATCAATTAATGACTTACAGGCGCATTTACAACATGACCGAACAACATTTGCGCCGGCTCAGGACCCTGCCATGTCTTGTTCTCAAGATCGGGTCTGTAATAGAATGGGCTGATATGGGATCGCAGAAGTCTCTAGCTTAAGTAGAATGTATGCTCTTAGGTGACTACACACGGTCCTAGACAAACAAAACCTACGTGGGTTTGCATCGAATTCATTCTATAATCAGCAGTGGTGCTAGTAGTCGTGTGGTGGGTTGATGGAAGGGGTGTAGTGGTTGCTGTGGAGTGTGACACGCACCTGTGTGTGTGTCTGGATGTGGTGTGTGTGCGGGGGATTGTTGTGATGGGTGTGTTCTGGATGGACAACTGAGTTGTGTGTGTGTGATGTGTGGGGTGTGTGTGGTGTGTGGTGTGTGCTGATGTGTGTGGGTGTTGAGGGTGTGGTGTGTGTGTGTCGTGTTGTGTGTGTGTGTGTGTGTGTGTTGGTGTGTGTGTGTGTGTGTGTGTTGTTTGTACGTGTGTGTGCTGTGTGATGTGTGTGTGGTGTCTCTGTGTTGTAGGTGTGTGAGTGTGACTGTGTAGATTGTGTTGTGCTGTGTGGTGTAGGTGTGTGTGTGTGTGCTGTGTAAGCGTGTGTTGACCGCGTTTGCTCCGAACAACCACTTGGTCGAACTAATTTGGAAACTTGCACTTAATTACGCTGGGACCTGGTATTGGTGCCTCGTTTCAAGGGTTGATATATGGACAAGTGTTCCCAATGGGTTATGGCCAATTTATTTTACCCAAACCAATGATAAGACACGGCTGCGTAGACCGGTGGGCGGCCGGCCGATGATGACACCGTCACGTGCCGTGCCGGTTTACTGGATGGTGGGATCGGTGACCTAGTTACGTGGCATCAGGAGTAGCCAATGTTCAATTGCGCAGCGAATGCAATGAAAGCGAAAGACAGGGAGGTTTAATCTGAAGTTTAATTATTGGAGTTTAATTTAACTCTGTGTGTGTTAAGTATCACAGAGTTTGTTTTATTCAATTGCAAGCAATAAATTCGTGAATGCCATGGTAACATTCACGTACGGGCACGTCGAGCATTCCGGAAGTGATGAGTGATTGACTTCTGACTGTATTGTAAATAATTTAATCTCGATTTTCTATGCGCATTATAAGAGATAACTCACAGATGCCCCCCAATGGTCAGTCGTCCCGCTTTACGAGAGGCGAAGAACGCCGAGACTGTGTGTATGTTGAAAGTTTTTATTTTTATTTTTTTGGTTGCACGTAGTGATGGCCAGCACGCATGGGCATGCAGACAGGAGCCGAAGAACGGCCTGTGTGGTGTGCGTTGATTTCTGGCACGTCAGTTTGAAAGTTTTTTATTTATATTATATTTTTTTTCTCGAGTGGTTTGCACGTCATTTGGCAGACGCGCACGTATGGGCATGGATGATGTCGAAGGGAACGGCCTGCTGTGGTTGTATTTCTGGCACGGGTTTTTGGAAAGGTTATTTATTTTTTTGGGTTTGCACGTACCGGCCACGCACGTACGGGCACGCACATTATAGACACAACGAGAGCGAAGGAACGCGCCTAGTGTGTTTTGTTTCTGGCTCGCGGTTTTGAGTTTTTGAAGGTTTTTTTTTTGTTTGTTTTTTTTGCACGTACGTCCACGCACGTACGGCACCGTATTTGTTTAATAGAAAAGAGAAGCCAGCAAGAAAGGTTTCGGGATCAGGTGGGTTAATGTCGATCTAGGGTTTGCACGATGAGGAAGTGGATGGTTTGTTTGGGTATGCTGTGTAGAACTGTGCAAAATAAAAACAAGAAAAGACATCTGCAAGCACGTACTTGCAAAATCCACCCCCTTCTCCAAAAGGTTTCCATAGATACATTCATAATTGTCAATTTCATTAAGATTAAAAATTTGACAATCTTAATAAAAGATAGGTCTTAGTCGGATAGAAATGTGAGTAATTTCAGATTTTTACATTGATTCTGAATTTTGTAGTTCTGTGAACTCGATGTACTTTGCCCTTTTGACCTCAAAAAAATATTCCTTATTCCATTTCAGTGATGTGACTATGCCAAATCACTGTATACGACTATTCTAAGTTACATAGAGAGTAAAATTTGAACCATGATTAATTTGCCAGTTGAAAATTCCGCATGATTTTAAGAAGAGAAGTTTGACCTCAAAAAAGGTTCTTAATCAATTTCAAGTCAATTGGTGAAAAGTGAGGGATTTAGAAGGTGAGGGGATTTTAGAAAATTTGTCGACCTGAAATGACCTCTTACGCAAAATCAATACGCTCTCAGTGATGAACTACCTCGACCCTAATCTGTGCAGAGCTTTATTTAAGATCGGTTTTAAATTGTGACCTGCAAAGCGATTGACAGACAGACAGACAGAATTAACAAACATCAACGTACCATATTACTTGAAAAACTTCATTTGCAAAGTGTAAAAGAAAAGAAGCTTATTGCTCAGAATTTGGCTCTCGCGCTCACATTACTCATGTTTTTCAGCTCATCACCCTACACCTCACTTCACCACATAGCCAGCTCTTCAAAATATTCATGTTTACTTTTCCCCATCCAGTACGCCTTCATTCTCAGTTATCTAAAAGACCACCGTCAAACCAAATCCGACAGCAGAACCGTTCAGAATGGAAACTCGGAATTAGCTGGCACACCAACCTAACTTTAAACTCACCATTCTCAGAAGTCTTGCGCTCTTGTACAGCAGAGAAGCATCCTAAATTGCGCTGGGTACCGAGTGCCAACACGCCAGGATGATGAGGATAGATGGCAGTGGCAGCGACACGTCTTGAACGCCACAGGACAAGCTAGTCTCGCTTTCTGGAACAGGGGTGACCGGAGAATCCAAGCCCGAATCAATGAACTCCACAGCCACGTCAACTGCATCACGGGCAAGCCCACAAAAAGCACAACGGTCCCACATCAGACAGTGCTTCATAAAAGGTACCTTTAAAGTAAAACATAATCATCATTAAATTCGATACAAATGTTCTCATCCATCAATTCAGGAATTGAAAAAACTGTCAGGCTGCGGAAGTTATTAAAGATCCCAGCCTGGACCAGGCAAAGTGTTCTTGAAGCTGGAGTAGACCATTTCCATTGGTGGGAATTTTCCCAACTACAACGACAGTTTGCTTGATTGCGTGCTGCCAAGGACCAGGGCCATTGCAACCTTCATTTTTGAGGAGCCCACCTACTCTCACATATTGCCTTTTAAGGGTGTCTTCATAAAGCTAGAGGTCGATAATACCGTGTCGTAGTAGAAGCCAGTCCTGTGCTAAGAGGGGCAGCCAATTTCACAGGATGCAGGAATGGCACCAGCACACACGATTTGAGAAATAGGGTGTTTTCCGATCCACACGCCAGATACCAAAGGGGGACGTGTTCAAGGCTCTTGATGTCAGTGGAACAGTCTTTCTATGTGATTACCAATCTCAAACTGTTGAAGTAACTTATTGGCCGATCTCCTCTGTATTTTTACGTATTTTTCGAATGTATGCCTGGTGTGCGTTGACGACCGACCGGGACAAAACTAATTTTACATCTGGAATTTTCCCAACAATCTGGATTTATGAGGTCTGCAGTCGGTAGAATAATGCATCGACCAAAAATATGTCGTTGTTACACCAGGTGCCTGATACAAGACGTCCAAACTGTATATCATCATGCATATACTTAACGTAGTGCATGGCTTATCGCGACCATCGTACATCATCCATAATTGACAAAACCACAGACGATTCCCTTGAATCTACTCACAAAGAGAAACCTAGAACACCCAAGAGCGATCTACCTGTGGAAGATCAAATGACGAAGCCCACTTGTCTTGCACTATGACCCGCGTGAGCTGGAGCAAGGTTCCACTGGGCTATACTTTTGTGCCTTCAGAAAAAGTATTCACACCCTTTGACTATTTGTCCACATATTGCTGCGTGGACGAGCGTGAGATGTTAAAGGATGGAAATTAAATTAAATTTTTTGTCCACCCGATCTACACAAAAGATCTACCCCATAATTTTGTACAATTCGTTGGTGAAACATCGTTTATCAGAAGATAGTTTTTTACGACTTTATTTGAAAATGACAAGAAGAGTAAATGTTTTGCAGGAATCATTAGTATTCAACCCCTTAGCTATCCTTCCATCCATGCCGGAATGAGGACCCATTACTCTGGCGACCAGTTGTTCTGTCTCGGCCAGTCTTCCTTGGCTATTGGACCAACAATCTGCCTGAAACGGAGCTCGCCACTCGCAACACCAGGATACAGCGATGCAGGCGATCTCCCAGTTGTGATGTGGTTTGTTTGCGACCTCGGAAGGATGGACTAGGCAGTAGTTTCAACCCCACCCTGAATCAATCAACAGCCGAGTGGGATTTGAAACTTTCAGGATCCTAGGATCTCCTAAGCCAGTCACCTTAACCATAAAACGCCAACACCTAGAGTCATACGCTTAGCTATGACACTCCAATGAGCTCAGGTGTGCATCAATTTCCTTGGTCATTCCTTTGATGAAGATGTCTCTACACTTGAATGGAGTCCACCTGTGGTCCAAATCATCGAGATTGAAAAGAAACATTCACCTTTCTATACAGGTCCCACAGGTTGGCCAGTTCATTGTCAGACAGAAAACCTCCACCATTGAATTCCAAGAACTGTGTCAGAAGTCCAAGATCTCTGCACGGCACTTCACAGTCGGGCTTTATGGGAGAGTCTGGCCCGAATGAGCACGCACTCTGAGTAAAAAGACACTTCGACAGCACGCCTGTGAGTTTGCAAAACACGGGCATGGCAAATGCACAGCATGAGGCAAAACGCTTTCTCTGCGGTCTGGACTTTTGAGACGGAAATTGAACCCTTGGCTGAAGCAAGTACTAATTTCAGCTGGAAACGGCCACAGCTCATCACCAATCCACACACCATTCCCTCTTACTGTTGAAGCTAATAGGTGGTGATTGGCAGCATCAATGCGTAACTGGGTATGCTTCTCAGTGGCAGGGACTTGGAGACTTGTAAGGCATAAGGGAACATATGATGGAGCAAATAAGCAAATCATTGAGGTAGAAACGCTGCTTCAGAGTTGCAAAAATGGACTTTAGACTTTGCAAATGTTTACATTCCAAGTCCAGGGACAAGCCCCAGCATACAACCCAAAGGGCCAAACACATGGGAATGTGCTTACAGAACACAAGAACATCGAAAGCCGTTGATGTGGCCAGGCCAGATAAGTCTTCAAGGACTTGAATCCCATGCAGAAAATCTGTGGAAAGGTGAGCGAGCGACTTGCTTGTCTCTTACCAACACCCCTCATTCCAATCTTGAGCAGAGTTGAGCCAAATCTGCAGGGAACGGATGAAGAGAAAGATCCCCAATTTCTCAGATGTGACAAGCTGATACAGACAAGCCAAGAATGACTCAAAGCTGTAATCGCATGTCACAGGCTGGGCACGTACTACAAGGTCCTTGGACTGTCAAGACCATCAGGATTTTGCATTTGTTAAAAAAATTGTAAATAAGTTCAAAAAACGTGTTTTATTACTTTGTTCATGTGGGTTATTGTGCTAGATCGGTGACAAATCTTTTTCAATCTTTAATCCATTTAATTCAGGCTGTACACAAGCAAAAATGTGATCAAGAATTCGAGTGGCTTGAATCCCTTTATAAGGGCACCAGTAATTTCATCCATTTACTCGAGGCCACCCTACAAAAGAGTGCTAAAACATTTATATAGGAGTGGTTAGAAAGGCTTAACATATAGTATGTGGGAAAGGGGGGGGGGGGGCGGAGGGAGTGGATTCCATAAGCCAACTTTCTGTGGTAGTCTGGTCATTCCTCGACATCGTTGTCATTGTTCCTTATCACATTTCTTCATTTTTCTATCTAATTTCTGACCTTTTATCTATTTGGACTATTCACCACGATAGGTGAAGTGGTTGATGTTTTCAACCCTTTCTGTGTGTTTGTCTGATTTTGGTTCTTGTACAGGATACGCTTCAAAGAAGTTTGCTATTGCAGACAGATTCCGAATGAATTTGGTGGGTCGGTGGGTGTGATGGCAAGGGACGAAACTGATAGCTTTTGGTTGAGTGATCCGGATCTGGATCCGACGCGAGAGATTTTTAAGTGATTCTTTCATTGAGAGATAGGCCAAAATGATATGCGCACGATATGTCTCAAAAAGTTGTGGGCACAGATTCGCGACAAAACTGGTAGACACGTTGGATGGTGTGGACATGGAAAGGAATTTGATTTCGATTTGGTGAAGATCCAAATCCGGATCTGGATACGTAATTATTTTAATATTCAAAGTGATTCGTTCACCTTGAGAGAAAGGCCAAAAACCGATATTTCAAATTGGCATTGGCCTGATATGTCCGTGGATCAGTCATTACATGGGTGAGGTATTCGCTCTACCGAGTGCCCTTCTCGTTCTTGCTGTTTCTGCTTATTTGTAATCTATTATACTCTTTATTTCTGTTCTCTGTTTATATGTACTCTCTCGAAAGTGAATTTATGCAGAAAAGTTTTCTGAAAGGCTCACTTAGCTGTGCCTGGATGGGTCTGGAGAGTCGTGGAGTAATGGCTTGAAACCCGAATTCTATTCCAGGTTCCTCCTCCTTGTGTTTTGTTGTTTGTTCTTAATTAGCCCGGACAGTTCTCACGAACAAGCTGCGGAGTCCAGCAGAGATTAGCGGATCGAATCTCCCAGGGCAACCAGAGATCACCAGGTTCCAGCACCACCCCCTCCCTTTTCGGTTATCACCAAATTCCAGGCCACGAGAGTAGCGAAGAGAGAAAACAGAGACAGAGATAAGAGGGAAAAGGGCCGGGCCTATAGGGGACCAATCGGCACTCTGACCGTGACTGTGCTGCCCTGACTATCTGGGCAGCAGGAAGGAATGGTTTTTTTGAAAAATTTGGCCCCGGGTTGCGGTGGAGGTGTGGGGGGGGGGGTTACAAACCACTGCGAAAGAGGCATTCCCCGATAGTTTGTGGTTCCTTCTGATGACTCCAATACAGGCATTTGGTTCTTCCGTCTTGAGCTAGAACACATGGACCGTGCGTTCTGAGTTAGGTTAGATTGCATGTATAGAGATGTTGGACAGCAGAGCATGTCGTCTTGTTACACGTGACACTGAGGAGGCAGCATATTGCAATTTATAGACAGTATGGCTCGGGGAAAATGGATGCCATAAAAACCTGTAACGGATGGGGTCAGTGTTGAAGACTTTTGACAACCAAGCACAACGAAGCGCTTCACGCTTCAAAAGAAACCGATCGCAATCTGTTTGGCTGGTGCACCACAGCCATTGGAGGAGATATTCGTTGTTGGGCCTGGAAGAGGGATGAAGAACATATTTGAGCCACCCCATGGGGGCAGTATATATCCGGAATATGGCACCTCACACAAGAAAGCGTGGAGCAAATTGACTGGACCTGCCGCAGATGAGGCGGGAACCAGGCATGGAGGGCGTGCCAGAGGTCCCACCATGGAGAATTCGCCCGTCGTTAAATATGAGTCCACAAGGCCGAGATCGCAAATGCAAAAGAGACGGGAGTGCAAACTTTGGAGAGAAGATTCGTTGGAGCTTTGTATCTCTCCATATTGCTGGCTCGGTCTCTCTTCGTTCTTCTGTGTGCTTCATCGGAATAGGGAGATCCGTGGACCTGGAAATGTGGACTCTCCACCTAACATCCCTACCTCCACAGCATGCTCCCGGCCCTTCTTGTTCCAGCTTGCACAACACTCATCGTGCCATTAGGAAGTCCTATGCCTGCTTACCCCATCGGTTCTAAGGAGTTGTGGTGCTGTTGGCACCTCGTTGGGTTAGGGAATTATTTATTCATCCTTATCGTAACAGGTTCTGCGTTGTTTCCCACATCCATCTTTGTTTTGTTCCGTTTTGCACATCCTGTAACACTTTTCTCCCATTACTCCTTGTAAATGTAAGAACGTTTTCCATCTTTTCTGCCCCCCGTGGCATGCAACCACCAAATTTCGGTTAATTGTGTGATCCTTGGGGGGAAACAGTTGAACGTTGGAGGTTATTCCACATGAAAAGCGGTACTTACAGACCTTTCGGCCATGTCGTGGGATGAAGAGATCCTAGCGGCGGCGCCGACTCGTTTACCGGAGGCTGACGCACATGTAATATTAGAATGATTGAGGCGATGAAGAAGGAGAAAAAAAAACAAAACAAAACAAATTTAAAAGTCTTCTTCTATATTGAAATTTATATCCAGGATCAAAAGTACATATGCTCAAGATGGCAAGGGCAACACCAAATAACACCAACTTGAAAATACACATTCCACCACACTCCACTAGCGACTCAACATTCAACATCTACAAGAAACTTACAATGAGATGGAAGTTTGACAGTAAACACATGGAGCGCATGGTATTTAGGCAACAACAATTCCACCAAGTCGTCTCTCTCTCCGCATTGCCAAAGGGTGTTGAGTTTCAGCAGTGTTGAATCTGGTTGAGACAACAAAATGTGAATTGAAACTTACTACAAGACAATGCAGTCTTTCAGAAAAGGGGGAAAACAAAATACTTTTTTGGGAGGAAAATGACCATTGAAATGAGAAGACTTCAGAAAAAAAAAAAACCAGAATCTAAAAAGCCCAAATGTCAAGGTCATCGACTTATTACATATGAGAGGAAAGGAGGGATGCGACGTTGCTAAATTAACGAGATGGAACATTTGAGAAAGGAGGGAGAATTGAAGATTCTGGAGAGAGAAAAAAAAGAGGAAGTGAAGATTAGTTGAAGGGAGAAGAGTGAGGGTAGTATATGCGGGATAGTGTGGAGAGGAGGAGGATATGTGGATGGTGGACGATACGGTGTCCGAAGCGACATGTTTGGAAGCATGATGAATGGATGGTGGATTGTGAGGTTTTGTCGAGGTAGGATAATGTTTGAGCGTTTACGTTCAGCAATAAATAACTTCAGTGACGCATTCCAATCATGCGTGTGACTAGCTCGCAGGGTATGTTGCACATTTCCGCATTCGTGGATACGCCAAAGCCACGGTTCTTGAGCATAAGTCGTGGAATCTCACCAAGCTGGAAAAAAAAATGTTTGATTTCAGAGACACCCTTCGGGCTTTCTGATTCAAGGCAATTCAGGACGAGCATAAATACCCTGTGATTACCCACAATAGCAATGAAGATTCGTTCAGTCATAAAATAAGACTCAATTCGATAAATAATCTGGAAAAATCGTATGCACTGTGTTGACATTGTCCATGGCAAACCAGAATACATGACGTTGTACACAGTTTTTAAAAAGTCAGCTATCATTGGAGTTTCATTCACTTCTCGGCAGTACTGTCATCTTCACAAACGCATCATCAGAGGAACTGAAACAGGTCGATCGAGTTCAACTGTACAGGGGTTAAAACGTGCTCGTTTACATCTGAGGACAGTTATCAAAGGGGAGGATTCAGGACAGGACAGAAGTCATGAGGCCCATCAAAGCCAAAGCCTCATTGAGTGACAGCAACCATGATTGTTATGGTTGTCCATGCTCTCATCCCTTTTAAATCTGAACGTCAAGGCACAGAAGAGCACACATTTCCATTTTTGTAAGTCTTTGCAACGACCTGGTCGCTTTTGAACCGGTGCATAGATCCGCAGCCGAGATCTCGGAGCCAGGCGACCTCGACGCCGTGAGCACCCCCGCCCAGCCGTGAGTGAGTAGGTCAAACACGGTGTAGGAGGCAGCCTTCGTGGGAGGAGGGCGGAGGGCAAGGGTGGACCTCCTCCCCGGGTCCACTGCCAGATATGTATATGGTTACGAGTCGCACAGTAGTCACTATTCGCATGACCAGGATGGTCTACGTCATTCAATGTAGGCCGCGCGCTGCTTCATGAAAGCGCACCATATGATTTGGCTCGTCATGGTAGAGAGTCAATCTCATTCCATCAGCCGATACGCCGAAAACACTACGGCCGTTTAAATTAAACAGCCAATTTCACCGTTACCGTTTACCAGCGACAACTTGCGGAGTAGACGGAGAAAACGATTTTGTGCCTCCACATCCACAAAGAAACGTGGAACATGAACAAGCCCCGCCCCCCGAGAAATGTACACGCCCACACAATAAACACCCCCCATCACACTTTGACACGCCCCCACACCAATAAACGACCCATTCACACGTTGACACGCCCACACCAAAACACGCCCATCGCACACGTTGACACGCCCACCACAATAACACCCCATCACACGTTGACACGCCACACCAATAAAACACCCCATCACACGTTGACACGCCCACACCAAATAAACACCCCATCACACGTTGACCGCCCACCAACAATAAACACGCCCAATACACGTGACACGCCCACCTCGGGAAAACAAGATGCGATTCCGAGAAAGAAATACAAGTAAACGGAAAGTAATGAAAGGAAGCTGTAAAGATACTCAGGACTTCCATGTAGGCCAGCCGGAGAAAGTGACGTATTTGCGATCACGGAAGCACTACAACCACAACCGGAACATCACATAGTTTACACTCCCCTTCAGGGTGCAAAGGCCAGTGGCCAAAAGTTATACAAGTTAGCCGTGAACGCCCAAAGTGATATCGCAAGATGAGATATATACCTTTATTAACTTACTAGCCACCGAGTTCAAAGACCAATTTAATTCTTAATCCAACTACAAATGTTTTTCAACTGCGTAACCAAACTCAGTGCTGACAGAGATCCAAAACTTGGTAAAGCAAAGGTTACAATTCATCACATTTCAAGTTTATCATGGTTCGACGAACTGATAACGACCATTCTAGTACGATTACACAAGGGGAGGACTGAGGCCTCGCGGGTGACTGCCCTGTCTGGCTCAGGCAGCTCGACAGAACGCGCAGCGTCGGTCATCTGGAGCTTCAGGTTTGACAAAGCCGCTTGGGCCATCACTGGACCTCACAGGAAGCATTATCAGCTTCAAATGAAAGGCCGATAGAATTAGCCCCTCGTTGGCTACACTGTGCTCTTACGTAAAATGTCGACGATTCGGATTACGGCGATAAGTATCCACCCGTGTCTCGGACCGAACCACATCGAACGGGCTCCGAGTGCTGCCTTCCACAATCACAAGCTGGTATCCACCGTTTGGGAACCCGGAGAAAGGGTTCCATTCTTAACTTCGTCATTTGGATGTAAATGGTGGAAGATCTGTGTGTTGTGCGATCATTGTAGGAACCTCTGTTTTAAGCTTCTCCAGGATAAGTGTTCTTTTCACGCCAAACACGTCATTAAGCATAGGTACTAGAAGGACTGGGGAACTACGGGCAAAACCCTCAACCACGCACTGGCTTTAACATTCCTTTGCTGTTTCAGTGGAGTTTTCACAATGTCAACACCTGATCCTCTCAGGATTGAACAGCGCATCAACACACCTGATCCTTGTCCAGCCAAGCGTGCACACAGCGTCCGACACCGAGGCTCCGCCCCGCTCAGGGAGCGGATAAAAAGACCAGGCTCTCTTTGGAGGTGTGTTCGTGTTGGAGTCGGAGCCTGGTTGTGTGTCGGAGCCTGAGGAGAATCAC
>CM068968.1:3949008-3963226 GCA_035128595.1 Eptatretus atami
ACACGAACCAAACATAACACAACAGTCCAACAACTTCTGTGCTGAACAGAAACCATGTTTCGTTCAGTCTTCTCTCATATCTCAAGACCTTGAGTAAGGTGTATCTCCAGCTTGACATGTCGTACCTTCTTTTTTCATCTCGTTTTTATTGAGGGTGAATGTTTTTGTGTGGATTTTTTAAGATGGAAGAAATCCTGTGATAATACACTAGTGGAATGAGAGAACATCGAGAGGATTCAGAGAAGAGTTGTGAGGAAAGTGAAGAAGAAGAGTCGTGTGTTGATGAAGCGTGGATCCTGTTCCGGACACGAACAGGAAAGAAACATTCTCCAAAGCGAGTTGTGAGTGGATCGAAGTGTTGTGAAGATTTTGGTTTAACATCTTCGTGAGTAGAACTAAAGCTCGTGATGTAGTTGTGTTGTGCACGTGGTGCACATTTCGCGTTTCCATGGTGAACGGTGTTTTTAATGTTCACACAAAGGGTCCAGTTCATGAGTTACATTGCACCACAGAGTCAGTTCCTCACATTGACCCTCATCCTCACTCTTGCCCTCACACGGGTTCTCTCGGCCTACTCTCACATTCACACTGGCCCTCTTCCTCGCTCTCAACACTGTATCTCGCTCTTAGCACTAGCCCTCTTCTCACTCTCACACTGGGCTTTTTCCTAACTGGCCCTCACTCTGCACACTTGCTTGCTGGCCCCTCGTCCTCACGAGACTGGCACTGGTCCGCATTCGTCCTCAACTCTTTGCACTTTACTCAATCTCTCACTGACCTCAATCTCATTCTCTAGTGGCCTCACACGGTCTTTTCTCTCGCATGGCCTCATTCTCTCACTCGCTGGCCACTTTGCTTTCTCACTGGGCCTTGCACTGGCCTTGCTAACGTGGCCCCGGTCTTGCACACACCTGGCTTGCAGTCTCACTGTTCCCCGCATTTTGTCCATGGCCACTGCGGCCTACATAGCTCTCAGACCCGTATGGACCTCAGCCCTTGCACTCAACAATTGCCTCACATTGATCTCGTACCCTCGTTTCGCCATTGTATGCCCTCTTCTCACTCTCACACGACTTTATACTGGTCCTACACAATTGGCCCTTGGGTCTTCACAACTTGCTCTCGCACTTGTTTTATCGCACGGTTCTCGCAATGGTCCCTCAACACTGGCCCGAGTCATCGCTCTAGTCCCTCCCCATTGACGTCGTTTCACACTCGCACTGGCCCCTTGTCCTCACTCATGCCTCACCCTTGCCAATGGGTCTCTGCTGGCTCTCTCTGCCTTTCTCTACACACGGCCCTCTGCCTTGCTCTCACACTGGACCCTCGTCAATCGCTCTTGCATGGCTCTCACAACTCCCAATTTTGCACTGGTTCAAACTCACATTTGTCCTCAATACCTCGCTGGCCTTTCGCTGCTGCCGCTCATTGGCCCTCACTCTCCACTGGCTCTGCCAACTGGCATCCTCTCACTTGTCTTTGCTCTCAACACTGGCCCGTCGAGCCTCACTCTTGCACTGGTCTCCTGCTGGCACCTCCTCTACACTGGCCCCTACGCCTGGCCTCTTGCCACTGGTTCTCGCAGCTGGCTGGCCCTCTCTCACACTGGCCTTTGCTCTTGCACTTGTATGCCCTCATTTTTTTCATCTGGCTCTGCTCCCTCACCCTGGCTCTCGCACTACCCTGGCTCTCTCATACCCTGGCTCTCTACTCACCCTGGCTCTCTCACCTCACGCCTGGCTCTCTCTACTCACCCTGGCTCTCTCTCACTCCCCTGGCTCCTCTCTCACCCTGGCTTTCCTCTACCTGGCTCTCTCGTCTCCTCACTCACTGTGCTCCTCTCACTACCCCTGGCTTCATCTCTCTCATCACCCTGGCTTCTCTCACTCACCTGTCTCTCTTCACTCACTCACCCTGGCTTCTCTACTCAATCACCCTGGCTCTCTCTCATCACTCCTGGCTCTCTCTCTCTCCTCCCCCTGGCTTCTCTCTCTCTCTCACCCTGGCTCTCGGTTTCTCTCTCCCCTGGCTCTCTCTTCTCTCTCACGCCTGGCTCTCTCTCTCTCACACACTGGCTCTCTCTCTCTCTCTCTCTCTCACCCTGGCTCTCTCCTCTCTCTCTCTCACCCTGGGTCTCTCTCTCTCTCCTTCTCTCTCTCACCCTATCTCTCACTCACAGTGGCTCTCTCACCCTGGTCTCTCTACTCACCCTGCTCTCTCCACCACATGGCTCTCTCATCACCCTGGCTCCTCACTCACCCTGGCTACCTCTCACAACCCTGGCTTCTTCACTCACACTCGGCTCTCTGTCACTCACACTGGCTCTCTACTCAACAACTGGGCTCTCTCAATCACACTGGCTCTCTCACTACGCTGGCTCTCGACTCATACTGGCCATCGCTTTTGCACTGGCTCTCAATTGGCCTGGCTCTTTCCCTCAAATGGCTTTTACTCTTTCCAACACACTGGTCTCACCTCGCATTGGCTCAAATCCCCACTCTCTCGATTTGTTCCGTTCTTTTCAACTGTTAGACAATCCAAAATCTCAAAATCTATTAGAATCTTCCCTTCAATATAACATCGACACACAAGGTTTAACTGATTTGTTTTTTTCAAGATCAAAGCTCATGGAAAGGATGAGGTGATGATGGCAAGAACCTGACAGGGTAGAGCAGAAAACCCAAACACAATAAGGATGGTGTGAACAAATGGGAAAGAGGAGAGTGCGACAGGGAGTGGGAGAGGAAGCCCTGTAGAGCAATGCAATTAATGGTTTGGGTGGAGGAACGGTTATGGAGGAAAGGTAGCAAAGGGGGTAAAAGGATAGGGGGTAATATGATCATGTGGTGCATTTTACACCGCATGAACCCTGGAGGTAAGAGTGGGATTGAACAGCTTCGAAAGTAATTTCCACATCCAGGATGAAGACCAAAAGATGGAAGGCGTGCATTAAGCCCCAAGGTTTTTGGGTTTTTTCTCAAGCAGGCAATTTGTGACCTCTGTTTACCCACTCTATACCTGGAATAGTTCTTCTGCTCTTTTCATCCCTCTGACCCTCCCAGTTCCTCAAATCATGCACTCTTACAAGTGGATGTGACTCTTTCTTGAAAACTCAAATCAGTGGCAAATCTCCCACAATTAGCTGAAGTCAACAAGGCCTACTAACTTTCTCATCGCAAGAGATTTGTGCTCCTCTGTTCTTTTTTTGGCCACTTCTATTCTGTCTACCCTTCCGTTCCTGCAATCTTTCTACCGTTACTTAACCCCCAACCCACCGCTCTGAATTCAGGTTGCTGTGTTTTGGAGAGTGAACTGGTCAGCACGGTTTGGTTCTTCAGGACTATGTGGTTGTATATGAGGTGTGCATTTGTGCAAACGTTATCAGATGCACCACACATCTTTCATGTCTTTCAAGCTTTGCTGGAAAGCCCTTTAATTGTGCTTGTTTGTCGATTTTAATTCTCCTTTAACCAGAGTGCATTATACCGCACTAGCCTCGAATAGATGTGATGATTTGGGATGGGGCAGCTGTGTTATGCTGGTATGGCTTATGGTAAGGGTGGAGGCTGGGGATCTGAGGATCCTGAGTTCAAAATCCCACCTCAATCTATTCGAATTAAACCAGGTGTGGTTGACTCTGCCTGTCATCCTTCCGAGGTCGGCAAAATGACGCTGCCAGCTTGGCTGGTATAACAATTAAACGCTCTGTGTTCGGAGTGGGCGCTCTCCAGGATTGTGCCCAATAGCCAAGGAGACTGCTTGAGGCAGCACAAACGCTCTCACAGAGTGTATGGTCCCCAATCTCCTCTCCCTCCTCCTTGCTGGTCATCCTGTGTCGGAGTGGGCCGACTCATCCCAGGATGGTGCCCAATAGCAACGGAGACTGCTTAGGCAGCAACCAAGCTCTGCACAGAGTATGGTCCAATGGTCGATGGATTGAGGTGGTTTTATGCACTGCAGTATTTAGAAGCTCTATTCTGGTAAGATTTCTGATAATCGCATTTTGAGATCTTGCGTAAAGAAAGGCAGCAGATGCTGACTGTCTATACAAAGGTTTCATTAAGCTTTGCATTTTGCCCCAAACAAGCGTCACGTTACTTGAGCCATTTACAATTTCCTTTCCCCACCGCAAATACCAACCAGATATTTTTGACTGAGATGAGTTCCCTTTTTTTTAACCAACTGTGAATTATTTTTTTAAGCAATACCTTCAATGTCCAACCTATCCTGTAAATTTGGATCTTAACAGGATTATCTGATCCTTATACCGAAGCACAGTGTGACCCACTTGCAGCTCTCTTAGACTTGGCACAGTCCAGCTAATGGTACTGTGCCAGCTGTGCCAGTTGTCGACCTTAACTGTCCGAAATGAAGAGTCCCTTGATTTTTCTGACATTGGATAACATGAGTGCATTTTGAAATGATGGTACTGAAAACTGGTAACCTGTTAAGACACCAATAGTCAATAATTAATCCTTACAATTGAGTTCTTTTTCCCCCTGAGTTGAGTTTTTGTCGTTCTGGCTGAGTTTTCCTTATGCAGGGGTCTCATCCCTGGTCTTTCACCAGTTTGGTGGGTCTCATCCTGTCCATCCTATGTGTAAAAATTTTTGCCCTGTGCCTTCGCAAAATGAAAAGCGGGGTTTAAGCGAAGGGTTAGCGAACATACATCGTACGTACCTGCATTTTGTTAAGAGCGTACATAGAAAACCATTCAGTGGACGAAATGAAACTTTACCACGTTACAATGGCCATGTAATAGAGGGTCACTTTTTTTGATGTCAACATCAGCAAAGGTACCTTGGCCAATTTTCTAAAATCCTCATTTTAATCTGATTGACTCGAAGTTTTCGGAGAGACTTGCATATCAAGTCACTGAATTCAACCACCAATTATTTTAGGTCAACATAGGCCAAAAAAAAGGTTCAACATAGGCCAGAATTTTGAATCCCTCCAATTTTTCATCCGAATGCCTTCAATTTTCGATTGAAATCCTGAATTGTCCATGCCTTCCAATGACAACATTGTTGCCCACCTGGACAATACACTTTCCACCATTCCCTTTCAAGTAATGCCACTGTTGTCCTGGGAGACTTCAATGATGATCTACTATCAACAGCCAGCCTCCCCACTGCTCACGAGTTTTATGTCCTCAAAGGATTCTCACCTTGTGAAAGTGGTCCCACCACCGACTCGGATTCTCACTGGATCAACATCACTAAAATTATAACGACAGACTGTTGGTGGATATAGTAGAATACGTACACTCAAGATTAAATGTGCAGCCTACATTTCCCTACTGATAGTCCTGCATCACCGTGCAAGACAATCCACGAAAGAGTTCTTGTCATGCTGAAATAATGTTTGATAGAAGTGACATCTGTGTCACATGGTCTGGCAAGCCAATTGAATCTCGGAAAATCTTTGAAAACTATTTTAAGAGAAACCGTTTAAACCGATCAATGGAAATGTAACTAATTTATCAACTAGCCATCGGGGAATATGATTGAATAAACGATGAATCATTGGTCTCTGGTCTGGCAACCATATCGGATCAAAGAAAAAAAAAAACACATAAAAACCAACAGAGTTGGCTCACAGTGAGTCTTCTTCAAGACTGCACAGGGTTTTTATCTGTGATACATCTAGTTCTTGAATGATGTCGTAGGTACGCTTCGATATGACATATCATAATGCAGACATCGAGCCGCTTTATCGATCAGTATCGAAAATTTTTGAGGGTCATCTTGGCCTAATTGTATTGGGGGGGGGGGGGGGACGGGACATTGATGATGTCTACAGTCACATATGGTTTGGCAGCCCTTATTGTTTTTAAACATAAAACTTCAAAATTATTATCTCTGAAACGGCTGAACGATTGAGAGCAAAATTTTTTACAGGTATGATGCTTCCATGAGGAACAAAAAGTTGTTCCCACCTATGACATCACAGGTCACATGATTTGGCAGCCTTGATTTTTTTTGAGATATAACCTTTGAAAATCATCATCTCAGAACAGTTTTGCAGATACGAGGGAAATTTCACCCACATGTTCCCCAAGCCTTGGAATACCAGGTGTTCACAAATAATTATAGGTTCACATGGCTCTGGCAGCCATATTGGATTGAACAAAATATTATTTAAATTCTTGGTATCCTTGAACGCACTCCAATCATCATGTGAATGTCACAGTTATGATCAGGTAGTCATGTGGAAATGTATGTTTTAAATTTCAACCTGATCAGATTATGGGCTGGCAGCGAATTATTTGAGTCTGAGTTCAGGGATTAAAATCAAACTTGGTTTCAGTATGTGTAATGAAGTAATAAAATGTGATGTGGGTGAGACATATCTGGTGATGTCGTGCAACAACGAGTGCCCTTCTAGTTTTAAAGTCATGCATTCCGAGCACTTGCTCTTGTCTTGGTAAAAGTGTCACGAAGTTCTGTTCCACGTGGCCAATCGGACAAATTGTAGGGTTGTACTTGATATCCTTGACATGGTCCTGGCATTTTTGTCAAAACAAGGTAATCCAAACTTGTCCTCAAAAACGGTGAAACACTTACCAACGAATACAGGAATGTATAATGATGACAAGCATGTGCATCGGCCGACTGTTACGAGGAGCAGCCTCTGCCAAATGAGCTGTCACAAAAACCATCAAGCTGGTGCTTTTTGCATTCCTCAGTGAACTGCTCGTTGCTAAGGTGGCAAAGACAATTTTTGGTGGTGCTATGGAGAGTGTGGCGATTCTTTCTACTCTTTATTTATTTTATTTTTTCTGCCTGAAAGAGGAACGCTAAGACCCTTGGCAGAAAGGTTGTTTGATTGGGTTGAACTGTGCTAGACACGAGTACTTATAGCTCACCCCATTAAAACATTGATCACATCTTTTGTTGAAGTATTGAGAGTTAGAGTGTCTGACATTTCTTCTGTTCCATTTTCCTTTTTTGACTGGTGCATCTCGATAGTGCTCTTGAGAGTGCCGCAATTTGCTTGCTTAGGTAGAAAGTTTGTCTCAGCACCATTGCTACCGACTGATAAGCCAGACACTAAAAGTCTTTCTTCCCTCGTTCTCCACACACTTCAAAAAAGTACAGTTTTCCTACTCTGAAATTGCTAATTTCTGGTAGCTATCAAGATGTCACCTAAAAGTGAAATACAAGTAATGAGCGTATTGTTATTTTGTTTGTGTTTTTAGATCCTCGTGGAGGATCTCTAAGTCTTTACTTACGTTGTTGTCTTGTGGACTTTTTTTGTTTCACAGCCTATCAGTTTTCAATCGAACTCTGACAAACCTTGGCCATATATATGTAAAAATTCCTGCACAGACGTCCATCTCCGAATTTTGAAAAATTCCTACTAGAAAAAAGTTATGCACCTCAAAATTCTCCGCTAATGGAAATCGCTTTAAAAAATTATCTCCGAAACTAGCAAGCTTTTTGAATTCTGGTTGTGGAATCATACAGGGCATTAGCAGAGTATGAATTATCCGACATATGATGCATCACTATGACGTCATATTCGTTTTTTATATGCTATTAAGAGACGAGATGCTGGCTCATTGAGCTTGTCTTAAATCCAGACAACTAGTTTGTCTTGTTTCCATTAAGCAACATTGCAGGTCCCTGACAAGCAGTGCAAGTTAATATAATGTTTAGGAATACACACGTCGGTTGTAAACCTGGCTGGTGTTTGCATCGTTGCAGAGGTATGACTGTGCCCAATGATGCGGTACCCTCGATCCTTTAATGCGCGAGAATTTAGAATGTGGCCGGGCCACCAGCAACGATACCCTCGTTTATTTTAATTGGCTCGCCTCTTACACTGGCCCTCACTCTCGCTCTCACACGGGTCCCTACTGCTCGCTCCAACACTGAAATAGTTAAACGTATTGCAAATGACCGTATATTGGTAATGCACCACGCTACCTGTGAACATGAGGGGTGACAGGCTTATTGTTGGATGGGAATTGTATCTAGATTCGACAGTTCAAAGTTGAGTTTGCTATCTCTGGAGCATCCTGGCAGCTCAGAAGAAGGGACATTGTGTTGATGAGTTGCCTTTTTGTGAGTCAGGTCAATGCTAATGTCACGGTCTAAGCAAATGCAAAAGGAGTCATGGAAAGTCCACTACAGGGAGGCCCATCTGCATAAAACTGGTTATTATAGCAATGCAAGTCTTCACAAAAAACCCTTCAACTTATGATGAGGGACCATGGACTACTGTGTTTTATCTCGTTCGCCTTCAAGATTTTGCCACTGAGTGCTGAACGTGACTGCGCTGTTCAGGTTTTATCAACTAGAGATGGAAAGATTGTGTCTGCAAGAAATGCAGAACATTAAAAACACATGCGTTTGATGATGCCATCTGAGAGAATTTATACGCTTAAATGTGTGTGTCGACTTCTGAAATGAGTGTTTCCCGCTTGTAAAAATAGCCTGTTTGTTCGTGTAATAAACTCTTCTGCAAATAACATTGATGTTTTGCTTCAATAACATAACATTGTTCATTTGCAATGGTTGTTTATTGTTTTTAATTTGTTCCTTTTATTGGTTGACTACCTGTTTTCTACAACGGCTTTGCTCTGTTATTTCAAAGTTGTTTGTGAACCGAAAGCACTTCCCAGGTAGGGTTCTCCAGGTATTATGTGATAAGGCTCAGGAGGAGTTTATTGAAGCTGTCCACATTAATTATTGCAGGGCTGGCGGATAGATTGGAGTAGGCGCATCACCCTTCTTGAGTTGTTTGGCCCCTTCGATTTGAATCTCGACCAGCTTTGGAATGTTACCGGTGGTGTTGCGCAAAGCAGGGCAATTCTAATGTCATCGTCCCATTCGGATAGACGTTAGCTGGGGTGTCCTGTCTGATAAGAAGAGGTGAGTTATCTCCGACACCCTGAAACACATTCATATTTTTCCTCCAGGAGTAGGAGGCCACGATGTTGCGGTACAGGCGGCTTTCTTTCGGCAAACGATGCAAAAGCGGGAGCCTCGTGCTGCAGATAAAATTGATAATAACGAGTGATTCGTTCAACTGCAATTTATTTTCGTCCCAAACTCTGCAATTATGCACATCCTCCAACCTTGTTCATGCGATTTTTTTTCTGATTACAAGTGTGTGGAACCTTTCTGCATGCTCGTATGAGTTTATGAAATATGAATATTTTTTAAGCATGCTGTTCAAACAACATCTATTCCAAAACGATGTGAGTTGTCTGTAATTTACTGTTCTTGCATCAATGCTCGTTTTTTTGGCTTTTACGGAGCCTATGTTCCATAGAACAGGGTAGGGACTATGCTCTTTCGCACAATACGGAAATTATGAAAACAGCGCTGCAGACAAAATGGCATGTTTTTCTAGCGCTTACTTGTGATATGTAACGGTGGAGTCAGCAATTGGAAGGACACGTTAGGACCTTCATTTATCCAGCGCATGGAACACTAAATAAGGAACGGTTTTAAATCGTCCTTTTCGGGTCAGGAGCTGCCCAAAAATTTTGTGCTTTCACAAATGATGACAAGGGCTTAAGGTTTCCTCAACAAGGTGCGTAGTCCTTTTCTGCGGTGGTATCTTGGGCTTCTCAGAAGTTTCCTGCCCATTTCCGTCCATTGGATGTTGTCATTGCCACCTTCCAGGTATCACGTGGAAGGGGTTCCAGAAATGTTAATGAACTTTTATCAGACAATGAAGGGTATGGAAGATTAATTTTTTTTTTATCTTTTTATTCTTTTTTCTTGAGTATGAGAGCGATTGGTGGTGAAAGTGGTAATATTGAATAGTTTTATCAACAGAAACCAAACCAGGCAGCTTCATTTGTGTTTAACGCATGTGGAATCGGTTTGCCCATCGTTTGCTGGAAAGAGTACTGGCCATTGATGAGTGCCTTGTATGTTTGAAGTAGGAATGTGGATTTTTTTCAGGGTGCAATGATAACTTGCCTCCTTTGTGAATTCAGCGTGTGATCTTTCGTCGCCCCACAACCAAGAGCTAACGATGAGTCCTCATGCTTGATGCCTAGGCCTAACCAATGACGAGACACACATTGCTGCATCACTCTGCGTTTCTGTGGCTGGGTTCAATTCCGTCTCGTTAAAACACTGTCCTGTGTTTTCCGTATGCAAGGGAGTCGCATACCACAGCTATCTTGCACTTTCTAAGGGATTTTTAAAAAGCTTATTTATGGAATCAAGACGGCATAGTTTGAAAATTCCTGAAGTTGCAGTTTGCATCGTCCAATAATTGTCATCATTCGGGAAATAAGTGAAGTATGCAAGTTTATCGAAATAGCCAGACGCACCGCATATTTGCCGAGTATCACGTGCATTATGCATCGGCCATTGTGGATGACAAAACCAGGGGTGGTGGTGAGTAAGGAATTGTTATAGACTATTTCTTACAATTACAGTGCAAACGGAATAGAACTACCAAACTATTTGCAGGTTTATTGTTTTATATTTTTTGTGGTTGTTGCTGCTTTAAGGCTAACGCAACTCCAGAAGGAAATGGCCTTAAAATGCCGTGTGGTGTGTGTGTGTGTGTGTGGTGTGTGCTGGTGTGGGTAGTCGTTGCTATACGTTCGTGCATCATTTTTCTGGGGGCTTGCTGTGCGCTGATAGGCAATCCCTGTTCAGTATGATGGGACATTTGCCAACCTCAGAAGGATGTCAGGCTGAGTTTACCCACTTGGATTAATTCAAGGACGACAAGGAACTTGAACTAGAATCCTGGATCTTAAGCAGTAACCAGGCTCCGTGTACTGCTATTTGTGATATTGCACCAACGTAGGTCAGAGTATCTTGCTTGGGAAACTAAGTGCTCATCTTCAACGAAATTGGTAAAAAACTCTTGGCAAAAACTCGTGATGTTGAAAATTATTAATTCTTCAATGTCAGGTTTTATTAAAGCAATCATTCAAGTCACTATGCCTGGTGTCTGCTTAATGTTTGGGTGGTGGGCTTGGGATCTGAGGATCCTGAGTTCAAATCCCACTCGAACTATTGACTTTAAACCAGGTGGGGTTGACTCTGACTGTCCATCCTTACTGGGTCGGCAAATGCAGTTGCCAGCTTGCTGGTAATCCTTTGTTGGAGTGGCGACCCGTCCAGGATTTGTGCCAAAGTAGCCCAGGAGATGCTTCGCAGCACCAACTGCGCAGAGTAATGGTTCCCGAATGGATGGAATGGGATATCAATCAAAGTATCATAGCTATCCTATGCAGCCTGTCGCTTGCTGGTTGCATATTTTTAGGGTGCGGCTGTGCGCTGATGCAATGCCTTTTATTACCTAGTACACTGGTGTTCATTCGTCACCTGGTGTTTATTCAAATGGGTTAAAAAAAACAGGGGCTCAAACTCAGACCTAAGATTTCAGGCAAGCCACCTTAACCGTAACTAACACAGGCTCAAAGGACCCATACTCTTAACAGAGCACTGGTTTTGCTGAAGCAATTCTCTGGGTATATAGTTAAGGCCAGAATTTGTAATGTTGTTTCAAGGTGCTGGTGATAATCGCCTACCTCTATGGCGACAAGACACCCATGGATAATCAGACTTCCGATGAGTGATGATGCTGACAGACCAGATCTGTTTGGTTAAAACGTCTTCCTGATGCAATGCGCGTACCATCTCATGCATCTTCCTGCCATTGAAAAACCAGGATGACAGTTGTAGCGAGCTGACAAGTCCAACCCAGGTGAGGCAGTTCAGATGCCAAGTGTGTGGCATCTCTTGGTTATCTCATCCCAAACAATGATAATAGTGTTAAAAACTTAAAGGCACTGGGAGAAGAGCATAATACCTCAGTTTGCATTTTGTATCCCACTGAAAAGGCCAAGAAATTTTTTTTCTAATCCGGACCTTAATATTAAATCGATTGGCTTTGTTCTTGTCACCTATTAAACTCCCACCAAGTTTTGTCATCACCTATCAAATACTTTTTTTTAAATATTCGGTGCTATAAATTGTTAACGGATCTGCAGTCATTTGCAACACAAACAGACAGCAATCGCAGTTCAGTTATTTCGATAAGTATGTGTTTATACGTCAGGGTCCCGTCCTTCTGTCCAATGGTTAATTTCATGTGTGCGCTGCGGGTTTATTTTTTTAGTTAAGTTTATTATAGCAACAACAACAGCGACCGTGCCGTCGCTATCATGACCGTCGGCTCGCTCCACCGTCGCCTCGCTCCACCGTCGCCTGCTCCAAGCAGAACCGTCGCCTCGCTCCACCGTCGCTCGCTCCACCCGTTACGCAGTGGCCTTAGGTGAGGATGGTTGGCGGGGCTTACAATCGCCATGAGCTCGACTCCGCGCAGAAGGTGGAGTTTGCCCCGCCTACCATTGGCCTTCCAATGAGGGACGGCAGCGAATCGTTGCGATGCCACCTGCAATCCAGAGGCGAGTTACCTCAGAGCAGATGCCACCCCCGGAGGGGGAGGGATAAGGAAGGCGCGAGCTGCTCGTGAGAGAGAGAAGAGACAAGTTGGTTGGTTCCTGCTGTTGAGTTTGTGGCTCCTGGTCAATGATCGTGTGGTCGGGAATTGGCGCTCTTCCTGGTTGGTCGTGTTCGTGGGCTTGGGTCGCCGATCATCGTCGGTGGTGGCCAGTCGTCGCTTGGATTCTGGAGGCATGGGTGAGTCCCCACCAAGGTGCGGTTTGTGTGGCAGCGAGCGAGCTGAAGGATCCCGTTTCCTTTCCATCGGATCCGAGCTCCACATAGCGCGGTCGGTAAGACATATGAGGCGGATAGGTACCAACCATGACTTGATCCTCAGCTCGCTTGCCCTCTGAGCCGAAGCGGTCATAAAGACGGCGATTGGGTCCATTTCTTTTTGGGTGGGTGTGTGTGTGGATGTGTGGTGTTTCTGATCCCATGATTAAAGCTCCACCTCCTCTTCAGTAAGGGATCACGGTTATGGACCACGGTGTTTAATTTGTTGTTTCTCCGTTTTGTTTCCGAGAGCTCTTTTTCAGGAAAGTCACGAACGCGGACGCCTTCCAATTTTCAGTTTCGTTTGTGGTAATTATGAACCACTAGAGGGCGAAGTTCGATGAAATCAAGGCCAGATTAGAAAGTTTGTCCACCATCATCATTCCCGGAAAAATTACACGTGAAGAACTTGAAAGATGGGGGAAAGCTGCGCTTGCTGTGGTTGTACCAACCGAAGGAGGAGAAACAGTGGAATTTCCTTTCATAAGTGAGTAGTATAGTAGAGTACATAACGTCACAGAATACATAACGTCACAGAGTACATAACGTCACAGAGTACATAACATCACAGAGTACATTACATCACAGAGTACATAACATCACATAGTACATAACATCACAGAGTACATAACGTCAAACGATAACTAGTTATTCCTACTTTACTACCAGACCATACATGACAATTTGTAGGTGACAAAATGGGTTGGTTGAATCGAAAGCGAGTTATTGTTGCGGGCCGGGTATCGGCTGCGAGCACGACCGCGAGCTGGAGCAGTCGGGTCGACTCCACCGATCACCCGGAATTTATAGGTCGTCTCCCCGGATAACTCCGGAGCCGACGGGTCCCTTATCGGACCGAAGTTCGCCAATAGATCGACCACGTGGGGTTGGGTCGATTGCCAATTTCAATTTACTTAAATACCCACGTCGTCCAAACTACCGGGGAAATTCACCCTCGACGATGCTCGTACGGAACGAGTCGCTAGCGTACTCGAACCGTGTCCGACCCGAGCGGATGATCACCGAGCTTTCGTCGGTCCAAATGTCCCTTTACAGCGGCAACAGCCTGGCTTTTTCTCCCACACGCACCGTGTTAAACCAATGGAAGAAAGGACGAGGACGAACCGATACATTTACCACATGGGTTTATTTATAATGGAGCAGGGGGGCACGTAAAAGCAGAGTTATCCGAATATAAAAGGCACGTAAGTACAGCAAGGCACTTATACCATTTTTACTTACTATACTGGCACCACAAACACACACACACGCACACACCCAAAGAAACGGACCCAAAGTGGTCTTTATTGCGGCCTCCAGCTCGGAGGGAAAGGGCGAGCTGAAGTCCAGATTTTGCCTCGGACCTGTCCACCTCGTGTGGTCTTCGCGCTGATTTGAACCGGGCACCAGCGAGGGGCGAGCCAAATCCAGACACCGGCGAGACAAGCTGAGGGATCGCTGCGACGCGCCCAGAGCCAGCGATGAGACGAGAGCCAGAAGACCACCAG
>CM068968.1:4039268-4055125 GCA_035128595.1 Eptatretus atami
CCGATATAAACGGGTTTATTCATTTTAATACTCTCTTTTTTTCCCAAAATTGAAAAAATAAAGCACAAAGTTCTCTGAAACACCTCCGCTCGTTCAAAACTTGTCATTAATTAACTTGAAGCCTTTTCCAAGATGTAGAAAGCTTTGTTTTGTCGATTCTAAAATTTTTCATAGTCTTCCAGAATACAAGCACTATTCATTAATTTTATAAAAGTTCTTCTCAAAATTTGTTTCTCTCTGCGTTTTTCTCCTTTTTTGTATTAAAATCAATATATTTCTCTAACCAATGACTTTGTTCAAATTTCAAAATCCTATGATATTTTCCTCACTCTCAACCCAGCAGATAATATTGTCTCAAGTCCTTGATGTAAACATAACTTTCTTTTCATTTTAAGCTAGTAAGTATTTTTCTGAAGATTTACCTTTTATATTAAATGACTGTTGGTAATCACTTATACCATTCTGTTTCTTCGGACTTTCTTTATCTTAGGCATGGGTAGGGTCTTTGTGTTTATTTGAGTTCTTCAGGGTTTTTAAATCACTCAAAATAATATCCAACTCAGCCTCATCCAATTCTTTTGAGAGGAGATAACAATATCAAGTATAAACTTTTTCATAATGTTTTTCTTCAACCCATTTAAGTTTCCCATAAGGTAAAGATTGAGCATGTAGCCCACCATACAAATTGTAGCATCATTAAATACACAGGTAAGAGCTATCCTGTTCTTATTATAATCAGGAAGATATTTGTATATTTGCTTTAGCATAATCTCTTGGAACATACTTGAGATATTCCTCCTCTTTAGGCCTTCTCTATCATTAAAAGCATATCTATATCACTGATTAATTCCAAATTTTGTTTTGTCATTTTAACATAGCATTCCAAGCAAACCGGGGCTGTGTATATAGTGAGCGGGTCTAATCCATAAGAATTTTATTGTGACAGACTGTTCTAAAGTTCAAACACATGACTTAATAACAGTACATCAGTTTTAAGATAATAAATCATGCATATTTCCCCAAGATTCTTTTATATTAAGCTTCTCCCAACCTTTTTAGCTTGTGTAATATTTCATCAGAAATATGAGTATTATTCGACTTACCATAGAACATTCCCTTGAAGGAAGTTGTGTTCTTTAACCTTTCAAATGAATCCATATACTCATATGGCAATATTCCTTTAGTGATAGCGAGATCAATTTTCTTCTTGATTGAGAAATTGATGATTTAAGAACCGGGAAAGTTTTTAATATTGATGCTAACTTCCGATAATGAAATCTCCCATAAACTTGTATGTGTAAAATCTGATATGGGTAGGGGGATGTATAAATTGATTGTGAATGAAGATGTATTTTGATCTGTTTTGAATGGCAAAATATTCCGATGTCTTGAAAGTCATTTATCAAATAGAATGTGTGTCATAGTGAGCGTTGTTGTGAAGAAGGACAGGAATATAATTTGGAGGCTTGTAATTAAGATTACAATGGAAAATGGAGCTGACCTCTATTTATTACCGGTAAGATGACAGTGATCCCTAAACCTTGACCTCTCCCTCAATTTCCCTCATCACAAAATGAACAGGTACTGTTCTCTCTAAAATTCGTTTCTCTTCCTTTTTAATGATTTGTTTATAGGTTTTCACCATATTTCTCTTAGTCTTTTACAAGCTTTTCCAATCGACTTACAAACTCCTCTGAGGCATCTCCCCCTCTATAAAGTTCTAACTTGTTTGTATTCATCCCACAGATGATTTGATATAATAACAGAAACCAAAGGAGTTGTTTTTGATATTTAATTGTGTATGATTTATTGGATTTTGAGAAACAGTATTCTTATCTTTCAAGGTACTTTCAAAATCAGCATATTATCACAAAACGGATGTTTTATAGATTTGTAAAATCTTGAATGATATGTTTGACCTGCTTTTGGAATTGATTACGGTTGATTTATGATTACTACAATATTTTGAATGTTGATTTATCGTTCTTTTGTGTGAAACGGGTTGAGACTCTCTTACAAGGATACGTCTTACATTTTGTCTTATCATATTTGTTGATTGGTAATCTTGAGAAATTTTTGATGAAAGCATAATGGATTTTTCCTCTCAAGTAAATGAGAAGATCAATGTGTGTTTCATCATTTTTATAGTTGTTTGAAATTTTATATATCTGAACTTTGTTTGTATCCGTTAACCATATAACATAACAAAATAGATTAATTCATTTTCTCAATTTAGGAATATCTCTCAACCGACATTGGAACTTTAAATCTTTAACATGTTAATCGGTATTCTCGTATTTCTTATAATGTTTAACCCTTTCAGGATCCATTGTGGGGATGTAAGTGAGCAAGAACAGACCATAGAAACATTTATTATCTTTAGTTTGACAGTTACGAACCGCTTTCTTAAGTTTATCATTTTTTGGTAAATTAAATATAGAAGAATTCTTGAAGATCTATTTTAAGATGTGTATATCTAAAAGATTATTTTGTGATAGTAAATCCACTACACTACTACAGTGTTATCAACATCTTGTTCCTGTCTCTGGAGATCATCGTAACATCACATCTTACCAAATCTGAAATGATGAGATAAAGTGTGGGTTGTCCTCATATAGGGATGTTTTCAATCGTCTTGTCGTACCATTTTCAATTTTACTCCCATATAAAACTTTAGAAAAGTTTTCATTTCACCTAATGTGTTTTTATATAGTTTCATACTTGTATTTTACCATATCAACAGCTTCCTGATTGAAGATGGTCCAGGGTCTTGAAAACGAAAACAATCTTCATTTTATTTGCATTTTAAATGCACCACAGTGTTTTCAAGGAGATTTACTTCCCTTTCTTCATTGTTCTTGTGTTTGCGTGAATGAACGGTGTTTATAAAAAAAAATTTAAGATCATAATTATCACATCTTCACAATGTTTTGTTTTTTGGTCAAGTGGAGATATTTGTTTGAAAAGATTGAATGTGTGTTTGTTGGTTGAGGTGTTTTTTTATAATATTTATATTCGTGATTACAGACATCGAGTATGTGTTATTCACCAGATTTAATAATAAAACTTTTCTAACTAAATTTTCTGATGAATTTAGTTTAATTTATAGGTGAACTCTGTGCTAAAAACCATTTATCCTCCAACTTTTTTTCACTTAATAAATGCATGTTTTCATGACACAAAGACACAGTTCAATCAATCTCTTCATTGTTAAGGATACTGAGAAATATGTCAAGGATGTAAAATTGAACAAAGAGTAAATATAAAATATTGAATAAAAACAATTATGGTAAATAATACTGAGTTCTTCAATTTCCTTCAAGTGGAGTATACTTTCCAGTATACCTGGAGAACTCAATTAGTATCTCTAACAAAAGTTTCTCCTTCCCTTCTGGCATATATTCAAAAACTTGAAAAAGCAATGAAACAAGAAAAATTCAAAAAATAGAAATTTAATGGATGAACTTTAGAGAAGAACAGATAAGACCATCTGTAATATGCAAAGTGAAAATTTTGTATTTTTTCAACAACCCTAAAGATGTAAAATCTGACTGAAATCAAGGATGTTAATATATCAGGTGAAATGACATTTCGTTTCAATAGTAGTTGAGGATCATTTTAAAATTACCTTTCATGTAAAAAATGTATCAGTTGAATCTGTTATGAAAAAAGTATATAGATATCGATGGTAATGTTTTTTTATACTAATTAAATATGAGTCAATATTCAACTGAAGATTTTGAAGATTATGAGAGTGATATGATACCGAGAGTTTGTGTTCAAAGTGACAGTTATGATACTGAGAGTTTGTGTGTCAGAACGATAGTTATGAAAGTAGTTTTATAGATATTCCTGAAAGTATCGAAGATGATACCGAAGTTGAATTAGGTTAAGTAAAGTTATACTTATATAATATGCTAGATTTTGAGCCTCTTGAATTTCCTGATTCTCCATATTGACAAATTTGAGAATTCTCTGCGTGTGAAAGACGGGATCAAGCCCTATTATTAAACACAGAGTCAAAAGCCGAAAAACAATGTATATTCTGACGATATCTCTATAATGTAATGAAAAATATAAAAGGAAAATAATTCTTTAGTTTACAAACCAAACAAAGAATTTACTTTACAAGATTGATTAGAGAAATGAATGTAAAGTATCGAGGGTGATAACACACCTTTCCTTTACAAACACAAAAAAAAAAAAAAAGGGAAGAAACTGAACGGTATTAGAGAAATGTTCAAAGCATTGTTTGGTTATTATTATTCATGATTTCATTTTCAGGGAATATCAACACAAGATAATGTATAATAGAAAATGGATTATCTTGAAATTACCTGAACTAGGATAAATTATAGTTTCTAAAAAAGCCAATAATAATTAAATACCTGTTTTCCAAAATATAAATGAATGAGTTTTTTACGCATTGGGAAATAAGAAAAAATTTAACACCATAAAATATCCCAAATTCATTAAGGAATGTCTCATAGTTTGGTTCAAGCGAGGTGGAAAACCTGCTTACTTTCAAAAGATGTTCCTTACTCCCAACTTTTTAGATTATGAATAATTAATAATTTCACAAAGTCGAGTTTCAACCTGAGTATCAACTACTCCACAAGGTCTTTAATGCTGGTCCTCAAAAAGAAGATATACATCGGTTTATTTAAACTTCAAAAAATCTAATGATTATAACATTGAAGAATATAATACAACATTTTGTGATACACAGAGATATAAAAAAGAAATCAAACTGATACTTGGTATTCTTAGATATACGGATGATATACCTTCTCCCAAGATTGGATTATCAAAAAAGACCCGTTATCTTTGATGATTGTGTTAATGAGAGACACCAAACGGTAATTGGAAGCTACTCAACAAGAGGGCAACATCTTCTTGTAATGATTTATTCTTAGTCAATCATACTTCAACTTCCTCATCGTTCCACAGAAACAATGCTAATACTTTTATTTTATTGAAGTTAAATCAATAGATATAAACAATTTTTGGAGAGACAATTGTTCTACATTTATGCAGTAAAAAAAGAATTTGGGATTATATGAAGCACACGACTGAAAATATAAATATATTGTTGTGAACAAGATGAGTTAAAATGATATTGTTCCAATTAATACATGGATGCGAAGATAAGAGAGAAGATTTAAGGTAACATCAAGAGTTGGTTCAAAAGTTGTATAAACAACAGGAAGACATAAAGAAGAAACGCAGACAGAACTAACGGGGAGAAGCATTTGAGAGAAAACAAGAGAAATTTTTTAAACCACTTTTAAAACTTCCCAGGAAATAATTGTAGATGTTTCACAGTTCCCACAGTAGAATTACTCCCAAAATCTTCCAAAATGAAAAGATTTCAGGTCAAATGACGGAGGAAGAATTAGAGCATATAGGAGAATTAGAATATGAATGATGAAGGATTTTTCAAACAACTGGAAGAGATTAAATCAACCCCCTGATTATATTGTGAATGCTCTTCAAAACAATGAATATTCAGCGAATTCAAAACCAAAGCAGGACTCATTCCCAACAGAGCGACCAGCAATATTTCATCTTGTTCAGAAAAGGTATGATATTTAATGATGAATTAAGGTTCTTGAGTTCTGCCTCAACCCCTGTTAATTAACCCCCAGATTATGTTCTTCTCACAAAAGATGGAAGCAAGCTTCAACCTGTGAGAGAATCAACAGTTTTTGATAAACCATTTTGATATGAAAAATAATGATGATGAGTATAATATTGATCTGCTGAACTCTGTTAATTATAGGGTAGTCTTTCTGGTAAACGTAGCAAGAATGAGAAGGAGAACACATTATTCAGCTTTAAGTATCCTTGGTTCAGGTGTTAGTTTTCTTCCAAATGATCCATCACAATTAGTTTTATAGACTGTTATTGTTGTTATGTAGTAAGAAGGTTGGAAATAACAATTGTTAAATGAAGCATCAGCCATTTTAGACCAGTTGATGACATGAAAATAATTAATAAATATAAATACAAAGACATTTTATCTCATATTAAATAAGATGAGAAGCACAATCCTTAGTTTTAATTTCAGAACAAGCGACCACACTCTTCATTCCCATATCCACTACAACTTGACCCAACAAAAGAATATGAGGCATCTTTATTGTCCATGGAAACTTATAATACCTTATTTAATATAACTGAGAAAAATGACAGTTTAGTTATAATCAGGAAGTGGATACAAAACGATAACAGTCTCACCCGGAGCATATGAGATTTCTCAATATCTTCCGAAATTGCTCGTCTTATGAAAGAACAGGGTGATGAACCAAAAAATATTTTATAGATATTCAAAAACATACTTCAAAATCACGATTAAACTTAAAAATAACTACAAGTTGATTTCACAATTGATAATTATTTAGAGAGTTTTGGTTTCTCCTCAAAAAGATTGAAACTAATGGGACGTTTTACAGTGATAATGTCATTCAAATATCCTCAGGAATAATTCGGTATTTATTCACTGTGATTTGATTGATGGTGCTTATATTGATGGAATAAGAACAAATACAATATTTTCATCAGCGCATACTCAACCCACATTGGTTATAAATTCATATGGAACCCAAAATCTGGTTTATCTCCCTGTGTCAGAAAATCCATATACAGAGTAAATTTTAGGATAACCGAACAAGATAATCGTATGATTTCTTTTAATGGAGAAGTTATATCCATCAAGGATTCACCTACGTGAAGTTTTCCAATAAATAAATACGATGGTTATTGTGAGGAATATTGTGAGGATGTGAGATGGTTATTGTGAGGATTGGGGGTATTACAGAAAGTTGGGAAAATATAAAATAATTACAGGGGATGGGATGTTTCCTTTCCATACTACAAAGGTGAAGGTATGTATCTTGGTAGAGGATACTATAAACCAAAGAGCAAAGGGGTGTCGGACATCAATTTAGAGAGATGGATAATTGATCCTCCATGGGTATCGATTCAACTATTCTTAAACATAAAGACCTAATTGGTTCAACTGCTTCTGCTGTGGAAATGTAGCAGGTGCTATAAAGAGTATAAAAGATCCAAAAAGGAATCTCATGATTAACAAGCAATAAAAGAAATTAAGAAAGGCAAAACTCAGTTGTCTCCCAAGAACGACAGAAAATAATTCAATAATACTTGGGTCAGGTTCAAAGTTTTAATCATCTTTTTCCTTAATAATACAAGTATGGAAGCAATGATAGTATCTATAATTTGGATGATACTATTATCATCTCAAACTCCACTAAAAAGAAGATTACTTCAGGTAATGCAATAACTGGAGCAGCACTGGAATGCAAATGGTACAAAAAGTTTTTGAAATAATAATCAACAAACTTATTTGAATCTATCAAAAGTTTCTTGTTGTGTAAATTTAAATTCAATAAGGCTGGGAATAACACAAACGCTACACTCGGTAATGATTTCTTCTGAGAAATGTTGATAGTGTTCGTTTATACATTGGGACACAAGAGTTGAAGCGGTTGATCATGTCTCTGCTGTATCTGATAAATGATGAAATTTACACTATATTCATTCAGTGATAGATGGGAAAGGGGTCTGTCGAAAGGTTTATTCCGATATCCCAACGGGAACAACCACGACCCTGGAATTATTTCAAAAGGAAAGGAGCGTATAATGAGATACACAAGCATTATAGTTTTACTGTGGCAGTTCCTCTTAAAGGTATATTTGGATTTGTGATCATGATAAAGTTCTGTATGGTCTTAACCCTCTAGAGCCCCAGGAGTTATTTTTTGTTCACCCAGAACATTTAGTGGGCTCCAGAGGGTTAAAATTAGATTTCAACTTAAAGGAATGATAATGAAAATAGATTACTTTTTGGTGTTGGTAGTCTTTTGGTGATCAGAATTAATTGTAATTGATGAAATGAGTTGGTATATTAGTGAATATACTCCTAATCTTAAAAACAGAAGAGATGTTGAACAGAAGACTTAACTCAAAGAAACCACTCAATGTATCATACCTCAAAGAAGATGTCAACACGTTTAAACTAAACCAAACCACTTACACGTGGAATTTGGGTGTTCTGGAAGGAAAGCCACGATAGCTGTGGATCATTTAAAAAAAAACAGAGGCGATACTGCTACTGATAAGAAATAATGCATGAGTGATAATGCTAAGGTGAAACAACTTCGCGTTTCTCTAGATGGAACATTTTATCCACGAGATAGATTGGAAATTAATTGGGAAAAAATGATTTTGCTGAAGCATACAAGTCTTAACAAAATGGTGTGGAAAGTAATGGAAATTAAAGAACCTATTTTGGATATGACAGCTTTTAAAAGCTTGTATACAATCTATGCGTTTGACCTGAGTGCTCAAAAGGAATATAAAGTCGATCGAGTGATACTTCCCTATACATTGAAGAGGAGAGAGTGAAGAAGTTGATACATATGTTTGCTTTTGGAAGAACAGAATACAGATTAATACAGATAATGGTGTTATGATTAGTCTCACGTAATTTTTGTTAAATAAATGAGTGGCAAAGTACCAACTGGGGTATATGTTAAGCAAATCAATCTTCATAAACTATCATCTTGTGTTCAAAATCAAAAGCCTTGTAACGATTAACGTTAATACAATTCAGAGAAAAGGAGCAGTAAGAATTGATGTTTTGCTCACAAGAGAACAGGTTCAAATCTTGAACGATACTGGCCTCACTTAAAAATTAAAAATGACAAAACCAATGTTGAAAAAATATTCAATAAGAGAGACGAGTGGAGGATTTCTCCCATTTCTAATTCCTTTATTTGCTGGTTTAAGTGCGGTTGGAGCATTGACGGGTGGTATTTCAACAGCGGTGAAAACTGCCAACGAAGGAAGGCTCAACTCCGGGCTCAAAAAGATTGGAAAGACATAACAAAGAGTTGGAGAAACAAATTAGTGGAAGTGGTGTAATTTGTAGATTTTGCTGAAAACTTGAAAGTCTGCCTGATAAAGCGAGATTGTTAGTTGGAGATATGCTTCTTCTATCGCACAAGCAGGTGTAAAATTAACTAAAAGGGTAATGGATTATATCTTTCTAATAAATAAATGAGGCATTGATGAGTGGTTTAAGAATTTGGAAAGAATACAACATCAAAATTTACAACTTGTCAAATATTGTAAGAAATTAAAATTCATAATGTGTTATTTGTATGAGAGATGAATTAACAAACGTGCCTAAACATACAAAGAATATTATTATGAACTTAGAAGATAATAATGGGAACGGTTCTTATTGGGTTTGTATTTTTAATAGTCAAGATAAATATTATTTTGATAGTTTTGGTCTTCCACCTCCTGTTGAAGTTACAAAATTCTGTACAGAATGGTGTTTATCAAACATTTAAGTCCAAGAATAAATTCCAAGTGTTGTGGTCAATTATGTCTATATGTGTTATTTCAACTCAACAAAAAATAATTTTTTTATGACATTATTTTTTATCTAATATAAATGACTTATGTTGGTAAAGATGGTTCTTCTTTGGTGTATCCCAAGAACTGATATTGATTTATCAAATTATACACAAAGGCACAAGCTGAACGACAGAAATATAGTATAACAAAAAATATTAATATGAAAAATGCTAATAATATAAAAATTATTTCCAAGCCGACTGACGCGAATGACTTGGTGAGATTAAGTGATTATCACAATATATATCCTTAAATAAAAACGGCCGTGTATTCCAAGATACAGAAGTGTTGATTTAATCTCCAGGTCATGCAGAATTCACAGTTCCAATTAAATATTCTTTTATAAAGAAGGGCGTATCGTTTGTATGGGAATAGAACAATGGGGGTATGATATGAATGATTTCGGTATAATTGGTCATTTAAAATTGACCTAGAAGACCTGGAACAATTAAATCGTCTCGTAAGGAAGAATATTATCCATTTGGTATAGAGAATGAGTTTTGTGGAAGCACGATTATAAAACAACAATAAAAGAATTTAATAAGGGTGAATATATATGGTTTGCCTTGTTTATCATGAAAACAGAAAAAACAGGATTATAATATAATAAGTAAGGAAATACAAAATGATTTAACTATGGGAAGATGGGGAGGTGTTTCGTGTCTAATATTATTCTGTCATATATTTCCTAATACATAAATGACAGCAAGAAGGTTTCAAGAAAATTTATCATTTCGTGTCCAAGCATACCTTCAAGAAAAGGGTATTCGGTATTTTAATAAATATGTTTCTACAACATAAGATGATGTTATTTTCAATAAAGATTGGCTTTATGCTGATGTTGATAAACTGACAACTTTAGATTTAATTAAAATGTTAAATATGAAAAAATTATAAAGTAAGAAACGTAAGGCTCTTTTAGAAATTCAGAAAGAATTTTATTGGCTTCCTGTTATAAAAAAATATTTTGGATATAGGAATAACAAGAAATCCTGATGATATATGTACGATATTCTATGGGATGTAAGTGATTCAAGGATAGTAAGGGACGAGGAAGGAGTTGAAGAGAGAGGAAGAAGGAGGAAAAGGAGAAGAGAGAGAAGGAGGAGAGGGAGAAAGAAAGAAGGAGGAGAGGGAGAAGAGAGTGAGAAGAGAGAGAGAAGCGAGAGAGGGAGGAAAGAGAGAAGAGAGAGGGAGGAAAGAGAGGAGAGGGAGGAAAGAGAGAGAATAAATAAATATGAAAATATGGAAACCAGTGAGATTAAAAAAAGATTGGGGTATACAAGAAAATAAATAAATCTAACGTACGACGAGGAAAACAAAGAATTGACAAGTCTATTAGCAATATTTTCGACAAGACTATTGACATCGTTTTCAAGGGAAAGATATTGACGTTATTAAAGTTTTTCATTTTTTTCTTAAATAAATGGAGGAGAGAGTGATGACATTCTGAGGATTCTTTATGTTTAAAATTAAGATTCAATGTGCATGTTGGAAACTAAAAGGTTTTTGCACTCTGCAAGAATTTTTCTCTAAATAAATGAGTTATGTCTCAAATGTAAAAGAAAACTGACACGAAAAAATTTCATATTTTAAAAGTAAAATTATAGGGTTATACAAAAAGGTACATGTTCGGTGTGTGGTTCAAAAAAAGTGTCAATTTATCTCCAAACACAAACGTGGAGGAGATATACAAAAGTTTATCAGGAAGTAAATTTACAACTACTGGAATACCAGGGGAATTACATCTACTGTACCAGGATATTCTTTCTGTGGTCCAGGCACAACTTGGATAAAAGATTAGATGAGGCAGACAATCCTAAACCATGGAGTAAACCCATCAATAGGGTTGATGAAGTGTGCATGAGGCACGATATTGATTATGGGAATACCACAACTTTGGAAGAAAAACATGAAGCCGATAGAGAAATGTTGTATAATTTGTCTCTGATACAAATCCAACCTTGAGAGAAAAAGTTGATAGGTTCATCGTGAAGAAGATGATCAGTGCTAAATTGGAACTTGGACTTGGAAATTCAAAAAACTTATAGGCTCTAATGATGTCATTAAGACTGAAGAACAATTAGCTGATGAATTCCATAAACCATTCACAAAGTTTCAGAGAAGGAAGGTTATTTCCAAGGAAGTTGATTATATCTGGTCCGCTGATTTGATTGAACTCATAATGATAAGGGGTACAAGTATGCTTTAACCGTTATTGATTTGAGGAGTAGATATGCGTGGGTTGTCCCTTAAAAAACAAAACAGGTAATACTCTTATGTTAGCCTTTCAACAGATATTTCATAAAAGTAAGAGAAAACCTAAAAATTGTGGACTGATGAGGGTAGAGAGTTTTATATGAAGACATTTGAATTTTCTAAAAAATAACAGCATTACATTATACAGTACCTTTAATGAAGGAAAAGCCGTTGTTATTGAACGTTTTAATCGTACCTTAAAAGAGAGACTATATAAAAAATTTCACACAACTCGGTTCTCAACAATGGTCATCTTTTATTCAGGATATTGTAGATAAGTATAATGACACGATTCACACGTCAATGAATATGAAAACATCAGAAACATTTACAAAATTAGAATATGAAAAAGAAGATTAATGTCAGAAAACCTAAGTTCAAAGTTGGTGATATCGTAAGAACATATAGTGGAAATCTCATTTTGAAAAAGGTTTATACAAAGCGATGGACAAATGAACTTTAAAAATTGTTGATTTAATAGATACAGTTCCTTGGACTTATAAGGTATATGATTTAGAAGGGAGAGATTTTAGGTTCATTTTATTCACAGGAATTACAAAAGAAAAACGAAGCAAATAATACTCATTGGAGCAATAGGTTGCGGCTTCACTCCCCTCTACTATACACATTATGGACACTCGAGACCAAGTCCGAGGTGTATAACAGGGTTAAATTTACAAAAATATATAATGTGTGTTAAGGGGGATGTTCTTAGATCTGTGAACCCCAAACACAGAATCCTCAACTGAATAGTCAGTCACGGCTTAACTTTTGTTTGTTGGTGTGTATGCAGTGGGGAGCGTTCTTAGATCTGTGACCCAAACACAGAATCCTCACTACATAGTCAAGGCTTAACTTTTGTTTATTGGTGTGTGTGTGCGTGTGTGTGTGTGTGTGTGTTGTGTGTGTGTGTGTGTGTGTGGGTGTGTGATAATATAACAGGGAGCACAATCACCCTAACCCCCACCCTTACCCACCCTAAACATCACATTCAAAATCTCAACCCAACCCAACCCTTACCCACCCTTACCCTACATTTCAAAATCTCAACGCCACCCTAACCCACATTCAAAATCACAACCCAACGCAAACCCACCCTAACCTCACATTCAAAATCACAACCCAACGCAAACCCACCCTACCCTCAATTCAACTCTCAACCCCCACGTGCAACATCACACCCTATCCTCACATTCAAATTCTCAACCCCAACACAAACCCCCTAACCCTCACATTCAAAATCTCAACCCCAACCAAACCCACCTAACCTCACATTCAAATCTCAAACCCACAACCACAAACCCACCTCCCTAACCCTCACATTCAAAATCACAACCCCAACGCAAACCCGCCTAACCCTCGCATTCTAAATCTCAACCCCAACCCAACCCTCGCCCAACACAATATCTTTTTTTAAATACGTATTTCAACAAATTATTTTTAATGTTTTTTCTCTTCTTCCAATTCTGTCTTTTAAAGCTTTCAGGTTTGATGAAGTAGAAAGGGAAATTAAGACCTTCCTGCATCTTCTTCCCAGAACTAACAATATATTTTGTTTATGTTTTTTTTCTCTTCTTCCAATTCTGTCTTTTAAGGCTTTCAGGTTTATGAAGTAGAAAGGGGGAGTAAGAACTTTCTTGCACTTTCTTCCCAGAACTTTCTTGATATTGCTCTCATCAAGCACCATCCAACAAGAATCACATTGATGGTTGAGATCCCCAAGAGTCTTCTGGTAGAAACCACATTTCAAGTCTCCAAAATAACCTAACTTTCCAAGTCTCCAAGGTATACCACATTCCTGTTGAGTTTCCAAGATATGTATCACATTGTGATTGTTATCAAGCGAGAACCACATTTCAAGTCTCCAAAATAAAACCAACTTACAAAGTCTCCAAGGGATAACTCATTTCTTGATTTTTCAAAATTTGTGAGCCTCCAAGGTAGGCTCCATATGTAGAACCATCTTGGCAGAACCCTTTTCCCGAGTCTCCAAGGTAGTTATTTAAACCATCAAGGCAGAACTCATTTACTGATTTTTAAAAAATTTGTGAGGTCTCCGAGGTAGGTTCATATTTAAAACCACCAAGGATAACTCATTTACTGATTTTTTATAAAATTTGTGAGTCTCCAAGGTAGGCTCCATATTTAGAACCATCTTGGCAGAACCCTTTCCCGAGTCTCCAAGGTAGTTAATTAAACCATCAAGGCAGAACTCATTTACTGATTTTTTTAATTTGTGAGTCTCCAAGGTAAAACTTGTATTCTGGCTCATCAAGGTATAACTTGTTCAATGGGTATTGTCTTGATAACTCGCAATGAGTACTATTGCTGTAAAACTCTTTTTTAGGATTTTGCTGGTCCCCAAGGTATAACTCTTGGTTGGGTCATCATGGTCGAGCTCATTCTGTGGGTCTTGGTCACTCGCAAGGTCTTCAACCAAACCGACAATTTCGCCCCAAGTTGTGGCAAAAGCAGTATTTTCGTTTTGTATTTCAGATACATTTCCTGTGAGAGAAAATAATAATATGTATTAATTAAGTGATTAATTATTAAATGATTATATGCTTAAATCAAACGCTGTAAATAGGAAAATAAAATCTTACCTCAATAGATAAGAGGTTTTGAATCCAGTTCATCAACTTGAAGGTTTAGTTCCATACAAGTAGTAGAACTCCAAGGAACTCCAAAGTCATCCACTCAAGCTCAGGACAGCAGTCCATTCTCAGGAAAAGTAAAATATGTTTAAAATCAGTCTGGGTTTGAAGCCTTTATAGAGAAAGACTGGTGGGTGTGGTTTCCTTTTCAAAATGGAGAATTCTTTGAAATTCCCTGGGCAAGCCTTGTGAGTCAGATGTTTGTTAGAATGGAGAAAAAAATTTCAAAATGGAGAATTCTTTGGAAATTCCTGGGCAAGCCCAGGCAAGCCTTGTGAGTCAGATGTTGTTAGAATGGAGAAAAAATTTTCAAATGGAGAATTCTTTGGAAAATCGATTAAGTATAGTTGATTAAGAAATCGATTCAGGTTTCCTTTTCAAAATGGAATATCTTTGGAAATCGATCTCGGAAATGATGTAGAGTAGGTGGTCCTCACAAAAGAGGGTGGGCTTAGTAAAAGTGGGCGGGCTTAGGAAAGTGGGCGGCTTAGGAAAAGTTGACATAGTTCATGAAAAGTGGGCGTGGCTTATGAAAAGTGGACGTGCTTTAGGAAAAAGTGGGCGTGGCTTAAGGAAAAGTGGGCGTGGCTTATGCAAAAAATAACTACCCAATGGAGGTAGTCAAACAAGAGCATTGAGAGAAGTTTATCATTTTATTTCTGCTCAACAAAGATATTTAGACCAAGAACTAGTTCTAAAATAATATTTGTGAACATACTCGATGGCGATGAAGTAATCAGAAAATTAATTTATTACCTGAAGTAGAACATGATCAAATATTCATTGGCTCACTCTTTGAATGGAGTAAGTAATGGGGGAGAGATCGATCTCTCTTTTGACCCCATGGACTGAGAGTCAGAGGGGGGGGGGGGGGGGGAGGGAAAATCATTCTCCTCTTTTGACCTGATGGGCCTTGAGCAAGAAGCTTCCCTATTAATTTGTATGAGGTTTTTTTTGGGCCCTGAGATTGTCTCAATTAACATGAGCTTGTATGGCAGAAAATCATTCTCTCTTTTTGTGCTGATGGGTCTCGAGTCAGAGAGTTCTCCCTATTCATTGTATGGGGGGGGGGAGGAATTAGACTCCTGTTTAGGGGTTTTCGGGGATCAATTCAAAGAGTTTTTCCCCTTCACCCCATTCATTTGCATGGTTGCCTTAGAAACCCAAATATCTACTACTCACGAGGCCAACACCAGGCTTACACAACAACTCACGTATACAAACAAAAAAATATTATGACGTCATAGGTCATGTGATTTTGCAGCCATATTGTTTTGAAAAGAGAAATTTAAAAAATCTTCTCCAGAATGGCTGGAAAGATTGAGGCGAAACTTTACACACACATTCCCCAAGACATCCTTTTACATGTTCTCATACGAGCCTTGACAATGTATACAAAAAAAACAAAGTTTGTTAATTTTTAGTTTATAGGTCACATGGTTTGGTGGCCATATTGAATTTATTTACCCTAAACCTTCAAACATCTTCACCAGA
>CM068968.1:4068343-4079329 GCA_035128595.1 Eptatretus atami
GAAGATAACACAAATCATTTTTCTTCCAACATTCATTGCCAGTAATTCCACCATTATCTGATCTATAAATATATATATACTTCTTTATCACCGGGCGTAGTGGCGTGCGCCTGTATTCCGGCTACTCAGAGGCTTGGGTTGGAGGATCGCTTGAGGACGGGAGGTCTGCGCTGGGCCGTGCTATGAGAGGGTGTAGAGCAGCCCGGAATCATGGCGAAACCCAATCCTTATCCCCCAAGAGACGAGATAAGCCAAGAGCACGAGTGGAGACAAATAAACCAATAGTGAATGGACTAGCAGGTCGAATGAGACATGCACAACGATATAATTTCAAGTCGTTCCAAAGGTGGGTCATGGGTCACGAGGCTCGTCACAAAGCATTGCGAAAAATCGTCGATTTTTTTTTTTTTATTTCAAATTGGCGGTATCTCTCCTCATTTTCAGAAGATAAAATGTTATTAGTGATTCAGATACTCTGGCTATCTCTCGATATAGGACAACACGAGCATTTTTTGAAATTTGCTCTCGTTTCCGATATTATAAGCCTTCAAACTTCGCTACTGATTCTTACATTGAGCTAATTGAGTGGTCATCCGAGGGGCGCCAATATCTGAAGATGCTCCGGGTCCTGCGCAAATTTTGCATATTTTTGCCCCGTATGGGCCCGTTCATAAAGTACATACAAAATGAGAGGGGGTGCGGATGGTTTAAGCCCGCGCGAACTGGGTAGCGTACCGGGGCTGGGTGGGTGGTACGACGGCTCGCATACATAACTACTGAAGTCGGTGTCGGACTGACATGAAAGGCCGTTTCAGAAGCTGAAGGTGAGCTGTCGTCCATCGCGAGGGGGAAAATATCCGTTACAGGAACATTTTGAACGTGATGTTGAATATTTATTCCGTGGACGTAATAATTGGTTCCATATTATGTATTACATAGTATAATTACTGATGCATTTGAGCTAAACTACAGTTCATTATAATCTTCAAGTATTGTCGATGTGATTGAGACGCATTGCGGGGTGGGTGCGTGGTCACATAGCTGCATACAGAGGGGGGGTGGGTGGTTTTGAACCCGGAATGTAGAAGCGGTAGTATTTATGAACTGCCCTTATCCGGTCTGGCAGAGTTTACTTTGACCTCTGGCAGAGATGAACGGGCACTCCGTCGGGGTATTTACTCTCATTTACACTGAAGGGAAGGGAGGAAGGCACTGGCGAATTGTGGGAAGGCAAATGGCAATTTTACAGAACAATTATGGGGCAGGCATGGCGATTGTGAATCTGACGCTCTTTTGACTTCGTATCCATAAATGGCGGCCCGTAATGTAGAAATGTGGGTGGAGTCAGGCGACTGTCCACAATGGGTGGAACCCTGCATATGCACAGATGATGCATGGTATTTTGGAGAACATACATGAAAAGAAATAATGGTGAGTTCTTGAACAATTGCACAAATCTCTCGCTCTGGAAAACTACTTACACTACACGACAAAATAACTCAATCACACTTCTCGATTACACACACACTACAGGCTCAGCATACTCGTAACTCACAAAGGGAGGCTCATTGAAACACGTAAGTTTACCCACACTCTCTCTCAAACAGATAGCATCAAACTACATCTCTCATCGGCTTCACGCTCACTCATATTTTTCCTTCAAACTGGTAACACTTAACTTTGTCAAAGCCCTCCTTTTTGACACTACTCCCCTGTTCGAGGGCTGGGCTTCGCCCCTTTCATATGATCATTTCTTTAATCAAATTGAGTATCATGCAGAGATCTATAAATATTATGTTTATTTTCAGGATAACTTAATTTATTCATATTTAAAATAATGCAGCGGTAGCCGGGCGTTAAAACGCATGCCATTATATATTAATACCTTATACTTTAAACCATAGCGATAACTGTATTTTCTCTCATCACTCTGATAATGTCTTGTATATCCAATGACATGATTCGCACCAACATTACAACACAGCTTTCTTACAAACAGTCTCTGAGAATATATCACTCTCGTGTATTATCCTCATCAAACCGAATAAGCTTCATCTCTCTATAAACATCTTTTACTACTCTCTCTCCCTACAACACTCTAAGGTACACTGTTCGAACAGGTTCATGGTCTCTTTTATACACTCTGCTCAACAAAGATATCTTAAAAGAGCTCATACAAGGAACAGCGATGATAATGCAAAACACAACCTCTCTTAATGCTCTTGTTGAGCATATTTTGGAACCCTACATTGAAACTTATATAGAGAGTTCATGAGTATTGAAAAAAAAAATGAAATCCTATTTTTATCAAATTGTTTGTCGCACTCATTTCTGTTTATAAAATATTTCCATGCTCATCCTCTTTCTTCTATTCAAAACACGACACAGTCTCACCGACACTCCACAACAGTTGGCACTGGGTGGCGGCTGCACAACAGCGAAAGCAGAACAAATGGGTACAGCAAGCTGGGAAATTATCTAACTCTGAAGAAATGCTATTTTTTATCACTTTCTTGTGGACTTTTCATCCTCGTTCATCAAGGGTATGTAGTCGGAGTAGTCGACGCGAAAGTGCTAATTGAGTTCATCCAATCCATTATCAGTGAGGAAGATTTGCACGTCCGACCTGCGAACAAGTTGTGCTAGCTTTCAGTCAGTTATGGAGGCACCCTCCATTTCTTTGCTTTGTGGGTTTCTGCGGCACAATGAAGAAGAGGTTTGTAAGGGTACGACATATATATAGACATAAAATCCTGCCACATCAAACCTCTAAAAAAGTAAACCATGTGCAGGAGGATGTACGCGAGACAGTTCGGAGTGAACTAACAGAATATATGTAGATGGTCCTCTCATCGCTCACAGCGAATATGGCTTCATAAGCCGCCTTTCATTTCTATCGAATTAAGTTCTGGCTCTCTATATATTTTAAACCGTCGTATAAGAGTTGTGCGTTGTATCGATAATATTCTAGCTTATTCAATTTGTTGTGTATGATCTAAAATACTCCTCTAATAATACACACTTATTTATTTTCCGTCTTTTAACAGCATTTGGCGAACACTCTCGACGTGGGGGATGACCCGTGACTGTAGCTTGTTGTAATTTTTGTTATGGACTATTCTCATTTGTAAATGGTCATATGCCGCATCGAGATCCTGAATGGACGTTCTGGAAGAAATCCGACGTTCGTTGCTCACGCAGAGTAGTCTATCATAGACGGACTCTCACGACAGATCAAAGCTAATGTGTTGGGTGCGCGAGTAAGACAGGTGTATTAGTCTTGTCGTACCACAGAACCCAGGCACATTCGACAGAAACACGTTATCACAGTTTACATAGGATACCAGCTGATATTACGCGTAATGTCACTTTGAATTGTCTAAGGATTATTTCACGATGATATAACTGAACCTTAAATGCATGGTTGGTTGGATCAATTGTTCTGCTGGAAGAAATATACAATTGTGTAAGGGGAATTTTGGTGCTACATCACAATAAAGATACTCAAAACATTAGTTAAATGAGACTGCCTGTGTTTCTGTTTTTCATATCTCTCATGTCGTCTTTTATATATCCTGCTCCTAGCTGTAACCAAGCTAGATAAGCATGTTACGCATCGTGTTGTTCAGCTATATGGTCCCTCCATATATCCAGCTCTGACACGCGCTCTGTGAAGAGCAGGCGTCCTCTCCACAGGTCACATTAATTATTCAATCATATCTCTTCTCTCGTATGTACATAAATGAACAGATATGTAGTGATATATTTTATCTTTATCGATTTGACAATACTAACGATATACTCCGACACCCCCATCCTTAGTATGTCCGTCGCCTCAGCTTGAAATTGGTAGTAGTTCATTCACTCTTAATGTTAATAGAATTTCCGTGTGCTTTGGTGATTGTTCTGTGCTTTGTTGTCTCTCAGAGAATAATACTACTGAGATGACAATTCAATGCCATCCCCGCACTCACTCTCACATCACTTCAACAACATTATATCATACAAATTCTGTTGGAGATTTGTCTTAACTGTGTATCATTGCATGCGTTTTAAGTATGAATTCTGTACTATGGTGCCTTTGCTACAATTATTTCTGACTCTCTGAGTTACAAAATAAAGGATTAGTGTTTGTGTAATAAAGTAGGGGTTAGGGTCGGGCTTCGCTCTCCCTCCAGAATCGATGCTTCCGCACTGTCTACATCCCCCCCATTCATCTCCTCTGCGACTGTCTGGGCTGTCCTTCTCCTCCCGTGTCGTTGCTCCGGGGAATGCGGTTCGGCGGTGGGATCTGAATGTGTGTTGTTGGGGTGGTTCGAATAGGTGGTGTTTCCGCGCTGACTCAAGGGGAGCGTGTGTTGGTGATCGAATGGGTGTGTGCGTTGGTGGTTGGCGTGCCGAGACTAACAGTACAGGGTCGCGATAGCGACATTTTTTGTTTAAATAAGGCTCACGTTGTGTGTGGGGATACACTACTCAACTAATCCATTTGCACTGATGTGCATTGGCTGATGTATATTTGAGTGTGTGTTGCGGGGCCTCTCGGTGGGTTGTTGTGCTCTGGCTTATAGGCGGGTTGTTTGGTGTGTGGTGTGGAGTCAAAAAGGGTGTTGGGTCTCCAATAAAGGCGGTCGGACGTCGACTTTTTGCATTTCTTTGTTTGTCATTGTATTTATCTTCTCGTCCTCGCTTTGCCATACTTCTTCTGCGGTGCAGTGTAAATATAGGTGTTGTAACCTAACAATCTTCCTTCCTCTTTTAACTATTCTAATTATGTACTAGTCAAGGGTATCTGGTAGTTTAGTTTTCCCACATCATAATCCAATTTAAAAAAAATTCCATTGTGCTGTCAGGTTCGCTTAAGGTGCCCTTGTCCTCACAACTCTCTGACGTCTTTATGTCCAGCTGCGTTGTATGGCATGGGTTGTCAAATATGTTTCGCTACATCTACGCCTGGCGTCGTGGCCTCGATTGATTTTTTGTTTGTTAGAGTTTTGGCGCGTGCTACTACATTCTGACTGTCGTGGTTGTTTTGTGCACGCTCACTGCCGTTCTGTATTTCGTAGCTACGTGACTACTAGGAATGGTTTTTAATATTCACCTCACTACTCTGATCTATGCTGTTGGGTTATCTTGTCACTACTCTCTTACTGCTCCGATACTGGAGATTGTCTGTATGCTCGTCGCCTTGTCTCTGGCGTCACACTATGCCCAAGATAGTCTACACTCGCTGGTTCTCTCTTCAAAGCTTCGTGTTACCGTTTCTGCTCTTCTCGTGGATAAGCTCCGTTGTGGTGTTGTTTTTCCACTGCTCTCAGTCGCGAATCCTCTTGGCTTAAGAATATTTTATTAGGTTTCCATTTTCATTAATATCCTAGGCTCTTTTTATATTTTTACTCGTACTTCACTCTCAGTGTGGCTTGTTTGTGTATATATGTTTTTTTTCCCGCGTATACTGGTTTACTATGGCGAATAAAGTATGTACGCGTTCGTTTTTTGTCTCATCTCTACCCTCTGTCATGTCTCTGTTGGAGTAAATATCATACATCATTACTGCTTCGTGCTAGTGATGACCGGTGTTTCCCCTCTCGTCAGATCTTGTTAGTGATATGTGCTCTTCTCTCAAATTCACTACTAAAATACATAAAGAACAGTGTTTTCTTTTATAGAATATAATGAATAAATAAGATACACAGCTTCTGATCTACTTACCGTGTTGATCTACGTTGATCAACTCGCGTCACTAATAACTTAAAAACTCAAGCTGAAGTATAAAATGGTGAAAGCAAGAAGGACTAATACCGCTTAGAGAGAGAGGAGACTATCTGCGCTATGAGCACAGAGATGATAGTATGGAACACAGTTTGCGCATGTAAACAATCACTTCATGCGTTCCACGTACATTAGAGTGGCAGACTCACACAAAAGTGATTGATCTCGCAATACCGCTGCGATACAGACCGTGGACCTAAAAGGGGTGAGATGGAGTGATTTAATAGGGCCATCTATAAGACAGCATACCAGTTAAACTCATTCCTAGTTGTGTTGTTATCCCATTGTAAATCTATCAGAGGTTGAAGCCTGCTATTGGTATCTAATAAATCAAGGAGTTTCAACATATAGCCGTAGTGCTATCAGAATCCGCTGACAACAATATCGAATACTTATAATCGAATTCAAAAATCTGCTAGAAAATACATTTGCGTGTAATTCTTAATATCTTCGTGTTCTCGGCGGGAGTGGACGGGAACTTGAAGAGGCTGACCTTCTCTCTTTGGTCGGAAGGCCTTTAAGGGTAACGCGGTTACAGTCCTGGGGGCCAGGTTGAAGAAAACACTAGGTCTATCGCGAACTTACTGCATAGGGATCGATGCTCGTATTTCCGACCCAAGACTGATACTCAAGTGGCATCATGATTATCCATGGCTGCGAACTCTCGACATCCGTTTACCAATAGATGAACCGTAACTAGAACATACTAATGTGGTCGCAAGAGCGGCTGTCACACACTTGACGTTATATAGATGCGAGCGTCTGTTTTGACCGACGGTATGAGATTATGAGCGGAACCAACGTTGGTCAACACGTTTTTCGAACGTAGATGGGGGTAGTTCTTTGTAGTAGTCTTTCTTATCCAGCCATCGCTGGATAGGGTTCGTGAGTAGGCTGGCATACGTCGTCATCATGCGGGTAAGTCGCAGACAAGTATATCTCAGCCGGTTGATGATAATTTGTAGCTCGGACGTAGCGACGTAAATGACACAGGTTCCAGCATACCTCGCCTCGGCCAGTAGGAGTTGTGCCACGCGTAACCAGTGTATTCGTCCATCCATCAAATGAAGTCCGTTCGTTCGTTGATCACACGCTGGATTGTTAGTTTCGCTTTCGCTCGCGGTATCTATATTGTCAAGTTGTAGACTGCATAGATCAGTCTGCAGGATCATCAACGTCGGATCATGGTATGGTTCTAGCCTCCATCACTACACCGAGAGCTATAGATTGTTTGATAGGAAACACATATGAGTAACGTCGCTTCTGAGAAGCTAGTGGGAAGGAAAGCTTGGCTTTGGAGAACATTTATTGCGTGGTAAAAACATATATCTAAACTACAACCGCGATGACACTTACATACAGAATAGTAGTTTCAAGACCGTATGGTTTTGTATTCTGATCGTCTTCCGGCAGGAAGTTCCGCCACGACACTCTACGGAACGTCGCTTCTAATCACACTTAGGTCGAAGCTACCGTTTACGAAAACAGGAAAACTCAGTATCAAAATGTGTCGATTACGTTTGCCAGCGTTGATGTGGGAGATTGCGATAATAATCTACACATGAAGGCTCTACTACTAGAGAGGATTACATACGTCTAGATAAGATCTGTGCCAGCACTCTCATAATTATGAGATACTTTCTGTAATGGGTTGAACGATATATTTTTTGGAGTAGTGTAACTTGGAGATCAAGCCTCGTGCGTGCGGCTTCGTAAAGGAGAGATTTGAGAACCACTAGCTTGACGTTCGTATCTTTCATCAACTTCGTTTCCTCAAACAAGTGTTGTGGAATGTGCCGAGTCTGCATCTCATATTGGTTCCACGAATCGAACACGTATGTTTTCACGGTATATTCGAGTAAAACAATGTAACTAGAAGTAACACTATATTGCTGGGTTGGATTTGAGTCTGTGTGTGTGCATGTGTGTGCTCCGTGTGTGTGAGACGTGCTACAACGCTCGTTACCTGAATCAGTCGAAAACAATATATCGAGAATATAAAGAAAAAATTTATATTTTGGGTTTTACATATTAATGATTCTCTCCTTATATTATCAGTATTCTCCGTGATATGACTCGGTTCGCTTCGCGTACTGCTGTATGAGTTTCGTTTACGAAGATGAATAGTGCGGTCAACGTAGAGGTCTCAATTTTGTTTTTTTTGTGAGAGTATATCTGAGATTTTTTATATATCGCCCAGCGTTTTATATAATCTGACGGATTTAAGTGAGACGTCTGTTGTAGATGCTTTACACGCTGGCAATAGCGCGCGAATTTGATGTAGAAATTTCAAGCATGGAAAATTGTCTAAAGACTAGCGACCTACGACTTATGCCAGTGTACCTAACGACGTAGTGCCAAGCGTACTACGACGTATGCCAGCGTACTTACCACGTATGCCAGGTGCTCTTAACACGTATACAAGTACCCATTAGCGTATTTGACGTGTGCCAGGTTTTAGCCAATTTTGCATACGTCAGGCATACCGTTGGCTAAATCGTCAAGGTGTGCCAGGGCTTTAGTTTAACCACCTTTTTTCAAAATGAGATTTTTCACCTGTATATTCTTATTAATCAACCTTTTGAACTTTGGCGTTCTGAGATTAATTCTTTTTCTATCTAATTTTTTGTAGATGAAAATTTTGTCTTATTTTGTATATATAATTTTGCATATTGGCTTTAAATGCAACCATATCCAAAATGGGTTTCTTTATTACCATTGCTTTACACTTTTGGTAAGATTTGAATGCTTTCAGCATAATCATGTTTTTTCCATCAATTTCCAATCTATCTCGTGGATAAAATGTTCCATCCAGAGAAACGCTAAAGTTTTTCTTACGCTGAGCATTATCACTCAATGCATTATTCTTATCAGTGGCAGTTTCTCCATCTGGTTTTTAAAAATGAGCCACAGATATCGTGGCTTCTTCAGAACACCAAATTCCATGTGCAAGTGGTTTGGTTTTCAGTTTAACGTGTCGACATCTTCTTTTTAAGGTATTGATAATTTACTGGTTTCTTGAGTTAAGTATTCATTCACATCTTTCCTGTTTTTTTAAGATTAGGAGTACATCATAATTATACCAACTCATTTCAATCATAACGAAATTTATTCCGAGCACCAAAAAGCATGAGCAATTGAAATGCATCTATTTTCATTATATTCCTTTGCAGTTGAAATCTAATTTTAAAGTCCAGACAGAATTTATCATAATCAACAAAATCCAATATACTTTTAAGAGGAACTGCCAAGGTAAAATATTATCTGCTTTTGTATATCATTATTACATTCTTTTCTTTGACTATATGCTATCCTGCATTTTTCCATTGTCATAATAGGATAAATCCTTCGACAACACACATGCTATCATAAATGATATAGTGTAAATTCCATCATTTCAGATGTTTTGGGCGAGACATAAATCAACCGTTCACTTTTGTTTCAATATGCAAACGAACACTAATCAAACTTTTCCAGAAGAAATCAATTTACAGTGTAGCGTTTGTGTATTCCCAGCCTTAGTGATGTAAATTTACAAAACAAGAAATTTCGGATAGATTCAAATAAAGTTTGTGGATTATTTAAAATTTTTGTTCCATTTGTATCAAGTCTGTTTTCTGTTATAGCATTTACCTTGAAGTAGTTTTCTTTTTTAGTAGAGTTTGAGAATGATAATGGTATATCCTAAATCATGATTCATCATGGTCATATCTTGTTTTAATTGAGGAAAAAACATATGTTAAAACTTTGAAACCTGATCCAAGTGTTTGAATTATTTCTGTTGTTCTTGGGAGACCAACTGAGTTTTGCCTTTCTTAAATTATTTTATTGCTTGCAATTTTGGGATTCTTTTGGGCATCTTTTATACTCTTTATGGCAACCCGTACATTTCCCACAGCAGAAGCAGTTGATTCCAATTAGGCTTTTTCTGTTTAGAATAGTTTGAAATTATACCGATTAGAGTAATCAATTATCATTCCTTTTTGTAAATTGATGTCTAACCCCGGTTGTTCTTAGGTTTATTAGTTCCTCTACCAAAGATTTCATACCTTCACCCTAATCAGATGGGGAAAGGAAATCAATCCCTGTAATTATTTATATTTCCACTCGTGCTCCTTACATAACCATGGTATTTATTTATTGGACTTCACGTACGTAAACCTGATGGATTCAATTTCTCCTTCATAAATTTTGCAATTTTATCTTGGTCGGTTATCTAAATTTAACCATCTGTATATGGTTTTTTCATGACACGGGTCGATGGTCCAGATTTTTTTGTTCATATTGAATTTATACCAATTGGGGTTGAAGTATGCACTGGAATGAAATGTATTTATTCTTTATTCCTCATTATAAGCTCCTTCACTCAATCACAGTGAAATATTACCGAATTTATGCCTGAGGAATATTTTAAATGACATTATCACTGGTAAAACGTCCATTAGTTTCAATCTTCTTTGAGGAGAAACCCAATAACTCTCTAAAATGAATTATTCATTGTGAATAACTTGTAGTTATTTTTAGTTCATCCTTGGTTTTTAAGTATGTTTTTTGAATATTATAACAATATTTTTTGGTTCATCACCTGTTTTTTCATAAGGCGGCAATTTTGGAAGATGTTTGAGAATCTCATATGCTCCGGGTGACTGTTTTTTGTTTTTAACTGGCTTCCGCGGATTATAACTAACTTGTCCACTTTTCTCTGTGATATAAACAGGTATTATACGTTTCCATGGACGATAAGATGCCTCATATTCTTTGTTTGTCAAGTTGTTAGTGGGTACGGGAACAAATTTTTGTGTGATCACTTTATTGTAAACTAAGGATATGTGCTTCTTCATTTATAAGTTTTGAAAAGTCTAATGTATAATTATTATAATTCTTTTTATTTCTGAACCAATACTTGTAATAGTTTGAAAAAAGTAACACAAATCATTTTTTTCTTCCACATTCATTGCATAATTCCACCCATTATTGATTCTATAAATATAATATATATCTTTATTCCCGGCGTAGTGGCGTGCGCCTGTATTCCGGCTACTCACTCAGAGGCTTGGGTTGGAGGATCGCTTGAAGGACGGGAGGTCTTGCCTTGGGCCGTGCTATGAAGGGTGTAGAGCACCCGGAATCATGGCGGAACCCAATCCTTATCCTGTGTCGTAAGAGCGCGACAGGGTTGCGTCAGGAAGGGAATCCGAGCTAAAACCTATGTAA
>CM068968.1:4110082-4120787 GCA_035128595.1 Eptatretus atami
CATTTTGCGTATCGGAAATAAAAAATTTCAACGCTTGTACTTTAATGGAACCGGAGGGTCGCTTCGCACACCCTTGATCCGGTTCCGTTAATTTCGTTTGGAGGCGGGTGAATTTGAATCCCGCGTCCTGACAACAGTGTTGTTGATTTCCGCCACTCCGGCGTTCGGACGACCGCCTTTAGCTCAATTGCTGCCGCGCGCGCCCACCAAACGTGGCAATCTAGTCGAGCTTCCGGATAACGCGAAACCCAGCTACGGTGTTTTTCACACCATAAACCAGCCAACTCTTCTGTCCAGCGCTACAGGGTCGATCGCCGAATTGTCGATGTACCTAATTATTCGCGCGGACAGAAATGCCGGGAGTTTATACCTCGACGGAGCCTGCACGAAAACGAGCCGCTTAAGCGGCTCGTTCCGAATGCGATTGCCGAGCGGTTTTATATCGCCAAGCCCCGTCGGACCAGATGTATGTTTTATCGGCTTATAATCAGCCAGCTAACATTCCGAACGCATCATGGCAGTCAATGGCAGAAAGTGACACAACGAGCAGGTTAACATTCAAAAATGGGGACATTTATTTCAAATGCACATATGCAATGAATGGGGGGATGGGGACAAGACACGAGCAAAAACCTACAGCCGATGTCTATTAATTATGTACATGCACTTAGTCAGTTCTACTTAGGGACAATGCCACAGACTTTCATGCAAAACCCAAGAAAGAAAGAAAGAACCGGGCTCGTGAGCCTTTATAATTTGCTCGGAGCCAGGATGACCGAAGGGGCTCCGAGAGACCGAGCGGGATACCTGGCCACCCTCTTGGTGACTTGGGTCCTGGTTCGGCGACCCTCGGCATCTTTGCCCGGACCCCCGAGCTCCGACTGGCTCCCTTGGTCGTCCGGCCTCCACTGCGGCCTGGTCTAGCCAACGACGCCCTGGAGGAGTGAACGGGCCTCGACTCCGGCTTCCTGGTTGCACCGGCGAACCTTCCAGTGAACCAACTTCCCGAACTCCAAACTCTCCAGCTCAAACTCAACTGGACTCCCCGGACTCCAACACTCCAACAACTCTTCGGACTTCGATACTCAACTCAACTGGCTTCTCGGCTTTCCAGCATGGCTTTTTATCAGGTTCGGGGGATGCTCGCTCTTTCACCTTCGACCCTTCACCCCCAGCTGGCTCCGCCCCTTTCGCCGTTTTGATCCGTTCTTGCCATCAAACGCGGCCGTGTTGGAGATCACCGTCAGAACGCGGCCGTGTTAGAGATCACCGTAAAACGCGGCCGTGGGTTGGCATTGTTGCTGTTGTTGTTATTGTTGTTGTTGTTAAAATAAAAGATAGAGACAGAATAACGGCTAACTGAAGATGCACAGCCCGGCACACAAATAATTCCCGTTATACATTGGTGGGGAAATCTAACCTGGAACACACACTTATCGACATAACTGATCTTCGGGGAACCTGAATGGTGATCTGTGAATTTCCACAACCGTAACAATATTGTTTTGCTATGTATGGATACGGATAGCTTCATACTCGACATAAATACTGATGATGTTTATAAGGATATGAAAGAAGATGAAGATATTTATGATACAAGTAATTATGATCCTAATAACCTGCTCTTTTTGAATAAGAATCGAAAAGTTATTGGTAAATTTAAAAATTAATAAGGTGAAAAGATACTCAGTGAATTTGTCAGTGTTTGATCAAAAGCATATGCTTATAAATGCTTAACGAGAGGGTTAAATGAATTCAAATGTGAAAAGAAACTTACAGGTCTAAAGAAGAATGTATTGAAAGAGACCATTAACTTTCAACATTAGGCCTTACTTATTTTATAACTTGGTTTACGCAGTTCTTCAGCTAAAATGTAGGGTCGGTAGGTCGAAATATAAATATAAATATAATTTCAATTTTTAGAAATTATATATTTTTATGATTTTTTTTCGGATGTTCCATGGAAAAGACAAGGGTAGGTGGGGGGAAAATAAACATAAATCCCAGACCAGGAGGATCTAAGAAAACATTAAAGATGGAAGACCATTCAAATGCAGGATGCCCATGTTCACTGTATCATCTGATGTGAAAAAACAATAAAGAAGGATTAAAACTTGTTTTTACAATATAGTCTGGGATTGTTTCTTATAGAAACCTGTTGGATCATCAAACAAATGGAAACAATGCTGAGAAAATTACTGTCCAAGTCGTAGAATGTGTGCGTGCACACCAGTGCATAGTGCTGGATATGATTTAAAAAAAGATGTCTACTAGGAGTCAACATGCTCAAACGGTCAATCAGAGCCATAACCAGCTCTTAATTTCAGTGGGCATCTGATCGTATCGTCTCCCCATCCCTGAGCACATCAAGGCTGATTTCTGGTCCGTTGAAGGCTGAATATCAGCATCGTCCAGGGAAACTTTGACGTACTTGGCACCAAAATCTTTCAATACGAACAGCGGTGTACAACTTTCCGATGGAAACAAAATCGGCACGATCGAGAGTAACCTGCGAATCATCCCTGCTGCTGCACTGAATTGATGCAATAGTTCGGCCAGAATATTCGTGGTCAAGATGTTGCGTGATTAAATCACCAATACAGTCACTCAAATTATACCGCTGACATACTTCTTAACAATCACTTTCGCCCCAGAAACCACAGTCAATCTGAACCATGCTGGCCACTGCTCAGATGCCATGACCAAAGACTACTGCGCAGCTCGACTGCGCAGTTTGGTTAAAGGGGACTCGCATTTTGGTGTGTGCACGAAATTAGATTTTGAAAATAAATGCCGACGTTTACATTTCGGGTTTTGAAACTTTTGCACCTTCGGCGGAAAATGTATAAATATAAAAGGCTAAAAATGTGTTTTATATTTATATTTCATTTCGGCAATATACCATCGGCGGATCCGTAAACCAAGTATAAAATAACTAAGGCCTTACCTGAATGTTTTTGGAAGAGAAAGAATGTTTAGAGAGAGATGAATCTTATATTAGAAATTATAAACACAAAATTATTCTCAGAGACTGTTTTGAAAGAAGCTCTAACAGCATTTCATGATCAAAGATATCTCTAGAGTGATGGAATAAATACATTACCTGATGGGTTTAAAGTATATAAGTATTAATAAATAATGGGTTTGGCGGTTTTAACGGGCTACCACTGCATTATTTTTAATTGATGATAAATTAAGTTATTCCTGAAAATAAAACATAAATATTAATAGTATCTCTGCATGAGTTACTCCAATTTTGATTAAAGAAATGATCATATGAAAGAGGACGAAGCCCAGCCCCGGCAGGGGGAGTAGTGTCAAAAGGGAGGCTCTGATCAAGTAAATGTGCACCAGTTTGAAAAGGAGAAATATGAGTGAGCGTAAGCAAGCTAATATGCGACTTGAGAAATGGTAGACGTTACTGCGTTTAAAGCCTCCCCTGTTGATACTACTATCAGGGCAATCTTCAAACACAGGAGAAATCAGAATGGATTTTGAGTAGACTGAGAGAGAGCCAAAGGATTGCAGCCGAGGGCATTTACCTAACCAGCTGAGGGGCCCCTCTGCAATGCACAGTGAAAACATTTGAGTGCTGTTCATCTCAATCAGCTCAGATAACCATGTTCTGTGATAATTGCATTATGTCATTAGTTTCAAATTAAATTATTTTGCGGTGCACATAACGGATTGGTTGATTGATTTGGTGCTCTGCCTGAAGGCAGGTCCTTGTTACTTTGAAAAGGGTGATACTGGGTGGTTTGTCATTTGCCTTCCCAGCAGTTAGTCATGGCAGCAATTTGTAATTCGGCCAGGGTGCCGGTGATAGCTTCGACTACTCTAGTGAGCACACTGTGGGATCTTTCATATCCACCAACTAATGAAATCAGATGGGACACCCGGCTTAACATCCATCTGATGGACGGCAAGCATATTCATGAAATCATCCTGCCTGTGAAGCACTGGCATGTACACTCGTGTGACTAACTTACCTTGCCTCATGTGGTGCGGTGTGCACAGCAGCGTATCTGTCATGACCAAGATGAATGTGATTAGCACTGTGGCTATTGCACTTGATCAAACTTTCCATGACTCAAAAAAGACGATTAGATAATTTTTAGTTCATTATTTCTGTGACTGCCAACATAATCTATGTCCACAAAGTTAATTTACAGTTGGGAGAAAAGGAAATGAAGATGGAGGAGAAATGCAACAAGTGAAATTAAAATGTGAAGAGATGAAAGTCAAAATGTGATGGAAATACAGATAGAGGAATTACCCCCGTGCGGGAGTGATGGTCATCTCTGCGAGAAAATATATAGCTCCTGAAGGTAGGGCATTTTTTGCCAACTTTGAAGTCACGTGACACGAAAACTAGAGCGAATATTCGAAAATCCGGCCCGACCAAATTTAGATATTGTCCATAGATTCATATGCCACAATAAAATTCAAGATTGCTTGAGAAATGTAGGAGGAGATAGAATTTTGAAAATCGTTCATTTTCGCATTTTTTGCCAACTTTGAAGTCACGTGACACGAAAACGAAAGCGAATATCGAAAAATCCGGCCTGACCAAATTTATTAATATTGTCCCATAGATTCATATGCCACAATCAAATTCAAGATCGTTGAAAAATGTAGAGGAGATAGATTTTGAAAATCGTCATTTTCGCATGAAAATCGTATATTTTGCATTTTGCCAACTTTGAAGTCACGTGACACGAAAACGAAAGTGAATATTCGAAAATTCGGCCCGATCAAAAATTTAGATATTGTCCATAGATTCATATGCCACAATCAAATTCAAGATCGCTTGAGAAATGGCGGGAGGAGATAGAATTTTGAAAATCGTCATTTCGCAACATTCAAGGCCTCGTGGACTTGACCTTGACTTCGGTGACCTTGAAAAGTCATAACCATCGTGTACGTCTCATCGACCTCTATCAGGATCACTAATGACCAGATCTCCCGCTTCAACTTCATGTTGAACGGGATGGACGGACGGACGGATTGTCACCTCTCCTCTCAACACCAATATTATTAGGTCATGCGTCGAAGAGATGACCTAAAAAGGGAGACAGTGAAGATGCAGAGTGAGTGAAGAAAATGAATAATTATAAGGAGAAAAAGTATAACAATTGAAACAGAGTGACAGAATTTAAATTGTATTTGCATCAAGGAAAAGGTCTTTCTCCCATGATGATGTGATCATATTTTGCCACCAAAACACCATGCAATCATGTCATAATCATAATTTTCTCACAGATTGGACCAGACAGATTCACGTATGAATGAAAACAAAATTGCGTACATGGTCCAGGTGACTAGAATTTGATTTTTCTGGACACATTTGTTCACAAGTCTCTCAATACAGGGATTCAACAGCGGACATGTCCACCCCCCCCCCCCTCACTGTTTTGCTCGAATATAACATAAAATGTGTTTAGTACAATCTACACAGGATTGATGCAGGATTTCTCTAAATACATCAACTAATTATGTCCGAATCAGTACAACAAGGAAATTAGACACGCGGGGGGGGGGGGTGCATTCAGCCCATCATACTTGCACCACATCAACACCACACCAGTTAATGTGAAAAAAAAAAAATGCAAACAAAATTTGTGTTTTTTTCAGTGGTTTTGTTTTTGCAGTTTTTTTTCTCGGCAGGATGGATTGGAGGGGGGGGGGGTAGTGGACGAAAGTGCCTCTTGGGTGAGGAAACGCACAATCAAGACACACGTGGTGTGATTTCACGGGGGGGGGCGGGGGGTGATGATTTGGAATTTCCTGATGTGTTTTTTTAATCCCAGCATTGCACTTGAAATTGTAATTAACCCCCTACCCCCCCCCCCCCCCCCCCCTGTCAAAATGTTTGTGCATGTTTAATTTGCCTTTAACAGAATTTCCCTTCAAAATACCATTCAGAATCACACTTTAAAATTAACCTTGAGAATTACACTTATAGAATTACCCTTCAGAATTACACTTTAGTATTACACTTTAGTGAATTACCCTTTTGGAATTTACACTTTAGAATACACTTAGTATTACACTTTAGAATTTACCCTGAGAATTACACTTTAGAATTACACTTTTAGAATTACCCTTAGAATTTACCCTTGAATTACACTTTAGAATTACACTTTTAGAATACCTTCAGAATTACACTTATATTACACTTTAGAATTACCCTTTGGAATTACACTTGTCGAATTCACTTTAAGTATACACTTAGAAATTACCCTTGAAATTACAACTTTTAGAATACACTTTAGAATTTACACTTAGAATTACCCTTGAGATTACACTTTAGTTATTACAATTAGAATACCCTTGGAGAATTACACTTAGAATTACACTTTAGAATAACCCTTAGAATTACACTTTAGTATTACCCTTTGGAATACCCTTAGAATTACACTTTTAGAATTACCACTTTAGAATTACCCGTTTAGAATTGACTTTAGAATTACCCTTTTAGAATTACACTGAACTTTAGAATTACACTTTAGATTACCCTTGGAATTACACTTTAGAATACACTTTAGAATTAATCTAGAATTACCCTTTAAGAATTACACTTAGAATATCCCTCAAACACGTATTACACTTTAGAATTACCCTTTGGCATCCTAGAATTACACTTTGAATTACACTTTAGAATTTACCTGAATTTACACTTTAGAAAACTTAGAATTACACGTAGAATTTACACTTTAGAATTACACTTTAGAATTACCCTTCAGGAATTACACACACTTTAGAATTACCTTTGAATTACACTTTAGAATTACACTTAGAATACACTTTAGAATCCCTTGGAATTACCCTTCAGAATTACACTTTAGAATTACACTTAGTAGAATTACTTGAATTACCCTTCAGAATTACATTTAGAATTACACTTTAAGAATTACACTTAGGAAATTACACTTAGATAATTACACTTTAGAAATTACCCTTTGGAATTACCTCAGAATTACACTTTAGAATTACACTTAGAATTTACTATCCTTAGAATTACACCTTTTAGAATTACCCTTTGGAATGTACACTTTAGATTTAACTTAGAATTACACTTTAGAATTACCTTGGGAATTATTACCCTTCAGTAATTTACACTTTAGAATTACACTTTAGAATATACACTTAGAATTACCTTTTGGAATTACACTTAGAATTACATTTTAGAATACCCCCCGAATTACACTTGGAATTACTCCTCTTCAGAAATTACACTTTAGAATTACACTTGATACAAGAATACCTTTGGAATTACACTTTAGGAATTACACTTTAGAATTTACTACTTTAAATTACCCTTTGAATTACCCTTCAGAATTACACTTTAGAATACACTTTAGAATTACACTTTTAGAATTACCTTTTTGGAATTACACTTTTAAATTACAATTTTAGAATTACCCTTTGGAATTACACTTTGGAATTACCCTTCAGGAATTACCCTCAGAATTACACTTTAGAATTACACTTTAAGAATCACCCTTTAGAATTGCCCTTTCACAATTACACTTCAGAATTATGCTGTTAGAAATTACACTTTAGAACACCCCTTATAACTACCCTTCGAACTACCCTTAGAACTACCCATTTCGAACTCCCTTCAGAATTTACCCTTGGAATTTACACTTTGGAATTACCCTTCAGAATTACACTTTAGAATTTTAAAGTGATTTTTATCCATTGAGAGATCAGGCCAAAAATGATACATGCACAATACTCAAAAGTTGTGACGGATTCGCGAATGAAACTTGGTTGGACATGTTGGGTGTGTGACAGGAAGAAATGATTCAATTTTGGTGAGAAGATCGAATACAAAATCTGCGATACAATTAAATAATTTCATTTTAAAAGTAATTCTTCACCATTGGAGATAGGGGCCAAAAAAACAATATTGGTACTATACAGCAAGGATATTCCAAAAAATGTAATGGGCCCGATATGTTCTCGTGGATCAGGCATTGCGTGGCGGAGGCATGCCGCATTCACCGAGTGCTCTTTCTAGTTTTATTATTGTTTGGCTCGCGTGCGGTGAAGTTTCAACATCTGGCATTTGCCTTATCAGAGGCGCGCGATGTGTTTATGTTCATACTCGATGTGTTAAATTTATCATTAACACGTATGTTGTTAAAAAAAACAGCAAATGCTGCTTTCACAGGGCTCTGTCTGTGAGGAACATGCTCACGGACTCTGTCTGTGAGGTCAACATTGTTGTTTCAACAACCCCTCCATCTCCATCTTCCATTTTGTTGGACGATCTGAAATTAAAATATTCTCACAACTGAAACCAACTTCAACCTTGACACTTTTAACTTATTTAAATCAGTACTCTCAGTTTTGTTCCAGACACCTTCGTGGCCTCTATTACAAGGCTCCGAAGGAAAAACAAACAAAAAACTGGAAATGTGGAAACAAATTTGAATCAATCTGTTATGGAACCTGATGAAGTCCATTGTTTATCGCAACAGCTACCCTTGTACCTCTCACGTTCTGGCGAGAAGGGTATTTCAAACATGGTGGCTGTGTGGCCCCAGAAGCACGTGCTGCAAGGTTCGCTCTTGTTATACACACAAATTCAGTGCTTGATAGCACTGATGTTTCTGTATTATTCTCACTGAATCTGTTATTACATTGTATTTTACTCTTTATCAACTCTTTTATACCCCCCCCCCCCCCCAAAAAAAAAAAATCAAACAGAAATTTAGAAACGAATATTTCTTCTTCTCTGTCTTTTCTTTTGGTCCTGACTTCTACTGACTTGTTCAACAATGTTCACGCAGTAAAACTTCCCCCCAATTGGGTTTTTTCAGTGATTGCTTTTGTTCACATTTTCCACAAATTTTCTGGAACTGGACATCAACGTTTTTAAGATGTGCCAGCAGATTACTTTTTCCAACTCTGTTGTGCGTTGTGTGGTGCAGCTGTTTCTGACATGAGTTTTTTTGTGTGTATTGGCTTTGGTCATTCTCTTTTGCTAACACCACCTCCATCCCTCACTTTCTATCTCTTCCCCCTCTCTCTCTCTCTCTCTCTCTTCCTCTCTCCCTCTCTGTCACCCCCTCCTCATTTCCTCCCCCCCACAGTGTTATAGCAACATTTTGGTGATGGTGTCACTTCTCCCCCCCCTTTTTCCTCGCTCTTTTCCCTTTCCGCAGCTTCCTCTTTCTGTCCACCCTCCGTTCCTCTCCTTCCCCTACTTCCATCCTCTCCTCTTCTCCCCTCATTCCATCCTCTCCTCTCCCTCCATCCTCTCCTCCTCCCCTTCTTCTCCATCACTCCGCAGTGGCTTGCGGGCCGAGCAATTGAAGAATAGGGGTAGTTTTTGAGATTGACAGTTTGTTCACTGCGATTTCATTCGCTCCACCATTGACGACAGTAAACTGCTCTCAATACAAAGTTCGACTCCCGAACCAGGACATGAACCGTCATCCCAGTGTTTACGGACATGCGTCGGTTCATCATTGCTGTGTTGGCAGGATCCCACGGAAGAACGTTAAACCTGTCAGAGTTATTTAGAGGGAAGCTTAAACAATCCCATTTGTGTTACTTCGTCAAGAAGAGGCGATGCCATCACCCGCCACCCCTAAACAAATTACAGATCCTGTCCTTACCAGCCAGGGGGCACTGCATCAGCGGCCACATCAGTGCTCCCAGCAATGATGCAAACCAGGAACCAAAGACTGCCACACGAATATGAATGAATATCTGACTGCACTGCACTGCACCCATGACCCAACAACGAACAGACCAAAACAACAACAACCACATGTCCACAACCTTCTGTGTGGTAGCTGAACAAGAATTGCTATGTTTCGGTCTCACGTCTTCTCTCCATGTCCTCAAGACCCCTGAGTAAGGTGTATCTCCAGCTTGACATGTCGTACCTTCTTTTTACATTCCTCGTTTTTTATTTTGAAGGCGTTGAATATTTTTGTGTGGAATTATTTTTAAGATGGAATGAAATTGCTTCTGTAGATAATTATTAATACACGGTAGTGGGAATGAGAGAACGCATCGAGAGGCGATTCGAGAGAAAGAGTTGAGGAAAGTGAAGAAGAAGAGTCGTGTGTTGATGACAAAAGCGTGGATCCGTGTTCCCGGGAACACGAACAGGGAAAGAAACATTCTCCAAAGCGAGTGTGAGTGGATCGAAGTTGTTGTGAAGATTCATGGGTTTTAACATCTCGTGAGTAGACTAAAGCTCGTCGATGTAGTTGGTGTTGTGCACGTGCGTGCCACATTTCGACGTTTCCATGTGGGAACGGTGTTTTTTAATGTTCCACACAAGGGTTCCAGTTCATGTGGAGTTTACATTTGAACCACTAGAGGGCGAATGATTCGATTGAAATCAAGGCAGATTAGAAAGTTTGTCCTCATCATCATTCCGGGGGAAAAATTACATGTGATAAATTGAAAGATGGGGGAAAGCTGCGCTAGCTGTTGTTTGTACCACCGAAGGAGGATGAAACAGATGGTAATTTCCTTTCATAATTACTGTGGATGTAGATTTAAGTTAGTATACATAAACCACAGTATTATACATATCGTCCACAACAACATAACGTCAATAGAGATACATGTAGCCAACATTACGTCACATACAGAATCGCACAGTACATGACGCACAGTTATCCTCAGACGTCACAGAATATTGCCAGAACATACTCTCACAGATTATCCCTCT
>CM068968.1:4151855-4162780 GCA_035128595.1 Eptatretus atami
GGGGGTCAAGGTACTCAGAGTGGAGGAAGCATCATGAAGAGTGGTATGTTCACTGCTTCTTGAAAGGTTCGCCCACCACGTATGCCCAAGTTGGTTGTTGGAAGGATTCCTGTCGTGTGCAGCCGGAATCGGAACAGCTGACTGTGCTCAGGTGTGAAATGAAGGTTGAGGAGCTGGAAGGATCTTCTGAGACTCGCTAAGATAAAAATAGAGGATGTGAACTGCCTTTGGTCGGAAGAGGAGCACAAAGCGCATCAGAACTGAACTGGTGAGTTGTATTCTATTCATTACCTTTGATGGGATCTGTGATTGTTTAGCACTGGTTTTTTTACGTTTTTTTATACACAGTGATGATAGAGGTCTCATGGAAGACCGGAGAGTTTACAGTGGAAGGAGGAATATAAATGGAAAAGGGGAGAACAACAACAACAGCAGAGTGGGAAGTGAGAGTGAGAAGAAAGTGTGTGTGAACAAGTTTGAGATGTGCTGTGACTGATTTGGGCCAGAAGTATAACATCTCAAATAACAGAGTAGTCACTGTAGGTAACTGTGTGGGATCAAGTCACTCAGAGTGAGGGAACATCATGAAGAGTAGTATGTTCACTGCTTCTTTAAAGGTGTCGCCCACCAATGTACGTCGCTCAAGTGGTTGTGGAAGGATTTCTGTCGTGCTGTGCAGCCGGAATCGCAACCAGCTGGACTGTGGCTCGGGTGTGAAATGAAGGTTGAGGAAGCTGGTAAGGATCTGATATTCTGCACGATAAAAATTGGAGGATGTGAACTCATTGGTCTCGAAGAGGAGCAAAGACAGCTGAATGGTAAGTTATTATGATCGTCATTACTGCTAATGGGACCTGTGCTTGTTTCATGCCCAGTTTTTTCGTTTTTCTGTTTGTACATGATAGATGGTCAGGAATAGGAAATAAAATCGGAAGGGGAAACAACACAATAACAGCAGAGTAGAAGTGAGGTGAAGGGTAGGGGAGAGGATACATGGGGGTGACAACGCTGACACAAGTTGATGAAACAACAAGAAAAGTTAGGGAAAGTGGGTGCGAAACAGAAAAGTACAACAATCAACACAACAAAGATCATGTTTGGATGTGTAAAGAATGATTTGCAAGATGTGGCGAACAGAGTCTTGAATATCTGGAGGGAAGAATAGAGTGACAGAAAATGTGAAAGTTGTTTCCACAGGCCGGAAAAAAATCGGAGGAATGAGGCGAACAGTGTTTTGGGAAATTGGAAGTTTCAATCCAGAAGAGGGCTGCTGTGGACATATTTAGTGCACGAAACCTGGGGTGGGACAAAGGCATGCGGAAGAAGAGACAAAAGAGACAAGGGCAAGAAAAAGTACGCACCGTCCTGTCTGGATGTCACCATGATTGGCCCCATTAACTTGGCTTCCATATAGGAGATTCCATTTACCTTGAGGTCTTGTTTCCGGCTATGAAGCGAGTGCGATTGAGGGCATTGGGTACCAGCCATAGGGACGAGTAGTGCTCATCATGCTTCTGATGAAGGCCTATGCCTTCCGACATCAAGCAGCCTCACGGAGTATTAAGGAAGGACTTGCACAATGAGGATGCCTCTCTTGCCTTTGGAGACCAATCGCAGAAATGTCGGTTTTCCCTCAGAGAGATCATGGCTGATAGTGAGACGCCAAAAAGTTTCAGTGACTGATATTGAGGATTGTAAGGAAAGGAGAATGGAAGGGTTTGCAAGATTGTCCTTTGGCACACGAGAGAGCGTGAAGAGTAAGAGATTTGTCAGAATTCAACAGATATATTCCAAGTGTTTGAGCAGCTCGCTGATTCTATCAAGGTCAAGAGAGTGAAGACGGCTGCTTGCCTGTCTCTTCTTTAGAAGACATGAGGGATGTATAGCAGGGAGGTAGTCATAGCAAAGGGATAAAGAGTATTTTATGGATCAATAATGGGCCCGTGAATCTTCAATCAGTGCTCACATTCGGTGGGACTCCAATCCATTGTTAGGAGGAGAAAAAGGCGCCACATGTGCCATGGATAGAGTGAACAGTCCAGTGCCCTTACTACAAGTTGCTTTCATTCACCAAAATGATTTCCAAACCCAACCCACTTGAGCTTTTTCTCCATTGCTGTCTCTTTTGATCCTTCCATTGCCCTGCATCAATACAGGTCACAATGTTTGGCTTAGTCTCTTTTCATTTCCATTCCCTGCATTTGTCCACGGTGTTAACCTGCACACTCAGTCATTTCGTTTTCCAAGAGGTTTGACTTTCAAGACAAAACAACAAAAAGAATCAACCAGATTGTTTGTAATTGTTTGTGATTTGCCATCAACGCGGTTGGAGAGATAAACCTTTCTTCTATTTTGGGTTCTCCGATCATTTTTTCTTTGCCTCTCAATTTTGTTGGCTGTGATTTTGGGTGGTGTGATATTCCGCACTGAAGTTGTGGCTGATGAGCATCTGCAACATCGAGACACGTTTCGTTCTGAATCGTAATGCTTGATATCGCTAATGCTTTGACACAAACACCATTCCCGTGTTGGGGAAATGATTTATTTCTCTCTCTTTCAAGGAAGAACTCAAATCGGATCGATTTTACAATATACTGATTATACTGTAGGGTGGATAATACTGATTCTGGCTCACTTTTCCCCATGTAAATGAACATGGGCGGATTTTTCAGCCCGATCACATTTTTTTTCGCCCTAAATTAACCTCCTTTATCCAAGGTATATTTTGTTTGTCTCCCCTTTTTTAAACCTAGGGGGCATTCTAATTCAATAACCAATGCGCAAGAAAAAGATTGCTTCAAGTAGCCAACGTATAATGTGGTTTGTTCAAAGGTGATTCTGAGAGATATTGAAAACCTGTAAGCCGAGGGGACCTCAGTTTTCAAATAAAACAATGCATATGTGTTTAGGCTCACGTATTGACCTATAAACATTTGTTCATTTCTATATTCCTTCAATAGTTAATTTTCTTTGCACAATAATCCCATCTAAAATATTTAAAATAAACACATTGAAATCTTTTAATATTTTCAAGATAACCCCTTGTTGGGTGCCATTAACGAAATGATATACTTCTCTTATGATCTCATCTCGACACCCCTGAGTTGCATAATCATTTTGAGATTATAGTAAATTGTTTTTCCATTGTTCAATTGATAACATGAGTTTCAGTCCATTGAAGGATATTTCATTTTTTTTCTTTACATCCTCTAACTTATAGTTTTTTAAAATTGATTCGCTATTAATTTGTTTTATTTAAACCTTTGTTTCGTTATTTTTCATAAACTTTATTTGATTATTTTTCACATTCATTATGTTTTCATTTATATACAGATGAGATTTTCTCCACTCTTTAGTTTGATATACTGGTTTAACCATTTATATATTGTGAAAAAACCGTGGCGGTAGCCCTTAAAAAACCCTAAACCCATCTTCCCTTGTTTAAAACCTTTGTGTCATATGGAACACATCTATTCTATACATCTTTCATACAATATCCATATGGAACACAATCTATTCCATTATCTAAATAAATCTCTTATCATCAAGGCTCCTAATGCTTTTATTTACTTCTTCACTATATATGTTATGTTTATAACTTCTTATTGTATTCATTTTCCTATATTCTTCTTTCTTATTTCCTCAAACAATTATATATTTCTAAAGTTATTGATTTCTTTATTACATATTTCTTTATCCCTTTAACCTCTTATCAATCTGATCTGATCACCATCTTAATAAGCATATGCTTTGCTCTCAATCACATAACCTCACTCATTTACTTTCCACCAACTCATCTTAAACTTACCAATAACCTTTTCCATTCTTTTTTTTGGAAATATAAACTCGCTCTTCTTACTAAAATTACTTGTATCATATACTGCCAAATATTTTTCTTCAATATCTTTATAAACTCATCAGTTTTTATAATCTACGGAAATAAAATATCAGTGTCCATATACAACAATGAAACATTTTCACCATACTGCTTTCTTTAAGCCATTATACCAATAATCAACATCAATATCTTTGATAAATCAAGAACTACTGCTTGTTCAATTAAATTGGTTTATCCATTACAATACTTTCCGTTTTTCATATGAATAGGCAGAAAAGTTCTCTGATAAAACCTCTCTCTCTCAAAACTTGGTTTATTTATCAATCTAGAAGCTTCTTTCCAAGATGTTGCGAATCTAATGTTTTTGCTCTGTTTCTAAATTTTCCATAGTCCCTTTCCAAATACAGCAATTATTCATTTAATTTTAAAAAGTCCTCTTCAAATTTACTTTTGTATTTGGCTCTCAACCTATCTGTATTGATTTAATATACCTTTTCATCCAAGGACTTTGTTTAATTTAAAAACTCTAAATGAATTTTTAGCTACTCTGAACCAGCAGATAAATATTGTCTCAAGTTCCTTTATGCAAAACATATCCCTTTTATCATAAAATGTTGTTTAATAACTTTTCTGTTGATTTTCCTTTAATATAAAACGTTTATGATAATCACTTAACGCATTCTTTCTTTGGGGTTTCTTTCTCACATGCAAAAAGAAGATCTTTTATGCTTATTATGAAGATTACTTGGGTACTTCAAATCAACTTTCAAATAATGAACCCTTCTTCTCCCCATTCAAATTCCTCTTGACGAAGAAATAACAATATTCATCAAGCCTCATAATCCTTTTCTTCCACCCCACCTCTAATTTACCATAAGGCAGAGATTGAGACATTGCCATCATGACAAGATTATTAGCATCAAAATACATCAAATAATTACTATCTTTTTCACTTCTTATAAATTTGGAAGATATTATATTATTTTGCCTTTAGCATATCTTTTTGAACATAACTTGGCTGATATCCCACCTCTCTTAAAGACTTCTCAATCATCAAAAGCATATCACATCACTGGATTACATCAATATCTTGTTTTGTCATTTTCACATTGCACTCCAAGCTAAACCAGGAGCTGTGAAATTAGTGGGCAGGATCTAATCCATAACAATTTTTATTATGACCAGCAGTGATCTAAAATGCTTCAAACACATCAGCTAACAATAAAACATCTGTTTTTAGATACAATCATGAATATTCTCCCAAGGTTCTTTATCTTCAATATTTTTCCCAAATTTCTTTTGCGTGTTATATTCTTATCACTTATCTCTTCTTCATAAAGGTTATTATAGAACTTTCTTTTGAAGGGAAGTTGTGTTTTTAAATCTCCATAAATGATTCATGATAATCATAAGGATAAATTCCTCCTTGTAAGAATTTTCTCTTACTTTTTGAATTTCATTCTTGTTTGAATTTCCTCTCGAGTTAGAATTCCGCTCTTTAACCAGAATTGTCATCTTAATAATCAGAATTGTCCTCTTTAGTTAGAATTTCATTCATTGTTTGAATCTTTCCTTTACAAATTAGAATTTCATCTTCAAGTAAGAATTTCCTTCAATTAAATTTCTCATTAATTAGAATTTCTCTTTACTTTGAATTCTCGTCTTTAATCTAATTTCTCTTTAGTTAAGAATTTCCTCTTTTGGAAAGCAATGAATTAAGATTTTGGAAAAGAGCCTGTGGAGCTTAGACTTTGATGCTAGGTTTGGCTATGGTGTTCCATGAAACTTGTAAGAATCTAGAAACCTAATACGAGTTATAGGTTTTGTGAATATCATTTTTGCAAATGAAATATCTTTTGACTTGTTGTTTGTTATGGCATAGAAATATTCCCCTGGTGTTTTTGAAAGTTCATTTATAAATAGATGTGTATCATAGTTGGCGCTGTTTGTGAAGAAGACTGGAAAAAAAGAAGGTAATTTATAATTAAGATTACAACAGGAATGAGCGGGACTCTATTTTTACCAGTAGATGACAATGATCCCCTAACTTTAGACTCCTCAGTTTCTTCCTCACAAATATGACAGATATTGTTCTTCTAAATTCTATTTTTCTTCTTTGGTTAATTTCTCGGTTTCATTTGTTTCTTTCATTAATTTAGTTAGTCTAACAATCCTTTTCTAAATCGTTTTAAAGCAAACTCTTGTAAAGCATTTTTCCACGATAATGTTTAAGTTTATATAGTTTTTCTCCAACAGATGATTTGATATAATACAGCAGCCCACAAGGATAGTTTTTTGATATTTTATTTGTTATGATTCTTTTGGATAAGGAGAAGCAGTACATTTTCTTTTTTAAGGAATACACTCAAAAATCAGCGTAATATCACAAATGGGTGCATCATGATTTATTATAATCTTCAAAAAAATCTTTTCACAGGTTTACGCATGTGTAATTACAGCTGATTTATGATTACTAACCATATTTTGGAATGTTGTTTCTAATCGTTCTTTTGTATGAAATTGAATTAGACATCGCTTGCAAGGGATATATTTTGTTTGCTGTTCTGATACCTGAGAAAGAGATTAATCTTGATAAATTATTGATGTATGTGTAATGTTGAATCTTTCCAACTAAAATATAAAAGATCAATTCGTGTGTTTCTTCATTTTTATAGTTGTTTGAAATTTTTAATATTGTGAACTTTGGTTTGTATCCATTAATCCATATACATTAATAGAAAGATTATTCTTTTTCTAAAATTTAGGAATATCTGTTTAGTGGATTGGGGAATTTAAAATCTTTAATGTCCAAGGGTCTTCTCAGTATTTCATTAATATTGTTTTTTCTCTTTCTGAATTAACATTTTGGTGGATGTAAGTGAGCAAGAAAAAGACCAGAGAAAACATTTATTACATTGTTTCTTATATTAACAACTGCCTTCTTTAGTTTTATTTCTTTTGGTAATTCAATATAAGCAAGAAAGCTTTAAGAGGGTTTGATTTAGAATGTGTATATCTAAAAGATGATTTTTTTAATATTGAATCCACTTCCTACCATGTATTACAAACACCTCCTCTTGTCTTTGATAGTTCTTCATAAACCCACATATTCAAAAAATCTTGAATGATGTTATAAAATGAAGATCTGTTCTCATATAAGGCAGTTTTGTTCTCATCTTCGTCTTTTCATATTCATTTTCACTCCCATATAACTTTAAGTTTTCATTTCTTTTAATGTCTTTTTATAACTTTTTCAACATCAGGTTTACTATTTCAATTGATTCAGCTTTGATGATGGACCGGGTTTCTCCAAATTGAAAATCCTTATTTTTAATATGCCCTTTAAATGCCCCATGCAGTGTTTTCCAAATATGATAGCTCCTTTACTTAAACTCATTTTTCTTGTGTTTTTGTGAATTGAAGATTCTATATAACTACTCTTCAAAACTCCTTTGAGCAGATATACAATGTTTTATCTTTCCCAACTCAGAGGAGATATATTAATGAAATAGATTAAATGTGTGTTTGTTGGTTCGGAGGTGTTTTCTATAATGTTTTATATTCGTGATTAAAAACATCGAGTACGTTGTATTTCACCATATTTATATATAAAACTTTGCTGAAACTAAAATATTATTCTTGATGAAATTTCGTTTATTTAAACAGGTGAATCTGTGCTTAAACCCTAAATTTCTTGATGAAAATCTTCGTTGATTTACAGGTGAATCTCCTGCTTAAAACTAAAATTTCCTTGATGAAAATTTCGTTTAAATTTACGTGAATCTGTTGTTAAACTAAAAATTTTCTTGATGAAAATTTCGTTGATTTACAGGTGAATCTCTGCTTAAACTAAATTTTCTTGATGAAAATTTCAGTTTATTTTACAGTGAAATCTGTGCTTAAACCCAAATTTTCTTGCTGAAATTTCGTTTGATTTTACAGGTGAATCTCTGCTTAAACTAAAATTTCTTGATGAAATTCGTTTACTTTTACAGGTGAATCTGTGCTTAAACTAAAATTTCTTGTGGAAAAAATTTCGTTCATTTACAGGTGAATCTGTCTTAAAACCATTTTATCCTCCAACTTTCACTTAATACATAAAATGTTTCAGAACAAAAGACAGTTCAAATCAATCTCTTCATTTGTTAAAGATACTGAGAATATGTCCAGGATGTAAAATTGAACAAAGATAAATATAACAACTTTGGATAAAAACAATTATGGCGAATGATATGAGTTCTTCAATCTTACTTCAGTGGAAGGGCTTTTAGTATACCTGGAAGCAACATCAATTAAAGTAGCTCTAACAAAAGTTTCTCCTCTCCTTCTGGCAAATAAATCAAACTAGAAAAGCATGAAACAAGACAAAGTATCAAAACAATAAAAACTCGGATGAAGCTTAAGAAAAGAAAAGATAAGACCATCTGTAATATGGCAAGGAGAAATTTGTAATTTTTTTCAAACAACCTCAAAGAATATAATCCGATGAAATAAAGGATGTAACATATCAGCGTGAAATGACATTTCGTTTCAATTGTTAGTTAAGGATCATTTTAAATTACGCTTAATAAAAAAATGTACAGTTGACATCTGTTAATGAAAAATATATAGATAATCGATGGTAATGTTTTTTCTACTATTTAAATATGATAAATATTAACTGAAGAATTTTGAAGATTATGAGAGTGATATGATACCGAGAGTTTGCATTCAAACATGGTTATGATACCGAGAGTTTTGTGTTGCAAACGATAGTTATGAAAGTATAGATGATTCTGAAAAGTATCGAAGATGATATCGAAGATGAATTTCAGTTTAAGGAAAGTTTTACTTTATAAATATGGAATAGTTTACTCGATTTTGAGGCCTCTTGAAATTCCTGATTCTCCATATGACAAATTTGAGAATTGTCCTGCGTGTGGAAAAGACGGGATAAACACAGAGTCAAAAGCCTATAAACAATGTAATCTGTGATCATGCTTCTAACTTAATGAATAATAAAAAATATAAAAAGGAAATAATTCTTTTAGATTTACACCAAAAAAATGAATTACTTTACAAGAATTGATTAGGAAATGAATGGTAAGTAGAGGGTGATAACACACCTTTCCCTTACAAGGGAAGAAACTGAACGTATTAGAGAAATGTTCAAAAGGATTGTTGTTATATATTATCCATTGGATGTGATCAGGGAAATATCAACATAAGATATTGCATAAATAAAATAATGATTATCTGTATTAAACCTGAACTTAGGATAAAATACAGAGATTTTTTTTTTTTTTTTTCTAAAAAGCCAATGATAAATTAAATAACCTGTTTTCCAAATAATATAAACTGAATGATTTTTTAAACCCATTTGGGAATAATAAGCTTTTAGAAATTTACAATCATAAAAAATAATCCCAAAATTCATTAAGATGCCTCATAGTTGGTTCAAGTGGATGTGGAAAAACCTGGCTTACTTTTAAGATGCTCCTCACTCAAACTTTTAGATTATGATAATTTGAATAATTTTTCACAAGTCGAGTTTTCAACCAGAATATCAACTACTCTCACAAGGTTTTTAATGCTGGAACATTTTCAAAAAGAAGATATAATCGGTTTATTTAAACTTCAAAAAAACCTAAATGATTATAACATTGAGATATAATACAACTATTTTGTGATACACAGAGATGTAAAAAGAAATCAAAAACGGCGATAACTTGTATTCTTAGTGATAATATCGGATGATTATACCGTCTCCCCAAGCATTGGATTAAATCCAAAAAGAAACTCGTTATCTTTTGATGATTGTGTTAATGAGAGAAACCAACGGTAATGGCCAGCTTACTACACAAGAAGGGAGACATTCTTCTTGTTAATTGGTATTTATCTCTTAGTCAACGTAACTTTCAACTTTCCTCGTCGTTCCATCAGAAACAATTGCTAATACTTTATTTTATTCAAGTTAAATTCAAATAGATATTAACAATTTTTTGGAAGACAATTGTTCTACATTATATAGTAAACAAGGAATTTGGGGATTCACATGAAACACACGCTGAAAAATATAATATATGTTGTGAACAAGATGAGATATCTACAATGATAATTTTTCAATAAATAATGATGCGAAAGAAAGAGCAAGAAATTTCAGGGAACATCAAGAGTGGTTTCAAAGCTTGCAAAACACAGGAAGACATAAAGAAGAAACGCGACAAAAACAACGGGTTGAAGAAGCATTTGAAAGAAAACAAGAGGAAATTTTTTAAACCACTTTTAAAAACTTCCCAGAAAAAATTATAGAGATGTTTTCCACAGTTCCTACAATAAAAATATACTCGAAAAGCTCCAAGTGTTTAAGAGATTTCAGTCAAATTGACGAGGAAGAATTAGAGCATATAGGAGAATTAGAATATGATGAAATGAAGGATTATTTTAACAACTGGAAGAGATGAAATCGACCCCCTGATTATATTGTGAATGCTCTTCAAACAAGAATATTTCAGGCGGATTCAAAAACCAAAGCAGGGCTCATTCCAACAGAACACATCAAGCAATATTCATCTTGTTCAAGAAAAAGGTAATTGGATATTTAATGATGAATTAGGTTCTTGAATTCTGCTCGACCCCCTGGTCAAACTAGACTCCGAGATAATGTTTCTTCTGCAACAAAAGATGGAAGACAAGGTTCAACTGTGAGGGATGAATCAAAAGTAATATATGATAAACAATTGTATGAGAATAATGATGGATCAAAGTACTATATTGATCTGCTGAACCTGTTGATTATAGGGTTTATTCTTCTGGTAAAAGTAGGAAGAATGAGAAGGAGAAACACATTTATTCAGGGCTTTAAGTATCCTTGTTCAGGTGTTAGTTTTCTTCCAAATGACCCTCACAATTAGTTAATAGACTGTTATTTGTTGTTAGGCAGTAAGAAGGCTGGAAATAACAATTGTTTTAATGAAGCATCAGCCATTTTAGACGAGTTGATGAACATGAAAATAATTATAAACATCAAATATAAAGACCATTTATCTCATATTAAATAAGATGAGAAGCAAATCTTAGTTTCAATTTCAACAACAAAGCGACAAGA
>CM068968.1:4261598-4273961 GCA_035128595.1 Eptatretus atami
GAAATTCACAAACAATTACAACTATCTGTTTGATTTTTTTTGTCTGAAAGTCAACCTCTTGGAAAACGAAATGACTGAGTGTGGCATGTTAACATGTGGACAAATGCAGGGAATGGAATGAAGAGACCAAAAGCCAAAACAGTGACTGTGTGATCGAGGGCAGTGGAAAGGATCAAAAGAGACAGCAAGTGGAGAAAAGCTTAGGGTTGGGTTGGAAAACATGTGTTGAATGAGTCAAGATTGTAGTGAAGACTGGACTGTCACTCTATCATGAACATGCTGCTTTTCTCTCCCAAACAAATGGATGGAGGTCCACAATGTGACACATGAATCAGGGCCATCTCTGAGCCATAAAATCCTCTTTATCCCTTTGCTGTTGACTCCATGCTTGCTGTGGACATCTCTCATTCTTTCTGAGAGAGCAGGAAGAGCCTCTTTCACTCTCTTTCATACCTTGATAAGAATCACAAGCTGCCAAGACCACTTGTAATATGTCTTTGAATTCTGACAAATCTCTTACTCTCACTCCTCTCTGTCCAAAGACCATCTGGAACCCTCCCATCTCCTTTTTTAACAATCCTCAATCAGTCACTGAAACTTTTTGGTCTCACTTATGCAGCCATGTCTCCTGAGGGAAACACATTTCTGCATGGCCCTCCAAAGCCAGAGTAGGCATCCTCCATTTGCAAAGTTCCTTCTTAATACTCCCTGAAACTCGTTATAAAGCAATAAGGCCTTCATCAGAAGCATGACACTCTCCCCTATGGGCGGCACCTACCTGCCTCACTCGCGCTTCGCGCTTCATGCTGTGTAAAACAAGCCTCAAGGTAAATGGAATCTCCGATGATGAAGCCAAGTCAATGGCAATCACGGTGACAATTCCAGACAGGACGCGTGGGTGCTCTTTTTGCCTGTCTACTTTTCGTGTTTTTCCATGCTTTGTCCGCAACCCAGGTTTTTCTGCACTAAAATATGTCCACCAGCAGCCCTCTTGCTGGTGAAACTCAATTCCAAAATTCACTGTTCGCCTCCATTCCTCCGTTTTTTCCGCCTGTGAAACAATTTCACATTTTCTTCCACTCTCATTCTTCCCTCCAGATCTCAAGACTGCTGTTCGCCACCCATCTCAAATCATTCCCCATCCAACATGATCTTTGTTCGTTGATTTGTACTTTTCTGTTTCATACCACTTTCCCTAACTCTTCTTCTTGTGTTTCATTCAACTTGTGTGAGCTTGTTTCACCCCCATGTTAATCCTTCTCCCCTCCCCTTTCATCTCACTTCTATCTGCTGTTATTGTTTGTCGTTTCCACCCCTTCCCATTTTATTATATTCCATGAGCCTCTAATCAGTAACGCAAAAAAACTAAAAGACTGGGGCATGAACAAGCACAGATGCCCATCAGCTGTAATGCCCGGATCATTAAACTCAACCATTCAGCTGGTCATCTTTGCTCCTCTTCCAGACCCAAATGAGTTCATCATACTCAATTTTATCTGCAGAATATCAGATTGCTTTCCAGCTCCTGCAACCTTCATTTCAACACCCGAGACAGTCAGCTGTTGCGATTTTGGCTGCACACGACAGGAATCCTTTCCAACAACCAACTTGTAGCATTACATGGTGGTGAACATTTAAAAGAAGCAGTGAACATACCACTCTTCATCGATGTTTCCTTCACTGGTACCTTGATCCCCACAGTACAAACACGTGAACTACCTCTGTATTTGGAGATCTTATACCTCCCAAATCATCACATAGCATCTCAAACGTTCACACACATTTCTTCTCACTCTCACTTCTACTTCTGCTGTTGTTGTTTCCCCTTTTCCGTTTTATTCTCTTCCATGCACTCTCGGTCTTCCATGAGCCCTCGATCATGCACTGTGATAAAAAAACATAAAAAACCTCCAGTGCTAAACAATCACAGATCCCATAAGTAATGAATATAATGACAAAACTCAACCAATTCCAGCTGATCGCTTTGCTCCTCTTCCAGACCAAAGGAGTTCACATCCTCCATTTATCTGTAGAAGGTCCAGAAGATCCTTCCAGCCCTCAACCTTCATTTCAACACCTGAGCACAGTCACGCTGTTCCGAAATTCCAGCTGCAACGACAGGAATCCTTCAACAACCAAACTTGGGCGTATGTGGTGGGCAACCTTTAAAGAAAGCAGTGAACATACCACTCTTGCATGATGCTTCCTCCACTCTGAGTGCCTTGATCCCACACAGTATCTTCAGTGCCACAGAAAAGTCTACACCACCTTTGAATAATTTTCACGCTTTTTGCCTTACGACTTGGAATTAAATTGCATTAAATTAGGCTTTTTCCCACCTTATATTTAACAAAACATCGTAACCCACATATTTACAAGTGAACAAACAAAGTTCTACAAACTTCAGGAAAAATTAATTTAAAAATACAAACTTAGAATGGCAGAGAATTTGGGATAAGAAGTGTACGCTGAATATAAGCGCAATGCGAAAAATAAGTGCACACTGGCCTCCCTATTGATTTCTCCATTAAAAATAAGCACACAATAAAACGTCATTGTAAGGCTTTGAAAACTGAAGAACTTTTTGAATGAAATGCAAAACGAGAGAGCTTGGCGGCAACCCAACACAGCACATCACCCAAAGAACACATCCCTACTGTGAAGCATGGCGGATGGCAGACATCATGTTAGTGGTGTTTTCTCATCAGCCAGGCGACTGAGGCATCTGTCAAGGACAGAATGGAAAAGGAGTGTCGGAGCATACCAGAGGAAAACCTGCTGCCCTCTAGCAAAGAAAGCTAAATTGGGGGGACGGAAGTTCATTCTTCAGGCATCTATGACACGACCCGAAGCACACAATCAAAAGCACACTGGAGTGGCTAAGGACAAAACGTTTTAAATTTTTTGGGGGTTTCTTTCCCTGAGTGGCCCAGTCAGAGTCCCAACTTAATCCCAATCGCAAAAATCAATCGGGTACGACTTGAAGATGTGCTGCCATCAATGCTCCCATGCAACTTGACTGAGGCTTGGAACAGTTTGTGTCGAAGAATGGGACACAATATTGCCCAATCAAGTGTGCAAAGTTGTTAGAGAACCTATCCCAACAGACTCCACAGCTGTAATTGCTTGGTCAAGGTCATCCACCAAAGTAAAACTCAAGGGGGGTGGACACTTACAAGGAGGTGGGACACTTATTCAACCAAGATATTCTAGTTTGTATTTTTAATTAATTTTCTGAAATTTGAAAGAATTGTTTTTCCATTTGGAAGTGTATTCAACGAAGTGTAAATAAAGGTGGAAAAAGTCTGTATTTAATGCAATTTCATTCCAGGCTAAAGGCAAAAAAGGTGAAAAATTTGAAAGGGGGTGGACTTTCTATATGCATTGTATGTTATATGTAACTAACCTCTGTACTGAATTATCTCGCCCAAATCAGTAGCAGCACCTTTCAACGTTCAGCCCACAACATACAGCACGCTTTGGTATTCCCATAAATAAGATTGTACCATGTTATAAGACCAATACATGGTCGATTGTATTCCGTGTTTGATGTAAATTTTGATTTGGCCACATATTAAAAACATATTTCAACGTTTAGATATTGATTTAAAATCTGAGCTTGTTCATAATTTTAGATAAACACATTCATCGTGAGAAGGCTTTCCACACAAGTACAGAGGGCATGGATGAAGGAGTATATATTGTTTACGGCTGTGGAAATTCGCAAGACCACCATTCAGGTCCCAGTAGGTGAGGTTCTCTAAGTACATTGTGTTAGTTAGGCTCAAACCCGTTGTCTAAAGGATTTATGTGATTCATTCGGGCTGCGACGCTTTGAGATAGGCCGTTTTTTCTGTTACTAATCTTATTTTGAAACTCAAGCCAGTCCCGACCGCCATCATACTCCGCAAACCACTTACCACCACGCCCGCCATCGTCACAACTGCAACCACGCTCCAACCCTCAGACAACAACGCCAAATAGCCACGACCTTTAACCGTCACAACTCGCTCCCACGTCATTCGCATCATGCATTCCCACACGGCACCATGACCATTTCCCGCAGCATCTGTGAACACTGAGCGTCGGGCTTGTCCTGGGCTCGTTCAGCGATACGCACCGAGCCGCGAGTGCAAATAGCGGCCTATCCGAGGGAAAATTCGATCAGGAAGCTACAACGCCCACTTCTGATCCGTCCAATTAGGAAGCGCGGGGCGGCTTGGCCCCGCCTCCAGGCGGCGTCTTGTGTGAAATCGAGATATGCAAATTCCTAGATCAGGGGAGGTTCACGCCCCCTTTCCTCCACCAATGGCTGACGCGTGGTCCACCCCCGAGCTCATCCTGATCCGGAAATTGCATACTGGGTTGCTCCTGCCAACCTAATAAAGAAGACGTAGCGCAAGGCGAATTCGTGCAGAAGTGTGCAGTGAGTCGAGTTAGCAGAGGGTTGAGAGTCAAGTCAAGTCCAGGTTGAAGAACGGAGTCGGAGTCGGGTGGCGAAGGCATCAAGTTTGGTTTTCTGCGGTCGGCCTGAGGAGAATTGGGGGAAGAGGCCCAAGGAGCTCGGTCCGAGGCCAGGGAAAGACGGCGGTCGGCAACGAGTCGCGTGGGATCGCGTCGTCGTGGGAACCAAGCAGCATGCCAATTCTCCTCCCCCAGGGCATCAACCAATCCCCCCCTTTTCCCCCGCGCTGAGAGAAGTGCAAAAAGGGGGCCGTTCCACCCCCTTCCAAGCGGTGTCAACGAAACCCGCGAAGGAGCACGAAAGTTGGGGCACTGCCGCGCAGACGACATTTGCGGCTCGTCACGAGCGCCGGGCCTAGGACCCCCGGTCTCGCGGGCCTGGCCGCTCCTTCAGGTCGACGCGCACTATATTGGCCCACGGGCCCCGTCTGCCCTTGTCTTTGGAGGGTGGCGCTTTTCTTTTACTTTTGAGTAATGTTGTCCGGCGCCGTCTTAAAGTAGAAACTGTTAAGTGTTGCCGATGTTCGCTAGTATTCGGTAGTAAAATCTCTGCGTCATTGTTTCTTTTGTTTGCATTTGCTTTATGTTGGCATACTGTATGGCTGTATATGTGTGCTCATCCGTGTGTCGCGGAATAAATGTGCTTACTTGTTGAATCTGTGCCCGTTTCGCTTCGTCTTTTCTTTAATTGAATCTCCATACTTGCTTCACGTAAAAGTGGTTCGTAAGTGGGCTTGATACGCCGCCGATAATTAATTGGAACGCGTCGAGGCCTGACGATACAACGCTCGGTTATCCCGATAGCACGGAACGGACCGCTTAAGCGGCCGTGTCCGGAGTCGACCTACGGCGAGGTGGCGATCGCCCGGTTTACCATGCCGCGTGGTACTTAGGTAGTCGAGTTTGGCGAACAACCGCCTATCCACGCGGAGTGGCCGATTGCACGATCGTGGTGAGGTCCGAAAGCCCACCCGTGACTGGCTCCGGGCGATAGTTCCCGGAAGGGTCCAACGACAGAATTTTCCGTCGGTGGGCGAGGCGGCCGCCATATTCGAGTTCACGTGGCCGTTCGCTGACGCCGGCGGCGCGGAATTCGCAACATGGTGTCAGAGAGCGGGAAAAACGAACTCGTCGGTTCCAAGCTTTAAATTCACGGGAATCGGTCCCAGGGGTGAGAGTAAGCGACCCCCGATTCACCCTCCAAATTACGAGCGATTTAAAATTACTCCGTTACGAGAAATAAGATGGAGTCTCAAGCGAGCGGGTGCCCGGGGGTATAGAAATGTATATGTGTATAATGTAGGATCCATGGCTGCAGGATGGAAACCCGAGCATGACATTGGTGTGCAGGAACAGTTTCCAACCCCAAACAGAACGCCAGAGCCGAAATGGGTGAGCAACGGCCGCGGTATATGACACCTCCCTTCCCTCCTCCGAGAACCCTCCCCCGATCCCTGGCCGAACGGCTCACCTGAGTGCATCCACATGGCCCAGCTATTCGCCATGCTAACAAAGATACAAACAGCTGCCGAAATGAAAGGCAATGAAACTGAGAAAAAATGGATACGAATGCCCAACAGATGGAAAACCAAAATGGATGGAAAACACAAACAGAATGAAAGGGATGGCGGGTAAACGCAGAGCGTGGGGCAAATGTCTGCAGGCAGGCATAATGGCGACGCCACGTGCTGGGACGAACGAACTGGGAGGGTGCAACGGTTTTCAAGGCTTCCGCCTGCCCGCAATGGAGGCGGGTGAGGGCAGGTAGTTCGGGAAGACGTGTTGGGCGAGAAGCGTGGAGTGATGGAAACTGTGACGTGACGAAAGGGAAAAAACTAAATGGGGTGACTGCGACGTGTGGAGACAGACAGCGAGGTACAGAGACGCAGGAGTTTGAAAGAAATAACGGAAGAAATTAAAGGAGGTTAGAAGTGACGACAAGAGATAATAAGGAAATAAAAATTGAGAAGAGGGAAGCCAAGCAGAGACAAAGAAGGAATTTATGAAGTATTGCCCAGAGACACGGAGATTGAGAATGAATTTAGAAAAGTAGAGGAGAGACTACAAGCGATCCAGACGGGGTTAAAGACGCACAGCACACACACGGAGTAGTGGGAAGGAAAATGGGGGCGAAGCTGGCAGAACGTGTGGGGACCGGTGCGGCGGCAGCTGGATGGCCTTCCTCCAGGAACGAGGGGAGGGAGTATGCCCCCTTGAAGCGATTCACGACCAGGTTGGGTTCGGTCCGGTGCTTGCGGGGTCGAGGGGATGAGTTGCTGGAAACGGGTGTACGCCGAGCTTGGGGGTTATGGGGCCCCGGAACCAATTGTGGTGGAGCGATCCCGGTGTGATTGTCCCCAGTGGTGGTTGTCCCGGTGTGTGTGGTGCAAGGGTGTTAGTGTGCCCCCGTGTGTGGAAGCGACCCTGTGGTGTGAGTGGTGTGGTCGCGAGAGTGCGGAGAGCGTGCTTCCCAGCGGCGCGTGGTGTGAACAGGGGCACCGCAGGTGGAAGGAGACCACGGCGCGCGAGACGGCACGCGTGTGCGAACAGCCCAATGTGCGAGTGAGGCACGGTGTGCGTGAAGTGGAGACACCCGCGGGCGAGTGCCCCCGCTGTGTGAGTGTATGGCTTGTGTGAAGGAAATGGCACGAGTGAAGTGAGCGGCCAGAAGTGTGAGGGAACCATGTTGTGAGAGAGCGGTTATGTGAGGGAGATGTCGGTCGGCATGCGTGAGCATGCAGCCGCGTCTCCTGGGTGAGTGTGATGGAGTGGAGAGTTGGTGCGTCGAAACACGAAGGTGTGGGCGTGGGTTGAATGGCGACGGAGACGGCGACAGAGAGAACAAGGGCCCGGAGCGGCCGCAAGCGATTTTGAGCCACGGCGGTTCAACCCAGCGGCGAGCGCGAGGTCCGTGGCTGTGCGAACGCACGAGGCCCCACGTGCTCGCTTGCGGGAAGTGAGCCCCGGTTGGACGCCAGCGGTGGATGTTGCCGATCCCGCGGACAGGACAAAGGTTAGGCAGACAACGGAATTTGGACCGACGGGTTCTCCACGCGAGGCGTGTGTTTAAGCTCCAAACGGCCAGAGCACATGTGTTCGCGTGGGAGCCCCTCGGGTGCGAGGTTTGCTTTTGTGGTGCGCAAGGTGACGTCAAATGGCTGCACGTGTGGTCGGGATCGGCAGAGGGTGAAATCCCTGCCGGAATGGTACTGTCCAAAGAGGGAACGAGGTACGTGTGCAGCTGCATGACGGTCACGGCAAGGTACAAGGCGCGGCCTGTGAGTTGCCGCGCTGGTGCTGCGCGTAATTTGGATAAAAAAAAAAATTAACAAAAGCAAGCCTCGCTGTCCGGGTGAACAGGATTCCCCGGTAAAGGGGTGGAAGCCCCTTGCCTGGGCACAGGATGGAAACTAGCTAGGGGAAGGGTTAGTTTAGCTAGACGACTTCATGGGGCAGGGGTAAGTCCTCATTGGAGGCCCGTGAATGGATGATGAGAGGGATTGTAGTCAGATTAGGAGGGAGATGGAAAAGAGATTTGGAGACAGAGACAGACTGTGGATGTGTAGAGGGGACGTAGGCTTAGCTACGTAGTGTAAAAGAACGTGCTGTAGTTTAAGGGACGACGTGGGAGCACGAGTTAGTTAGGGGATGCAGATAGAAGGATGGCTGAGTTCAGCGGTGTGTGGTGTGAAGAAGTTTGTGGGTTGTGAAGTGGAAGCATGTCTTGTTGAGTGAGTGAGGCCAGCGGTCTGATTGTATGGAGTAATTGTGGAATAACATGGTGTGGATGAGTGATTGGGGGGAGGAGTGACTCCCGCCCAAGGGACCCCGGGGTTCAGTGTAGAGTGAGTTAGTGGGTTTAGCGAAATTGAAAAATGGAGGTCGTTTTTGATTGTTGTGAAAAGTAGGCTCGAAACCCGTTTGAGGTGGCAGGGCCTGTTGAGGGCTGGGGGCCTGGCTGCGAAAGTGAGTATAGCTGAGTGGGTACCGTCCGGGCACCAGGCTAAGTCGGCCGAGTAGGCAGGAGGCCCATGGGGGGCCCTGGGAATGCGAGTGGGCACGGGTGCGCCCGCATGGTGCGGGGGCCGGGCGCCATTAGCCGCGTGGGCAGTGTTGTGGGCACGGTGACCCGGAAGGGCCCGGGAAGCCAGCCTGCCACGTGAGTGTTTCAGGGAGTTGCCATGGAGGGCACTCCCCGTGTTAGGGAGCTGGTAGGATCGGAGCAAGTGAGTGCCCCGGGGGTGCCAATCGCGGAGAATCGGCACAGGCGTGCCTGCTCAAGGGGAGCCCACGCGTTCACCAGCCATGAGAACTGTGCAAGGCACGAAAGAAAAATGGGGGCGAGGCCCGAAATTGTGAGGACACCAACACAGGCGACGGGAATCTGGTTGATAGAACCAATAATTTAAAGCGGAGGCGCTTGTTGAAGCCCCGGGTACGTTTTAAAGTAATGATAGGTAGATTAGGAAGTGTACCCCTCCGCACCATCCATCCCTCGCTCACGTTGTGTGGGGGGCCGCTAGACCCACTTTGGGTTGAAGATCGCTGAAGTCTGGGGAGGCCCATCCTGAGGCTTCGTTGGGCCTCAGGCACAGGACGCTAGCCATCTCCCTCATTCCCCTCCAGGAAGGGAACGTAGGGTTGGGAGTAGGCTAGGACGAGATAGGTTAGTCGAACAAGAAGTAAAGGGGTTAGGGGAACAAATATATGGGGAAGTAAAAATAAAACAAAAAAAAAATAGTTGGGGAATTGGGTTTTTTAGCAATTAAGGGAGTGGGTATAGGACAGTGACACGCAAAGGCGATAGTTGGGAGGGAGACGTAGGGTAGGTCGCCGAGCCCGCCTTCCGAGTGGCCAGCACCACCGCACTCCTCACCAACCTCACTGCAAGGCAAGGCCGGCCCAACTTCATCGCCAGCTGTTGTTTTGCTGGCAAGGCCATGTTGCCGGCCGATCGTCTGCAGTCTGCTGTGCTTCAAAGGGCCTGTGCCGGCCAGTCTCATCTGCCGGCTGTTTTTTTACTGCAAGGCCCTGTGCGGCCTACTTCAACGGCTGGCCTGGTGTTTGCTTCAAGGCCTGTGCCGGCCAGTTCATTGCCGGCCTGTGTTTGCACAGCGGCCTTGTCATTGCCATGCCTTGCCCTGTTTTTGCTTTTGCCAATCCATGCCCACTGCCCTGTGCACCAGCCCCGTTCAATTTCGCTTTGGGCCCCCCCCCTTGTTCTTGCCATGTGAGCCAGGATCATCAAGCAACAGTTTGCAAGCTGCAAGAACTGTCGCTGTTGGCCGCTACAACACGGGCCGCAGTGGCGCCCTTGCACCGGTTTTTTCTTTTAACTTTTCTTGCTGCAAGTCCATTGATCCTGGGCCATGGTTTAGTTGTAAATTATAAGTTAAGATGTATTGGTCTGTAAATATGAGTGCACCCCCGGCAATGTATGTCTAGCGCCGGCAATTTTATTTAAGTCGTCCGTGTGAGTGGTTTGTTTTAGTTAGTTACTACTCAGCCCTCAGGTATTTATTTTGGGACACGAATACCATGAATGTCCAGCTCAGGTTCCAAAGTAAAACGTACTAGGGGAGAACTATACATGAATGGCACAAGAGAAATTTGAACGACTCGGGACGAGTCTGTAAAAAGGGGAGGGGGTAGTGTAGCTTGGGAAATTCGCAAACCACCATTTCAGTCCCGTAGGTGGAGGTACTCTAGTAAATGTGTAGTTACCAAACCCGTTGTCTAAGGGAATTAATGTGATTCATTCGGGCTGCGACGCTTTTGAGAATAGCCGTTTTTCTGTTCTACTTTATTTTGAACCAGCCACGTCCCGAACGGCCACAACCGCAAACCACACCTTAACCACCAACGCTCGCCATCGCACAACTGCACCACGCTCCAAACCCTCAGACAACAACGCCAACAGCCACAACCTTTTACCGTCACAAACTCGCTCATCCACATCATCGCATCATGCCATTCACACGGCACCATGACCATTCGCAGCACCTGTGAAACACTGAGCGTCGGGCCTGTCCTGGGCCGTTCAAGCGATAACGCACGAGCCGCGAGTGCCAAATACGCCTTTCGAGGGAAAAATTCGGATGCAAAGAATGTAAAACGCCCATCTGATCCGTCCAATAAGAAGCGCGGGGCGGCTTGGCCCCGCCTCCAGAGCCGCGTCGTGTGAAATCGAAGATATGCAACCATTCTAGGATCAGGGGAGGTTCATTTCAACGCCCCACTTTTCCCTCTGGACAATGGGCCGAGAGCGTGGCTCCGCCCCCGAGCTCATCCTGACCCTGAAATTTGCATACTGGTGCTCTGCCGAACCTAAAAAGAGACGGACGCAAGGCGAATCGTGGCAGAAGTGTGGCAGTGAGTCGAGTTGGCATGATGGTTGGGAGTCAGTCAAGTCGGGTTGAAGAACGGAGTCGAGTCGGGTGGCGAAGGGCATCAAGTTGGTTTCCTGCGGTCGGCTGAGGAGAATTGGGAAGAGCCAAGGAGCTCGGTCCGAGGCAGGGAAGACGGGCGGTCGCGACGAGGATCGCGGTGGGATCGCTCGTACGGGGACCCAAGCAGCCGCACATTCTCCTCCCTACCAGGGCCATCAACAATCCCCTTCCTTTTCCCCCGCGCTGAGAGAGTGCAAAAAGGGGGCCCCGTTCCCACCCCCCTCCAAGCCGGTGCCAAGAAACCCGGAGGAGCACGAAGTTGGGGCACCGCCGCGCAGCCGAATTTGCGGCTCGTCACGAGAGCGGGTAGGACCCCCGGTCCTCGCGGGCCCCTGGGCCGCTCCTTCGGTCAAGCAGCACATATTGGCCCCAACGGCACGTTGTCTGTTGGCCCCCTTGGTCTTTGAGGGTGGCCTTATTCTTTGCTTTTTGAGTAAATGTTGTCGGTCGCCGTCTGTAAAAGTAGAAAACTGTATAAAGAGTGTGCCGGAGTGTATCGCGGGTATTTCGGTAGTAAATCTCTGCGTCATTGTTTCTTTTGTTAGCATTTTGCTTCATGTGGCAATACTGTTGGCTGGTATATGTGTGCTATCCGTGTGTCCGCGGAATAAATGTGCTTCTCTTGTTGAACTGTGCCCGTTTCGCTTCGTCTTTTTCTTTAATTGAATCTCCATCTTGGGCTTTCAAATCACGTAAAAAGGGTTCGTAGTGGGCTTGGAATACGTCCGAACGATAATTAAAATTGGGGAAACCGGTCGATGCGCCGGACCCGATAACCGACCTGTTGGACTCGGGCTATCCCGATAGCAACGGAAACGGAGCCCGCGTGTTGCGGCCGTGGTCCGGGAGTCGACTCTTAATGAACACACGCGGGACGAGGGTGCGACTGGCCCGGTTTAAACACCAACACGCTCTCCATCCAGTAACCGCTGCGTGGGTACTTTTCTATAGTAGGTCGAGTTTTGGCAGGACATGAACCTAACACCTAAGTCCCCACGCGCCCACGCGGGTGGCCGGATTGGCACGATCGTGGTGAGGGTCGAAAGGGCCACCCGTGAACTGGCTCCGGGCCGATAGTCCCGGAGTCACGACACGAATTGTCCGTCCGGTGGGCGAGGCGGCCGCCATTTCGAGTCACATGGCCGTTCGCACGCCGCGGGCGCGAATTCGCAACAATGTGCTCAATGTAATCCATGCAGCCACAATATTGCTAAAATGTCGACAGTTTTCCTCACAACTTCACTGGCTTTCAGGAATGAAGGCCCCCGCACCATGCGGGCGCACCCGTGCCCACTACGCTATCCCGGCCCCCCATGGGCTCTTGGCCTACTACGGCCGACTAGCCTGGTGCCCGGGGTACCCACTCAGCTATACTCACCTTTCGCAGCCAGGCTCCCAGCCCGTCAACAGGGCTCCTGCACCCCTCCAAACGGGTTTCGAGCCTACTTTC